>CM066322.1:71089644-71417716 GCA_033807775.1 Saussurea involucrata | reverse complement strand
ATTTATTTCCATTTGCATCACCTCAATCTTTTGCCAGTTACCCCAAAAATAACTGAACCCATATGAGTTAGCTCACAATAATCAACCAAAGTGCAATTGAGATGTATGCTTTAATATGAATAGTGAAGCTTAAATAGGATTCACGGGCATACTACGTGTTTGTTTAAAATTTCATAAATAATCCGCACATAAAACCCTAGACATTTATTTGAAACAACGACCTGAAATCGCGAAATTACATACGATAATAGTGTTACGGGAAGAAACTCACGGCTCTGCTAATACATTTGTCCCAGATGAAGTTCTGAACACTCTCCGTGATTGCACCTCCACCACAGTCTCTATGGATTCATTGGATTAACGCAGATCATATTGAAAGAAACAATATTAGAAAGAGAATTCAACATATCCAGAGGCATAAATTTCTTTCAGGCAGAGTGAATTCGAAGAAGGTGAATTTCAGTTATTAGCCGACAGGGTTAACGGCTTACCTGGAAACGGAGATTAAGGAATCAGTAGGTTCCATGGCGAGAAATGCTGAAAGCAAGTGGAGCCATGGAGGACGGATTGAATCGGCAGCGACAGCAGCACCACCACCGCCGATCTCTTCCTTAACCATCATCGGCTTGGTTTCCACTGCTACAAACCTCAAATTCGTTGATTTGGGCGCAATATGGTTTTAAGGTTTAGGGTTTATCAATTCTTAACCCAATAGTTATGTTGTGTAATTGTGTTTGGAGGACATAATTTCAACAGCTTCTCCAATCGAGGTTATGGATAATTTTTTGCATCCTTGAACTTTTTTTTTTTTTTGTGGCTCTTAATTAGTTTTTTTCCCCGGAATTGATCGGACATTTGACAATTAAAGTGTTTTTTTTTTTTCGAGAAGCTCTTATATCAAAATTTAAAAAAGAGTAAACTCTACTTTTGGTCCCTGAGGTTTAGTGATTTCTTTGAAACAAGTATATCTGGTTTCATAAGTCAAGTTGTGGTACTCATGGTTTTGATTTTGCTCTACATTCAGGACCTGGTCACTAACGGGGTTAAATGGCTTCGTTAGTGTCAGGGGCATTTTCGTCATTTCACATTTTCTTACTGTTTTTGTAATTGTAATCGTTTTTTGTTTTTTCTTATATTTGTATAAGTTATCAAACCTTAGGGACCAAATTGTAACACTTCTAATATATATATATTACATCACAGGGACCAAACCCACTTCGTCTTCCTCCTCCCCCAACTACATCTCCGGCCACCATCATATCATTTCTCCGGCCACCAGCAACTCCGGCCACCACCAGCAACAAAACCCATGAATCTTCCTCCCTTGTAACACTCTCTTTCTCTCTTCATCTTGTAACACTCTCTTTCTCTCTCCATCTTCTTCCCAAAGCACACACTCACACAGAGCACACACTCTGTTATATATTGCAATCAAAGAAATTCCCATTAACACCATTATCGGTTTTCTCATCATCTAAATCCATCTCCAATGCTTTCGCCAAATGGCTAATATCCCTTTTATGATTCCTCACCCTTTCTTCACCACCACCACCATTGATCGGTGATTCTGGATTGTTCATAAATCGTCGCCACCGTTGGCGTTGATTAGCCCTAGCGGTAACGGCCTCCAGTTACCTAATTCGATCCTCAATTTCGCCTCGTGAGGTTTCCAGTTCATCTAAGAAAGATGATAACGGAGGCGCCGGTGGTGGGTCGAGAAAAGGGTCCCGGTTCAAATCGAGACCGATAGCCAAATCATCATCATCCATTAAGCTAATAAACCCTAAAACTTTATCTTGCAAAATCTTTCAGTCACAATTCATATTGAACAGGAGATAATATAGGAACATATGTATTGAATTGTAAGTAAAATATGACCTGATTGAGAGAGATTTTGATCGCCCAGAAGAGCCTTAGATATTTATTTGATATAACCCCCAACCCCTTGATTTTTTTTGTTGCCTGGATTCAAGTTCAACTATTTTTGTTATACATACACACACACCTCATACACACACACAGTTCATCGGCCACCACCATTGAGAGAGATTCATGGGTTTTGTGTAGTCTAATCGGCGTTGTTGGTGGTGGCCGGAGTTGCTGGTGGTGGCCGGAGCTTGGCCGGAGGGGAAGGAGGAGACGAAGTGGGTTTGGTCCCTGTGATGAGATTAACCAGGGTTTTATATATATATATATATATATATATATATATATATATATATATATATTAGAAGTGTTACAATTTGGTCCCTAAAGTTTGATAACTTTTACAAATATAAGAAAAAACAAAAAACAATTATAAAAACAGGAAGAAAATGTGAAATGACGAAAATGCCCCTGACACTAACGAAGCCATTTAACCCCGTTAGTGACCAGGTCCTGAATGTAGAGCAAAATCAAAACCATGAGTACCACAACTTGACTTATGAAACCACGTATACTTGTTTCAAAGAAATCACTAAACCTCATGGACCAAAAGTAGAGTTTACTCTTTAAAAAATGATGCCCTAACCTCTGATTCGCTCGTCGCGCCCAGGCCTCTATCGTCCTCTCAAACATATCCCTCCTTAATCGCTTCCAGATCTCGTCTCTCAAGCCTGTTGAACTCGAACCAAATCGATCTTCAATGGGCCGATCTTCAGATTTCTAACCAAATCAAGAACGAATGGATCTCCAATCAAGGTATGTCGATTTTAAATTGGGCTCGAATCTTTAAACCGGGTTCGATCTACAGATTTCTAACCAAATCGAGATCGAATTGTTCCTTTCTTCTTTTCTATTCTTCATCCTCTCTCCTTTCATGTAATCTAATCCTTCGAAATAAATGTGTGTATGTATGTATGTGTTCTATTGATGACTTTTTATGGTGTTGTTTATTGTTGATATGGTATCCATCGGTTTCTTTAAGAAACTACGAGTTTCTCTTTGTTGATATGGTATCCCTCAGGTTAGTATGTGTTGGGTAATCAAAGATTTGAAGATGACCTCCTGATCTCCTTACATTCCATTGAAAAAATATCTTTTTACTTAGAGAAACTTTAGGTTCTTTGTAATAGCTTAGTCATACTGTCAATGTTCGGTGAAGTCAAAGATCAGCCGAAATCAAGAAGAGGTAAATCTACCAATGCGGATTGAAGATGGACTTCTCAACCCAAACTAAGTTGTCTCACCGATTGTCTCCATGAAAATCGGTGAGATCCTCAAACAGGAGAATCCTCACTTATCTCCTTGCCAAGAAGATTTTCATCATAAGAGGTAACTTTGGTTATCCCACCGATTGTCTCCATGAAAATCAGTGGGATCCTCAAAATTGGAGGATCCTCCCATGACTCCTTCCTAAGAAGACTCCCACCTACTTTGTCCATGACAAATCGGTGGGATCCTCCCTTGTGTCTTTGCTAAAAGGATTTTTCATCAAAGAAGGAATGTCTGGGTATGGAGGAAAAAGGTTCATTTGTCCTTTTTCCCATTCTTAGATATTGTCACCATCAAACCTTTCTAGCATCATAGGAAAAGACACATCAACTTTTAAGAGTCAAACCTAACCTTCAATTACAAAGTGACAAGTGTCTCATGCATCAAATGCGCATGGCACTATATAAAGATGAAGACTTCTCCATGCAAAAAAGAACTCTTGTAGATTACTCTGTGCTTAAGACACTCTACTCCTTTCTCTCCTTGAACTTTATAGCTTTCAATCTTTGTGTTTTAAAAGTTGTTTAGTTTTCAGTATTACTCTGTGAAGATTGTTAGAATATATTTTATCTGTTCTTTCCGCAACAATCTAATTGTTCTATGTGTTCTATGTGTAATTCTTGATTTGAATATTTTCAATAAAAGAATTAATTAAAGTGAAAATTTGTGTATTGTATTCAACCCCCCCTTTCTACAATATTTGTTCTTGTTCTTATTACCCATCTGGGACTAACAAGTGGTATCAGAGTAGAAAGTTTAATTTCAATAAACTTGATCTGCAATGGCTGCTACTTCTTCCAACAATGAAGCTTTCTCTCAAAACAATTTTTCTGAAAATGGCTCTATAACCAAACCTCCCAAGTTTAACCCCAACAACTTTTCTCTGTGGAAAAGTCGGATGATGCTTTTCATGGAAGGAGTGGGTAGTAGATATCCAACCATTCTCAGTGAGGGAAGTCCCTAGAGTCTGGTCTCGCTATGAAACCAAAAAATCCGGTAAGGAAGTTGTTGACAAAGATGATTCTGATGATTCCTCTGATGAAGAAAAATCGGTTGCTGCTGGTCGTTACATTCTTAAGAATCCCAGGAAATATACTGATGAAGAAAAACGTCTTATGTATCTTGATTCTAAAGTCAGAACTATCATTGCTCTCTCTCTCTCTTCCTGATGAAGTATACCACTCTCTGGTTACTGCCAAAGAGATGTGGTCCACTCTGTGTGTAATACCCCGGGTAAGTCCGTTAGTTAAAAATATTATTCCGTTAAATTATTTAACCTAAAAGTTTATATTTTAGGTAAGTTAAGTAAATTTATAAGTTAAAAAGGGGGTTATGGTCATTAAAGAATAGAATAGGGTTAAAAGGGTAAAACTTAGTAGATATTATCTAAAAGTAATTCAGATATTTCATAAAAAATCAGATGTGCAGTGTGTGTTAGTGTGTGTTTTGAGAGAAAAGAAGAAGGAAGAAAGTTAAAAAGCTAGGGATCCAAATTGGTGCAATTGGAAGTAAAATTAAGGTATGTTTCTTGTATGTTTTATGTCTATAATTACCAATAGGTAGTTTCTATCGGAGTAGAATAACCGATTACACATCCAGTAGTGATTTCTGTTGATTCTAGGTCGAAAGTGGTGAAACCGACAGAGGTGTCCGGACACAGTATGAAGGTGTCCAGATAGTTTTGTTGAAGGTGTCCGGGTAGTTCTTTGATGGTATCCGGGTAGTTCTTCGTCGGTGTCCGGACAAGTCTTTTTCCGGGTAAGTTCTATTTTCTTGATTGTCCGGATGAAGTATGTTTCCGGATAGTGTCCGGATTACTTATGCTGTCCGGAAAAGGCATGTTGTCCGGAATAGTCATGCTGTCCGGATTATTGGTGTTGTCCGGAAAACTCTGTTGTGTCCGGATACTTTTACTGTTTGGCCAATTTTGAGAGTTTAGATGCTGTCGAGTATCCAGTAACCTGTATTTTGTTAACCATTAGATAGGGAGTGAATGAGGACTGACTATCATGTGGTCTTGACTTGAGTACGGGTTTGGGGGCAACATTTGAGGGTTTGAGTTCTTTAGAGTTTTTAGCCTTAGTAAGACTTATGTGTTTTATGTGGTAAAGAAATGTCTGTATCTATGTGTTACAGATCTTGTGAATTCTGGGTAAAAGGCTGAACCGGTTAAGAAGACTTGGAAACGTGTTAATAAGCAATCAGGTGAGTTTTATTTTAAAAACGTTTTCAACTGGAATACATATATATATGCGATAGATATATATGAGGTGTATGGCGTGGATTGATAATGTAACTGATGATACGATTATGTGTTTTTATGTGAATTATAACATAGTGAGATATTATATTTACATGAGTATTATAATGTATTATAATACGTTGGCCGGGTTTAGGACCGGTGTGCTTGGCTATAGAATCCGTATAGCGTTGTTTGGCTGTAGATGTTGTACAGCGTTGTAAATTATTAGTTGGCTTGCTACCAACTAATATGGCCAGGAAAAAGGAAAAGGGAAGGTACATGATATGTGAGCTTAATTGGAAATATATGATTGTGTTGAGTGATTTATATGAATGAAGTTTATATAAATGGTTTTTAAACTAACTGGGATTTCTCACTTAGACCATCAGGTCTAACCCTCATTTTGTTTTAAAAATATGTATTCCAGGTGGTGGATCAAGTAAGAGAAAGTAATTAGAGTAACCGATGGATGACTTTTGTGAAAGATTATAAGATGAAGATTTTGGCTTGTTTAGCAGTTGTATCACAATATTAAATGTTATGTATGTATTTAGTACAAAGTTTGTAGTAGAATGGTTTCTTTTATTTGTAAAAGACTGCGGGACCGAATTTGTAATATGATGTTTCGTTTATTATATCAATGTTAAGTTACTTGTAATGTGAATGGTTGTGTATATGGGATTGGGTCGTTACAAATGGTATCAGAGCCTTAGTTTAAGGGATTTAGGTATTTGTATCTGTACCTAGACTTAAACTGCATGTGAAGTAGGATGTCCCTATCATCATATAACCTTGGGATGAGGAAGTATAAAAAGGAAGAAGGAACATCATGTAAGGTAATTTCAGATTACACCTGGCCAGTGTAATTGTGATCTTAAAGGTACATGTTTGAACTGGAATACCTTGTTATATGGAGTATATGCTTATGTGTATATTAATTTTGTTTAAATCTACAGAATGGCAAGCGGTACACGAAATTCAAATCGAGGAGGAGGAAGAAATCCAAACAGAACTAATCCGCCAATAGGGACAGGGGACAGGGGAGGCAGAACTGGGCGCAGAATCGGGGGTAGAGCTGGAGGTCGAGCCGGAGGCAGAGTCCCACCAAATAGTACGGAGTTCGTTACCAGGGCTGATCTAATGGCAGAAATGGGAAGATTACAAGCCAATATTCAAGTTATGTTCAACCAAACTCATGATACTGAAACAGAAGGACCAGATCCTGCTCATGAAGAGGAGATGCTGTAACACCCGGAAAATCCTCGTAAGTACTAGTAAGTTTAATATTTCATGATATTTCGACTTTTTAGATTATGATTGATATCTTAAGTAATTTTCGTGACTTTGACTTGCTATTTGATAATTCTCGATATAAATCAATAAGTTTAATTCTTAAGAAAATTAATGAAAAATAGATGATAAAGTTAAATATTAGATTTTATGGATTAGTTGGATGGGTAATTTGAATACGAGTCCAACGGTTCTTTCCGGAGCAAAAACGGAGTTCTAACGAAGAAGTTACGACCAAATTAGTGGAAATTGAGAAATGACCAAACAGAGGTTGGCGCGGATGGTGGCGCCGATGCACTGGCGCGGGCGCTGGCGCCGAGCACCTGACGTGTTGAAAGGGGGTTAAAACCCACCTCTTAGTCCTTAGTCATTCCTTTCTTCAATTAGAACTCTCAAATCTGATATTTTGCTCTGCTCTATACCTCTTAGGCGATTTTCCATCTAAACTAAGGTAAATCCACTTCTCTCAATCCTAGTTCAATTCAAACAACAATTAGATGAATCTCACCTATTAAATTTGATTTAGGGCAATATATCTTCATCTTTCTTCTTGGGGTGATTGAGTTCAAATCATCAAGTTAGGGTTATTTCAATTGAGAAATTGAGGTGAGTAACTTGTGATTAATTGCTTGTATTTCATTTATATACTATTCCTCATCTTGATTTTGGTATAGCAAATGGGAAATTATGAGTAACATGCTCTTAATGGTTAAGAGGGAAATAAGAGGAGTTCAAGTAAGTTAATGTGGCTTAATTGTGTTTATTACTTTGTATGCCATAATAAATGTTGATGTAAGAGTTTGGTTTGAGTGTATATATCATCAAAATGTGAAATTGACATGATGACTTAATAAGCGTCTTAATGATGAACTGGTGGCTTAATGGTCAAAATGGATTTATTCTTGATTTGTAAACATGGTGGTTTATTATTGAATCTAAATGGAATTGGAATTAACACATGTGGATGTATGTGAACTACATGGGTGTGGTATTGATTATGATAAATGGTTAGACCATAGTTAAAGTGCTTAATATGTTTGAATCTTATTTGGATTAACATATTTGGTATTCACTTAATTGGAGGAGCACCTAGTATGCATCGGAGGATATATTCATACATACCGTGGGGTAAACGTATCTCGTTCATACCTTCGGATACCGTGGGGTTTTCCGTTGTGTAGTGCCTTGTGACAATACCGTGGGGTATCGATCAAGGTATATCTTCGATTATGATGTAACTGGGTAGCGATATGGACCTTCTCCATGGAATCCAATTTGTGAATGTATCGAATTGTTATTCCTACATGCTATGACTATGCCTATTTATGCTATGTGTAAACCTCACTTAGGCTTTAAAAGCCTAACACTTGCTATGTGTTTTATGTGTTACAGATATTAGTGGTTCCGGACTCAAGAAGGTTTAGTGTGGGGTGTGAGCTCGGGATTGATGTTGGAAGGTTAAAGAATTTGAAGATTTGCATTAGAACTTCCCGACATCCTTTTTGGATCTTGGATTGCTATAGTATTGAGCAATCAAGCTAATAGTCTTTTGGTAGTTATGTATTAACTAAATGGTTGTAATAATGGTTTGGTAATGATGTTTATGAACACTTTTACTTTAGTAATGTGTACCACTCTTCCGTTTTATGGAAGTTTTTGTTAACCCTTATTTTGGGGTGTTACAAGTTGGTATCAGAGTATAGCGTTGGCCGGGTTTAGGACCGGTGTGCTTGGATATAGAATCCGTATAGCGTTGTTTGGCTGTAGATGTTGTACAGCGTTGTAAATTATTAGTTGGCTTGCTACCAACTAATATGGCCAGGAAAAAGGAAAAGGGAAGGTACATGATATGTGAGCTTAATTGGAAATATATGATTGTGTTGAGTGATTTATATGAATGAAGTTTATATAAATGGTTTTTAAACTAACTGGGATTTCTCACTTAGACCATCAGGTCTAACCCTCATTTTGTTTTAAAAATATGTATTCCAGGTGGTGGATCAAGTAAGAGCAAGTAATTAGAGTAACCGATGAATGACTTTTGTGAAGGATTATAAGATGAAGATTTTGGCTTGTTTAGCAGTTGTATCACAATATTAAATGTTATGTATGTATTTAGTACAAAGTTTGTAGTAGAATGGTTTCTTTTATTTGTAAAAGACTGCGGAACCGAATTTGTAATATGATGTTTCGTTTATTATATCAATGTTAAGTTACTTGTAATGTGAATGGTTGTGTATATGGGATTGGGTCGTTACACTGTGTGTTTTGTACGAAGGTACAGATGAAGTTAAAAAGAGCAAAAAGATTGCTCTTGTTAGAAAATACGAATTTTTCTCTTTATGCGAAAGGATAATCTCTCTCCAACTACTATAACCGCTTTAATAGTCTTCTTAATGACTTAAAGTTGTTAGGTAGAGTGTATGACAATGAGGAAGTCATGTGCAAGTTTATGGATTGTCTTCCTGATTTTTGGGAAAATATATGTACTTGTATAAAGACAACCAATGATCTTGATCATATGCCTCTCACTGTTCTTTATGGAACTCTCTTCAACTATGAGCAGACTAAGCTGCAAAGGAAGTCTGTCATCACAGATATAAAGGGCTCTTCTATAGCTCTCTTAAGTGACTCTTCCAAAATAACTAAGTGTATTCCAAGAATCACCTACCCATCTGACTTTGGCGATGATAGTCAAGAAGATCCCAATGACCATTCAGAGTCATATCTTAGTGATGCTGAGGATGAATGCGAGGAAACTTCAGTTGACAAATTATCTGATGAAATGGCCATGTTGGATGGGTATTCTAAATCCAAATCTCACCTCTCTTCTGGAAAATCTAAGTTTAGTAGAAAATCATCCTCTTCTCTCTCCAAACACTCCTCTTTGGACAAAACTAATGAGGAGTGTTTTAACTGTGGTAAAAGGGGTCATTTTGCCTCTGAGTGCAGAAGTAAACACTTTGAAAGACCCATAACTTCTTCCTCATGCTGTTTTTCCTCAAAATCAGGAAGATCCAAATATGATTCCACCAATCTCTCCCCTTCCCAAAATTTCCACCAACCTCTCTCTTCTGCAAATTATGACTGGGCTGAAAGATACAAAGAAAAATACAAGAGAGAAAAGGAAAGAAATGAAAGACTTGTCAGAAAAGCAAAGGGTCTGCCTGCTAAAACTCATGATTTGGCAGATGAACCCACATCTGAAAGCGAGAATGACACTTTAAATGTGTGTTTCATGGCCAAGATAAATGACATGGATGATCCAGAAGGCCACACCCCCTCAACTGTTATTGTATCAGCTAAGTGTTTCTCCTCATCATCACATGTACATCCATTTCTATCTCTTTCTGATGCTGAAAAGATTGAAACATTTGATTCTTTAACCATTGATCTTTATGATGCTAAAACTGCTAAGAAAAAGGCAAACGCTCAAATAAAATCTCTTTCCACTCAACTTCAAATATGTCTCTCTCAACTGGAACACTTTGACAAAGTTAAGTCTGAGCTTGAAGATCTAAAATCCATCAACTTTATTCTTGCCAAGGAGAAAAACAAAATATTTAAACGTTTTCAAAAGGAGCAAGAAATTGTGAGAAAACGGACCAGCTCTTCCAAAAATATAGAAAAGATTTTTCAAGATCAGAATTCTTGTGATGACAAAACTGGTTTAGGCTTTGGAAAAATGGAAATTGATCAATCTTCAAAATCTATTGCTCATACCTCTTGTGCTTCACCTACTTTTTGTGAAACCTCCGATTCTAGTTCCATTGGGTCTATGTCCATGAATTATGGTGATTTGTCTGAAGCTTTAAAATTTGGAATGTTTATAAAGGCAAAAGATCTCATTTCCTTTCCAAATGAAAAAACTCAAGATTCCAATGACTCTTTCAAACCTATCCATGACTTTAAAAAATTCTTGACTTTTCCTCTTCTAAAATTTTCAAAAAAAAATATTTCCAACTCAAACAAAATATTTTCTACTTCTGAAAAAGGTAAGTCTTTGGCTGCCGATTCTTTCTTAAAAAGAAAATCATCAGATCTTTCAAAAAATATCCCTGTGACTTCCTCCACCGATTTTGTTCCCCGATCTGTGAACCTCAAAATATCCAATTCAAAAGAAAAGATTGTTGTCCTCTCATATTCTAAAAAAGGAATCTTAGGTCCTGCACCCAAACTCTTTGTTGCCTCATCAAAATCCTTAAAGATAAGCAAAAAGGGCAAAAGTAAAGAAAAATGCCATGGATCTAAAAAGGCTTTTACTCATAGAAAATGCTATATCTATGGTGATACTCTTCACTTTGCCAAAAATTGTCCAAAAGAAAAAATTGACCTGAGTGATATCAATTCTTTTTCTTCAACATCTAACCCAAAAGAACCCACTACCAAATGGGTACCTATGAAATAAATTCTTTGTGATTGCAGGATCTGAGCTAAATAGATGGATATCTTCATGCATTGCTGATGGCTCTCTTACAACCTCTACCAACCCAACTTCCTCAATCCCCTTCACTCATGTTCCTCCATCTCAAAATGGTGATCTATCTATTTATTCAAAACTCATTTCTGATCAGCATGATTCTCCACCTACTGATCTACCTTAAAAAAAATTGGTGACCATCGGTGAGACTTCCACCGATCTAATCGGTGAAGTCTCCCACTGAAGCCCTACCGACGCCCTCAAATCGGTGGACCCAATCTCATCGACACCCTTCTTCAATAAACCTTCATCGGTGAGACGCTCCATCTCACCGAAACCCTTCCTCTCACCAGACCCAACTCCCTATGAGTCATTTCCTCAAGATTTTATCTCTCATAATGGTGATCATCCTACTTCACCAAATTTCACTCTTGGTCAACAACCCAACTTTCCTTCTATTCAAAACCCTTCTACTACATACTATCCTGAAGATGTTATCCCAAATCCTTCTCCTCAAAATATTCCCCATACTTCTCCTTAAAACATTCCCTCTTAAAACCCTCTGAACTTAATCTTTCTTGGGTCATCAAAAATTGGAAGATGGAATTTCAATCTTTTCTTCACTTTGAAGATTTTCTGAAGATGCCTTAGAATATTTCATCCAAACTCTTCTGAAGATGCCTTAGAAGATTTCCTCCAGACTCTTCTGAAGATGCCTTAGAAGATTTATTCCAGACTCTCCTGAAGATGTCTTAGAAGATTTCATCCAAAATTTCCAAGAATCCTACCGATTTTTGGCCAACTCTTGTTAAATTTCGGTGGGATGCCTTCAAATGTCGGTGGGGAGCAAAAAAAATATTTTTTCTCTCCGAAAATACCACCGAAAATTGCCAATTTTCGGTGGGAATGCAAAAAAAAATCCCTATCGAAATTCTACTGAAAATTCCCTCCGGTTTTCTTCCAAATACATCTTAAAAATCAGTGGGTAGTCCCTATTTTCGGTGGGTTCAAAAAAAAAGTCCGACCGAAAATTATCACTAATTTTCTTCCAAATACATCTTAAAAACCGGTGGGTAGTCCTTATTTTCTGTAACACCCTCAAAATTTGGAAGAACAACTAAATAAAAACTTTGATTAAATAGACAAAAGGAGATGAAATTCTTACTACGAACCATCCATGAAATCACCTCAAAAATTTAAAACGTCACAACTCCAACATTATTCATAATCTAAGTCATACAATAAGACCAAATAAAGTCGGGTATTACTCAACACAATGACAAGTTGCTACTCCCAAAATAAATGCGGAAGACTTAACTAAGCACTTCACTCCTCAGCACACTACTAGCACTCAACTCTTCACAGTGTCACTAGAATTAATCCCAACCTGAACCTGTTGCACATGCCGACAAATAAAATTGTTAGGCTAACGCCTAGTGAGTTCAAGAGTTTTTTCATGGTTGCATAAATCAATAAAAGAGGAGGATGTAGCTTGAAAACATAATTTTCCCAAAAGAATTTATAACAATTATGTAAACAACTCATTTTTCCAATACACACAAATCTTGAGCCGAAAGCTTTCATATGAAACATTTTCCAAAAATAAACTTACTCCATAACTCACTCAAAATGTGTTTGACGTTAAATATCCCAAGTAATATAAACGTGAATAAAACTCCAATATTCAAACAACCAATAAGGATGAGGCATAGTACTCCGCCCATAAATCATGGAAAACAATTCATGTAAATAAACTACGTCACCGAAAATATGGATAAAGGTAAATACCCAAATACAACACCTTCCGGTGACGGGGGAGACCCGGTTCCATCGAACGTGACGGGGAACTAGTTGCAACTGATAGCACTACCAGCTATAAGCGCTATTACATTGAACATTTTTTTCTGTTATTTTGTTCCATCACTTTCAGTTTTTGGATTGCTCATTCTGTTTACTTTCTTGTCAGGTACTAATTGGTTTATGCCAAGGAAGACCCGAGGGGAGAAAATCGAACCGATCGATCCAGAAATCGAGAGAACCGCCCGTCGTCTCCGCAAAGAAGCGAAAGCAAAACAACATATCAAGACCGAAATGGGCGACGAAGCGAGACGTCCTATGCGGTCGTTTCTAGTACTATTACTTTCAATCATTCAAAACAAAATTTTTGGCTAATGTGATCTAAGCATGCAGAGGTGCGGGAAATCTACGTGCATAAACGTGGGCCCGATTGGGCAACCCCAAACCTTACCCACACATTGTCCCCAATGTGCGAGTGTCGGCGTAGGCGATACTCAAACAAGTATCGTTGTGCGGTTATTACAGGTATCAGACAGGCAAGACATAGTATAAAATGAAGCAACAAAGAGTTATTTTAGCATTTTCAAAAACATGGTCACCCCAAACCTAGGTCGTGGCCTAGGTTTGTCAACTAAAGCCAACCCCAAACCTCGGTGAAACCGAGGTTTGCACAGGGATAAAAGTGAGTGTGTGGATGTTTAAAAAGTGAGGCACCTGAAACTTAGGTTTGTTGCATCTCGTTAACTAATAAGGAACATAACATCATACACCACTCATTCACATGCAGAGTTAGAATATACCTGTTTGCCCGGATGGAGGAGATTCTCATGAAGCTTGGAGTGCCCACGATTGAGAGACATCGGAGAAAATGGAGCGAGAGCGGGAATGCAAAAACAAACGAAACACACAAAGCAGGAAAAGAAGACAAAAACGAAAACAGAACAGGGGAGCCGTGCGGTTTGGCGCGCGGTTTGGAAACCGCGGCACAAGCCGCGTAAGTCTCTGTTTGGAAAACCATTCAGAGACCCTCGCGACTTGGCGCGCGGTTTGTAGGCCGCGATACAAACCGCGTAAGTCCCCGTTTCAGTTATTTTTTGATTTTTTGATTTTTTTTTTGTTTTTCGTAACTTAGAACACACTAAAAAACTGGTAATTAAAAAGAAAACTAACCTCGGTGGGTTGCCTCCCACCCAGCGCCGTAGTTAAAGTCGTGGCGCGACTATGTGGATCTCAAGAATTGCTTCGCCCACACTTGCGATCCTCCGCGGATTCTTTCACATCCGACTTTCCATGATCAGCTCCGTCTCTAAGCTTTCCACTCTCGAACATCTTAAACATTACCTTCTCGCAGCCAACTCTTCAGTAAGTGCAACGGTGGACTGGTGATCGATCGCCCTTTTCTTGGATAGAATCTTTTTCATGAACGTCATGTATGAGGGCATTTGTGCCAACGCATCTGCAAAAGGGATGTTAATATGCAATTTCTTAAAAACTTCAAGAAATTTAGAAAAGTTAAGATCCTCCTTTTGGGCTTTAAGCCTATTCGGATATGGCACTTTCGTGACTACCGGCTTGACTAGTGTTTGCTTTGGCGTGGTGGACTGCTCTTTCTTCTTCCCTTCATCCTCCGGGTTTTCCTCCATCTCAAACTCTTTCTCTTCATGATCGGTTTCCTTTAATGGCGGTTCCCGTGTGCTGTCCTCGATCAGCTCCTTGCCACTTCTCAGATAAATGGCATTACATTCTTCCTGGTTTGTCTTTTCGGTTTGACTTGGAAATTTCCCGGGTGCTCGGTTTTGTAGGGCTTCCGAGATTTGCCACACTTGTCTCTCGAGAATCTTGATGGATGCGGTATTCTGATCGGTTGCCGCCTTGACCGTATTAACCGTGCTTGCTAACTCTCCAACCGTGTTGTCCATCTTGGTCATGAACTTCATCATCATCTCTTCCAGCCCCGGCTTCTTCTCCTCGGACGGTCCCTCATTAAAATTCCTTTGGTTAAAACCTGGAGGACGATAGACATTGTTAGTATTGGAAGAATTCGAAAAGTTAGAAAAATTACCTTGTTGTTGTTGACTGGGTTGACTCCAAGAGAGGTTCGGGTGCTTCTTCTACCCCTCATTATAGGTATTCGAGAAAGGATCATTCCTCGGTTGGTTGTTCCGGTTCTGTAAGAACTGAGCTTGCTCAGGTTCTTGTGGACTTCCTCCTTTCAGGTGGTTCGTGATAAAAGCGAGTTGAGCTTTTAGTTCCTTCAACTCATCATTTTCTTGAACACTTGTGACTCTTCTTACGGCTGATCTTGGAGTAGAAAAACTGTGCTCGGCCAGATTATCGATCAGCTCGCATGCTTCTTCATAAGATTTATTCATTAGTGCTCCACCCGATGCAGCTGTGATGTCGTTTTTGAACTGCGGGTGGAGTCCACTAAAGAATGTCTGGATGATGACCCAGCCGTGTAACCCGTGGTGAGGACACTTCTTGATCATGTCTTTATATCTCTCCCAAGCTTCGTACAAAGTTTCCTGATCCCATTGCGCGAAATGTGTGATTTCGGCCATGAGTTGGGCGATTCTGCTCGGAGGAAAGAACTTCTGAAGAAACGCAACTTTCAACTGTGCCCAGGTGGTGATCGAGTCCGGTTGGATACTCTCGGTCCATGTTATAGCTCTGCCTTTTGAGTGAGAAGCTGAATAATATCAACTTGATTGCATCCTCTTCCATCCCATTAATCTTGAACGTGTTGCAAATCCTCTCGAATGCCCGGATATGTGCATGAGGATCTTCGGTCGGTGCTCCTCCATATTTATTTTGTTGTACCATTACGATGGTACTCGGTTTGAGCTCAAAGGAGTTCGCTGCAGTGGCAGGTGCTTGAATGCCTATGCGCGCCGCTGCCACATTCAGATCGGCAAACGACCGCATAGGACGTCTTTCGGGAGGTGGTGGTGGATTGTTACGTGGTCTCTCATTGGCAGGTCTCTCGTCACCCATCTTCAACTGCCTTTTGACTTTTGATTCTTTGAGTAAACGACGGGCGGTTCTTTCAATCTCCGGATCGAGTGGTTCGATGTTCTTCCCTCGGGTTTTCCTTGGCATAAACCAATTAGTACCTGAAAAGAAGAATCAGCAAAATTAGCAATCCAGAAATTGAAAGTGATGAAATAAAATAATAAAAGAAAAATGTTTAATGTAATAGCGCTTATAGCTGGTAGTGCTATCAGTTGCAACTAGTTCTCCGACAACGGCGCCAAAAACTTGATAGGCGGGTATCACCCCCCCTAAATCTTACCGCAAGTGTACGGGTTGAAGTCAAGTAATAGTACTAAAAAGTACGAGTATCGAATCACATGAAACTAGGAACTAAGTATCACAATTACCATAAACTCTATTAACTGAACGATCGATATTTTGAGAGGTTGTTTATAACTAATTAATTGCAAGCAAACTAAATAAATCACAAACGAGACAGAAAACAACTTAAGAAACTTTGATAGAGAAACAGTTGAGGGTTGGAAATCCTTAAGTTTTCACGTACGAACCATTGACTCAAAACAGTTACCAGTTAATCCCGTTAATGAATACCCAATCTCTAAAATCACCGTTGTTCTCTTTCGAGCAACAACGGGTTTTATTTTGAAAAGGACAAGTTTTATCTTTCGATCTCAACCTATGGATTTCAAAACACATTAAACTCAAGATTTAAACGGGACCAAGGCTTACACTGGTATATCTCTACCACCAGTTTCTCGCCTTAGGCATGCAATTCCTAGTTCTAGTCGACAATTAATTCTCTCGAACTTAATTGAAGATAACAAAACAATTGGAAGCTAGCTACACTCACAAAAGCATTAAAAACCAAATTGCATGCATTCATTAAAATAGGAAAACTGATAAAAGTATTACGTCATCCGTTCATATGTTCAAACCTAATTCAATCCAACCCCCAATATCTAAAATTAGTTCATGTTGGTGGTTGATACAAACTTAAGAAAAGAGAATAAAACTGTGTGTGCAAACATGGTGATAATGATTGTGATGAATTAATGGATGAACTCCCTTCTCTTTGCTCTAATCGGATCCTCCTCGTGAATTCCTCGTTGATCCGTCCTCTATCGTGGCTCCAAAAGATGTAAAATATCTCCCAAAATCGCCTCTGGACTGCTGTCGTTCGGCCGTGCGAGATGCGCGAAGAATGATGTGTGAATGATTACCTAAAATCTGGAAAAATACACTTTAAAAACGAAACAGGAGGTTACGCGGCCTTCCACGCGACTTGCAAGTCGCGTGGAAAGTCGCGCGCGTTTCTGAGCTGTTCTGGGTCGGTTTCTGGTTCGGGTCCTGGTTCGGGCGCGGGTCTTGGGCTTGGATCTCGGGCTTCTGTTGGGCTTCGTTTTGGGTCTTTTTGGGCTCTTTTCAGCTTCTTTTCTCGATGATCACTGCCTTTTATATAACCTGCACATTTCACTCGATAAACCATAAAATCCCGCTTCTTTGCTATTAACACAAGCCAATCTCATTGGTCTGAGAACCGAAAATAACGCCAAAAAGTGGCGTTATCAACGGGCACACAAAGTTAGGTCACGTGTGATGTTATTGGATTACACCTCAAGTCCCGGTTTTAGTTCCCATGCCATAAAGACATCACAACCTCAAACCATATACATGCTTTTATTGCCTACTCCGTCGAGTTACACCTCAAGGACTTATGGGACCATATTGCCTATCCAATCTAGACGAGTTACACCTCAAGGACTTCAATGTCCCCCATTGCCTACTCGCTAGTGGCCCCAAACGGCCTACCGCATATAGCCATGTGTTCCAATAGTCATCTCCTCGTGCACAAAGAGATAGACACCAAAATAACTCATAATCCCGGAGTACAACCCATAACGGTTCCTCTCCACAAAAGGAACGAGACATCAACAATGCTAGTTCGACATAAGCCCCAAAGTGATAATATCACGACTCATCACTATTAAATATGACTGACTTAAATGCCTATGGATCCAATGCATTACAGTCTAAAAACGTTACATGACTCAACACGGATGAACTAATGCATTCAAAACATGTAACCTCCAATTAAAATGAAATAAAGTGCAAAACACATCCAAAGCTCCATCTCGAGCTATTAAAATTGGGCAAGTGTCCCGAGACTTGTTTGAGTATGATTAAGCCTAAATAGGCAAAGCAAATGTTTGGCCAACTACACAAGCCCATACGGTAATATAAATCAAATCATATCTTTACTCAAATCTTTAACTCATAAAACACATTTGGTCCTCGGCCCAAAACTAAAAGATTTACAATTTACAAATGTCCATAAAGTCGAGATTGACCAAACTCTAGCAACTCACACATTTGTATTTTTCAAAACGTATCGTATCATAGTTTGTGCATAATCAAGACAACACTAAAAGCACGTTTTTACCCAACAACCTCCATTTGTGAAAATAAGTTAAATAAACACTTTCAATCATGATTTACTTAACAAAGTGTCCAAAATCCCAAAAGTGAGTGTTTTATAAGATTTTAGAAAGTAAACAAATTTCATAATAAAAACCCACCAAATAGCTCCACAACGGATAATTTTCATGTAAACACATAATCACTTTAAAAATGACATTTTGGCATGTACAACGTTTTCACAAATCAACTTGAACTCACCTTGCTAGATTTAGGTTAAATCTAGATTTTTCCCCAAACGTAAGCTCCTTTGAAGAAACACAAGTCCTCAAGCCCAAATCTTCCATCCATAAGTTTCCAACCATAAGTTATCATCCCCAAACACTTAGAATCGTTTCCCCCAATATAAAACATCCGAAACCACCAAAACCCTACTTTCTTAGATGAGGAAAAGAGAAGGTTACCTTTGCCACAACTTGAATCCACCAATAAAACATCTACGAGGTTACCAAAATAAAGGTTTGGGAAGTGAAGATGAGCTCACAAATGGGTATTTGAAGAAAACCCCAAGTTAGCTCAACAATGGTGGAAAATGATGCAGAAGATGAAGATCTTTGAAGCCTTGGAACCTCAGGAGCTTGATTCATCAAACCCACTTTGGTGTTCTTGAAGAAAAGGGAGATGAAAGAGAGAAAATGGGTGAGTTAGGGTTTTGGGGAGAGAAAATCGAGTGGGAGAGAAGAAGGATCAGATCTAATATGGTTTATAAAAGGTAGGAGAGAGAGAAGGGAAGGTTGAGGGTGAAAAAGGTGAAAATCACATTTGACACAATGCGGACGTCCGCTTGGAGTCCTATGCGGACGTCCACTTGCACCCGAGACAACTTTATGTTGCTTCCGCGGAAGCACAAGCGGACTTCCACTAATGCGGACGTCCACTTGCACCATGTGGACGTCTACTTGACCCTGGTTTCCCGATTTATTGCCCGATCACTGTTTTGGTCATAACTTCTTCGTTTTAACTCCGTTTTCGCTCCGAAAAGGCCCATTGGATTCGTACTTGAATTCTCCATCCAACAAGACCATAAAATATAGGATCAAACACAAAAATCCTATTTCTCATATTTATCTTAAAAGACCGATACCTTCCAAAGATCGGGGTGTTACATTTTCGGTGGGTTTAAAAAAATTTGCCGAAGTTTCCTATTTTTCTTGGTGTTTCTTCTTCGTCGGAAGCCGAGGGGGAGAAACCATTTGAAGGGGAGCACCATCTGTGTTAGTTCCAGATTTAACAGGTAACAACGATTCAAAGAGAAATAACAAGAACACCTAATGATTTCAACTTGTCATCCCTCTCATATTCATTCAAAATATAAATCGTTCAACAATATTACAATGGAAGTAAAGGAACGACTTAATCTCTCTAAGCTCTAATGAATGATAATGAATCACTTAACAAAAGGCTAACCTAATTCAAGGTTAACACAAACCTTATATACCAAGGCCTTAAACACACAGGCCCATGGCCTATCAAGCTAATCTAAGCCCTTTTATGATTAAAGGCTTTTACAATTAATTAAATAAACTCTATAATTAAATTATATAATTATTTATATATCTTTCTAATATGTAGGACATTTATGGTCCTAACAATCTCCCCCTAAAGATATATAAATAAAAATCGGTCTTGAAACCTTCAGGTCTTGATCTTCTCTTCTTCTTGAATCTTTGAAGCACTTCGGCGTTGCTTGTCTTCATGTCTTTTTCCGCTCCCCCTTGAATAAAGTTCTTGATTAAAGCTCTTGAATTAGCTTTCAGCTTTAAAAGAACGTGTAGAACCAATATGCTCGAAGGAGGAAACAATTTGAAGCGAACACCACTTGATAAACGATGAGAAGAGTTGATCGCTTGTAAGCACTTTGATTACTTTAAATGCACTTTGAAGCTCTTTGAAAGTCGGAACTGACCAAATAACTGTTACTCCCCCTCGACTTTTGTATGGGGTCTTCTTTACTCCCCCTCAACTTTTGCGTGGGGTCTTCTTTACTCCCCCTCGGCTTTTGCTAACTCCCCCTCAACTTGATAATCCGTGTCTTTGAATCTGTACCCTTTCTCCCCCTCATGATGAGTAGGAGCATCCGGAGCATCATGCACGTTCAAAGACAATTGTGACGAGTAGCAAAGAATCCAGATAAAACAGTAAGTAACCAGAACGGGGTAAAAAGCTAACACAGAAACACGTTAGTAACTGTTATCACAACAAATTTAAAAAAATTGTGTGGCCTATGTTCAGAGTTGGCAATGGGGTATCTCTGATAGGACTTCCAGTTATCACTGAAAAATCATAAAGATTACTTCTCAAACCGTTCCGGCAATATCACGAAGATATGCAATGGGAATCACAAAGACTCGTACATGTGTGAAAGAAAAGAAATTCTATCTAATTGGCTCAAAATATTGATTTAACTCGGGACGCAAGTTAAAATCAATTGACACAATGAATAGAATATGAAGTTCGGAGACCGGAGCTGATGTCTTCCTGTTTCAATATCTAAGACCTCCGAGTGAGGAATAGATAGATTATGTGCTAAATCTCCGTGAATATATGAAACAAGCATCTGTTGTGAGATACTTGAGTGGCTGGGTGGGGTGACACGAGTTATCGACACTGGGTCCATGTTTGTTTCAATATTCATCTCCAAAGAACGAGAATGAATAGATTGTGTGGTTACCCGGATAACTGACTCGGTTCGGTAAGGACCAATAATTCTTTTAAGTCCTGTCACAGCCTCACCATATTCTTTTCACTCCAAACTCATCTAGCATCTAGACCCCTCACTGATGTCTATAATGGATGTGTTTCTTGGGTAGGTCCTTCCGGTTCAGGATAGACCATAGAAACGATGTTAATCCTAACACTCCTTTCATGCATCGAGTAAAGCATTTAAGTAAACAGTGAAATATGAGTTCTAAACTGAAATGTTTAGAAGTCAACGCATTTAAGAACGAGTCCTGATCTGAGTTGATCAGAAGTCATTGCATTTAAGAACGAGTCCTGATATGAGGTAATCAGGAGTCATTACTGAATTACCAGAATTTCAAGAAACAGATTCAAGCGCAAAACAGAATGACTCAGTAAGCACAGTGTTTGCAAGAAAGAGACAATGATCAGAAAGTTTAATTGTGAGGAACAAGTCACAATTAATTTATCAGATAAGAATTGAATCATTGATGTGAACTGATGAACTATGAACACAAAGTGGAATTCAAAAACGAGTGTATTTCCATCGAAAAATCAACAAACATTTGAGACATGGAAATAACTAAATCAAGCAAGTTTTGATCATGGCAATCATGGAAGTTAAAATTAGATAATAACAAACGCAAGTAAGTTATTCAGAATGAATTGCCAAGGTTTTTGAATTTATTTAGAGTTCACATACCTTGCATAAGATAGTACTCCCCCTCAAAATTGTCCTAACCTTTGAATGCTCGTCATGTGAAAAGAATCTGTGAATTTAAATACACATGACATTCCTGCAAAACAGATTAGAGGGATTTTGGTATCCATCTTGGGATGGATCCTTGTCGGTTAGATGCCCTATGACTGTGAGGACCGGGGATACTATAAGTACCATACCAATACATAGCATGGTCTTTCTTCACAAAGTCATTTGTTCCACAATAAGAACAACACAGCTTCTGTGCAGATAAGCTGATCAGTTTATTAACAGAATAAACACGATCAATTTTCACAAAAGATTTAGCATGGAAAGCTGTGTTATTCTTGGCATTCTTTACAGGGACGGATGACTTTGGAGCAGGAGTGGTTCCTTTAACTCTCTACTCCATTTTTACTTTCTTGAAAGATTGATTATCTGTATTATCAACACGAGAATTATAGAAAAGATTGGAAGGTCGAATCTGATCTTTTGAAAAAATCATTTGATTTGACAAAATTCTTTGAATCAGATTTAATCATTTGTTTCTTCAATGTCTCGGTTGCTAATCCAGATAATTTCTGTGTAAGTTTAGAAATCTCAGACTGAAACATCTTTCTCTCTCTTGAAAAATTATCTTTTAAACATTTTGATCTAAAACCTTCAACTTTCCCTTTCTCAGACTCTTTGATTAGAACGTCTAATTCTTTCTCCAAATCAGATATTTTCAAAGAAAGTTCTCCATTCTTTTTAGAGAAAAATTTGCGTTCTAATTCAAACTTCTCTCTTTCTGAAATCAAAACTTTTTCAAAGTCGGAGATCTGTTTTGAAAGTTTTAAACACATAAGCTCAAGTCTCTTCTTCTCTTCAAGAGATTTGGTTGAAAGCCCAGATTGCTTTTGTGAAAGCAATTGTCTTTCCTTTGCAAAGTTTTCTTTCTCCTTTTCAAAAACCTTTTCAAGAGTATTTAGTTTACTTTTAAGCTCAAGGTTTTCACAGTTCAGGAGTTTACCTTTCTCTTCTTCTTCAGCCAGCTTCTCAGAACTAATCCAAATTTGAGATTTCAGCTCCTTTAGTTCTTTGATGTACTTGTTGCACAAATCATCTGATTGTTGGGTTTTCTTTTCACATAGTCTTTGATGTGCTTTCTTTTCCAGTGTCTTTATCTCGTCTGGTGATGGCAATTCAGAAAGCTTCTTTTTCAGCTCCGTGTTTTCGGATTCTAATGCTGTTGCCTATTCTTCAGATTTCGCAAGCTTCTCAGAACTTTCAATTGTTTGCAATTTCAGTTCCTCCCGTTCTTTGATGATCTTGTCTCTAAATTCATTTGATAGCTTCTTATTCTCTTCATGCATTTTCATCAAGTCTTTACAAGCCGGTTCGAAGTAATACCTTGACATTGTTACCTGAAAAATATGATCGTTAATCGGTGTTGATTTTGAAGAATCAAAATTGCGGAATAAAATCAAAAATTAAATTAGAAAAACTAATTTATAAATAAATTCGTTTCCAAAATTTAAAATTTGATTATTGACTGTACGAACGAAATCAAACATCGATGGTGAAACCTGCGAGAAAAACAAACCAAATTAGACCAAACACGACGAAAAATAAGTCACAAAAAAATAATAGGCGCTAATAAATGCAAATCGTCGCAAATAATCTCAAACGTCACAAAACAATTTGTAAAAACCAAACTTACCGGGTGTGAATGCTTACCGGATAAAAGTTATTTGAGACTTACCGGATGAGATTTGAGATTACCGGACGATTGAGGTTCTCCGAACACAACCTTACCGGATGAAAAATTGAAGTAAACTTACCGGATGGAAAGAGAACTTACCGGATAAAAAGGAGCTTACCGGACAAAGAGAATTGAGACTTACCGGGTGATGAGAGATCTTACCGGATGCGATTGGTTCCGGATGAGATATGTGCTGCAGCGAGGTACTCAAAACAAAGAGTCAATGATGATGCATCCGATATATGTATGAAATAGCATGCGATATGGAGATCAATGGTGATTAGCAAAAGATTCATGCAATATTAATATGAAATATGGAAATCAAAACAAAAAAAAAAATTAATGCATGACTGTGAATGGTTGACACGTTAGAAGATGGTAAAAGCTAGAAGCAAAGGGTCAACAATGGGTTGCTGTCATGAGGCTTTTGGTGAGGTGTCCGGAAAGAACAAAAAAAAATTATTGTTCGGGAAGTGATGTGCCGTCCGGAAAAAAACAACTTCCGGTAACAAAACAAAAAAATCACCCGGAAAGATTTAACTTCCGGTCACTTTGAAAATAATTCACCCGGAAAGTGGGTTTTGTTTGGAAACAAAACAAGTCATCCGGATAGTTTGTAATAGGATTTCAGCCGGACACTTTGAGAAATAGAGAACTTATCCGGACACTGCGGCTGTGGTTGCAATTCTGTTCTGAGATCGATAGGGTTGCTTGATTTCACTCCTGTAGGGTTAGATTTTGACCAAAAACACAAAAATAAACACACCCAAATCGATTTCTGAGCAAAATATATCCTATTTTTCACAAATCACCACAATAACTTAAGAACACCAAAAGATTCAAGAATTGATTTTTCAATTGAAAGATTAAAAACTTTTGGGAATCGATATACGCACAAAAAAACGCAGATAAATACGAGTAAACAATCGAGATCTAACAAACGAATTATTAAATCAATGAAAAGTGTTGC
Source organism: Saussurea involucrata (assembly GCA_033807775.1). Classification (NCBI taxonomy): domain Eukaryota; kingdom Viridiplantae; phylum Streptophyta; class Magnoliopsida; order Asterales; family Asteraceae; genus Saussurea; species Saussurea involucrata. The sequence goes on along the minus strand of CM066322.1, from coordinate 71,393,210 downwards.
AAACCCGATTGAAGAACGATTTTCTTAAAAAAATCTGCTTTATGTCGAAAATAATCTGGGCAACTTCTGGACCTCAAACGATTAATCCACCCGGTCAGAATGTGAAAAAAGATGTCCCGAAGCTACTGTCCAAAAATCACGACGATCCGACGGTTCAATCTTCGGTAATAGGCGAAACGGCTGGCTGTGTTTTCCAGAAAAAATTTCTGCGAATTTTCTTGCATTTTCTTGCTTCCGTTCGGTTTCTTTCGTATCTTCAAATCACCGATTCTGCTCTGATACCAATTGTTAGTCCTAGATTGATCAGGTAACAACGATTCAACGAGAAATAACAAGAACAGATAATGATTTCAACTTGTCATCCCTCTCATATTCATTCAAAATATAAATCGTTCAACAATATTACAATGGAAGTAAAGGAACGACTTAATCTCTCTAAGCTCTAATGAATGATAATGAATCGCTTAACAAAAGGCTAACCTAATTCAAGGTTAACACAAACCTTATATACCAAGGCCTTAAACACACAGGCTCATGGTCCATCAAGCTAATCTAAGCCATTTTATGATTAAAGGCTTTTACAATTAATTAAATAAACTCTATAATTAAACTATATAATTATTTATATATCTTTCTAATATGTAGGACATTTATGGTCCTAACAATCTGAGAGGGAGCATTATCAGCGTCTAACTCGATCAACACCAACCCTCAGTACTCATATTCAGCATCCAACTCAAATTTTGGTCAAAGATAAGGAACCGGTGAATCAATCAAGGGGGAGCAAATCAGTCCGACCAATAAAACTAAGAGGAGGCAAATAAAGTGTAACACCCTCGAATTATAAAAGAAAAACTAATTAAAATTTTTGGTAATACATCCGAAATAATAGGATTTCTTCCTAAAATCCAATAGGTAAAATACCTCAAATTACAATCTATGGTTAACCTTAGACAAAATATAATTCAAGTCTTATTACAAAGACTAAAACTACAACGGGTGTTACTTAACCCAAGTCCAAGTTGCTAATCCCAATGATGAACGCGGAAACATCACTTAAGCTATTCACCTCTCGAGCACTTTACTAGCACACGACCTTTCACAGTGTCACTAGAACTACTCCCAACATGAGACCTGTTGCACATGCCGACAAATAAAAAGGGTTAGGCTAACGCCTAGTGAGTTCAAGAGTTTATAACATGATTTAAATAATTCTTTAAATGAAAGTTTGCAACATAGATTATGATTTCTAAAATAGTTTAAAAAGGATATAAATGACTCATTTTTCACGCACCCAAAATCTATGAGAAACGTTCCTAAAAGGTATAAAGCGTTTTCCAAAATGAATTCCAATCCCAACTTACTCAAATACGTGAATAATTCTATATTAGGCAAAACCTTCAAATACGGTTGACAACAAAGCACTCAACCCATAAATCATGGAAAACCATCCATTTAATTATAACACTTCATTGAAAACATAACACGAAGCAATACTCACGCGAACGTAAAATGTAATGAAGTCCAAATACCATAAATATGGAAACGACCTGCATCATTTAAACGTCAATATACATGGAGGGGAATCCAATATTGAAGTCATCCAATCGCAGTCAAATGTATAAGACCAACAATTATAAAACAGGGACAATATACAATCCCAAGTAGGTTGGCCAACGACAGGGGAGACCCGTATCCATTGAGAGTGGATGAACACAAAAGTACGCAACTCTAACAATGTTAATTGTACGACACTTCACTGCATAAAAGCCCAAGTGTCCCATACGACGCCTTTCAAGTTACGACCAAGAGACAGGTGACCTTAGCGAAATATTATCAAGAATACCGCCAAAGGCTCGACCCAAGGGGGATACAACCACGACATTGCCCCGACATGGCGAAGGTCATATTCGTCCAACGTGCTCAACCATGACTCAGCCCTCCTATCGTACCCTTGAAAGTAAAGGTCATCAAACATGGGGTTCGGTCAAGTTCCGCAACACCCAGTAGACCATCAAATAAAGACTGAGTCACATGCCTATGGATCCAATGCAACACAGTCTATAATAATAAGCCCATCCTGGAATGACTAACGCACCCGGGCATGTAAATATCGATAACGTGCAATAATATGCAATATGGTGCAATAAAAGCAAACCATAAATAAGACTCCACATCGAGCCATCAAAACCGGACAAAATGTACCCAATACTATCTCAAAGTCAAAACTAAGCAAAATACTTAAAACTCATTATGCCCATAAATAACGGCCGTCATAGCATAAAATGCATTTAAATAACGATTAGGTAAACAAGTACCACAAAATCATTATTAACCCAAAACTCGACACGGGTTAAACAAAAGGGTTATTCCCAAAAGGACTCATACACTTATAATTCTCAAAATGATTATTGACACTAAATTGTGCATTCTCCCAAATGGTTTATAAAATCATTTACACTAATATGATTAAACCATCAAATAAACATCATTTTGAGCAATAAATCTTATAAGGACATATTATGACCTCTACACATCAACTATCCAAAAATCCTCAAATATGGGTGTTTTACAACATTTATGAAGATAAATACTTCAAAAAATTTAAACTCATCAAATAACTCAACAATTGATATTTTCAAGTAAAACACACAAACATTTGGAAAATAACATTTTTGGCATGTACAAAGTTTTCACAAATTAACTTGAACCCACCTTGCTAGATTTAGACTAAATCTAGAGTTTCCCCAAACGTAAGCTTATTTGAAGAAGCTTGCATCTTCAAGCCAAAACTTCCAAAACCTAGATCCATAAGTTCCAACCATCAATAATTAGATCTAACCATGTAGAGTTATTCCCCAAACATTTTATATCCAAATCCCAACTTATATCAAAACCCTAACTTCATAAATGAAGAGGAGAGAAGATTACCTTAACCATACTTGAATCCACCAACCCAAAATGTCTCTAGAACCACCAAGATGAACCACAAACTCCTAATCTTCAAATGGAGTGAAAAGGGTTGGGTGAAACCCTAGAATCTTGATGAAGGAGGTGAAGTGGAAGGTTTCTTAAATGGGTTAAGGTTTCCAACAATGGTGATGGTTTGATTTGGGGAAGAAGATGAAGTGGAGAGGGGGGGTTTAGGGTTTCTTGAGAGAGGAAACGATTTTAGAAAGAGAGAGAGAGAGAGAGAGAGAGAGAGTGATTTGAGGTTGAAGATGAAATGAGGGGAGTGAGAGGGGAGGGAGCTTAAAACACAAAATTTCTCCATCAGACGTGTCGCGGACGTCCGCATGGTCTCTCGCGGACGTCCGGCTTGCTTTGGCTGAATTCCCCAAAAATGTTTTGTTGCTTCCACGAATGATCCACGGGCTTCCGCGCATCGCGGACGTCCGACCTTGTGCCCCGCGGACGTCCGTGAACCCCAAATCCTGTTTTCCAAATTTTCGGGTGTTACACAAAGACAAAAGAAGAAGGGTGATGACTGTCGAATAGGAAGCTGAAGATTATATGATAAAGAAAGAAGATGCAATGTTGGTGCAAGTGTACCCAACTTTAATATTGTGATATATTTTTGGTACACATAAAATCACATCTCCATATTTATTTTGATGATTACAAAACACACCGCATTCTTTGTTATCTAATATTTTATCTGAGTGTGCAGCATTTAAATAATCTCGATAATTTTATCTGAAGAAACCAAGACTGAAGACTTTCGTCGTTTTATTTTTAAAATGATAAATCACCCTAAAATAATATACCACTTGGATATTTCTAAAAACCCAATTTTAATTAATTAAGGTTTATTGAGAAGATCCAGCAGATTGGTTGCGTCTTGGAGAAGTTACCTATTTCTGACGCCGGCATACCGCGAAGGTTCAGGCGGTATACCGCGGCGGCTTACTGCACCTCTGATTGATTGAAAGGCTTTTTGTCTGGGCGGTATACCGCGGTGTTTAGCCGGTATACCGCGGGTACAGTCTGCACGGTATACCGCGGTGTTTAGCCGGTATACCGCGGGTACAAGTTTACGTTGGTTTTGCAGGGTTGACCTTCTCTTCTGACAAGTACCTTTTCCTCTGCACGGTATACCGCGAGAGTTAGCCGGTATACCGCAAAAGCCTCAGGCCATGTTGCTCATCCAGTATAAATACATGCAAGCACCAGCCTTCAATGATATAAATTCACAATAACTCTCCCTGCATTTTGATAAAGACTCTGCAGCATCTTCTCTTGATATTTAAATTGTTAAAATTATAAAACACGTTTTTGAGTAAGAAATCTTGAGTTGATAGCAGATTAAAATCTCTCGATTAGTTGAATCAGCAACACAACTCAAGTGATCAAACTCTCTAAAAATATCCAAGTGATAAACCTTATTCAAGAGTGATTATTCATATTAAAATTATACCCTCTTGTAAGTGTTTGAATAGAGTGAGTGATCCACATAAATCTCTCAAAGTAGAGTGATTCGCGTTTGTTGTACTAAGGTTTGTGTTCTACCGTAAAGAACACGTTTTCGTATTGGATCTCCGAGAAGTGTTATTTTCTCGAGGTGGACTAGCCAACTTTGTGTTTGGTGAACCACTTTAAAAATATCGTTGTCAAGTATTTTCTTTCCCTTATCTATTTACATTTCCGCCGTGCTTTTAAATTATATCTGTTTATATAAATTGCTTTGCATTTATATTTATTTATATAATATCTGTGTATCTGTTTGTATTTACACTCTTCTGTATTATTCCGTACTTACTCCGTATTTATTTATAAAAAGAATTTTTGAAAGTAAAAGTTTTAAATACAACCTTACCCCCCCTAGGTTGTCTAACAATTGGTATCAGAGCAGGTCTTTCAAAAATATTCTGCATAAATTTCTTTTATTCCTTTAAATGGCTCAACAAACTAATTTTGTGTTTTCAAAACCCCCTTTGATAGATACTGAAAAGTTTGGCATTTGGGCCGAGCTATTTGAATGTCACGTGCGTGGCAAAAATCAAAAGATTTGGGATATTATAGAAAAAGGGAATTTTAAACCCACCATTGTGAAAGATGATGTTTTTATTGATAAACCTATAGATGAATGGACTACTTCTGATGAAACTCATTTTTGTTTAAACTTTGAAGCTAAGAATATATTATATGCTGCTTTAACAACTGATGAAATTGAAAGAGTATATACATATAAAACTGCAAATCAAATATGGGAAAGTTTAAATAATACTCATCGTGGAAACACGGAAGTTAAATCTAGTAAAGTGAATATTTTAGTTCACGATTATGAACTGTTCGAAATGAAACAAGATGAGTCGATTGACTCAATGTTTAAAAGATTTAACCTTATTGTGACTACGTTGAAAGGTTTGGATCGCACTTATCCTAACGAGGACTATATAAGGAAAATCCTAAGAGCCCTTCCTTCGGAGTGGATGCAAAAGATAACATCTTTAGAAGACTCCCGTGACCTTTCCATAATGAAGATAGATGACTTGATCGGTAATCTTAAAGTGCATGAAATTGCACTTAAAAGAAACAAAGATCGGGAGCAAGTTAAAAAGAAGTCAATCGCTCTCAATGTCTCAACACCAAAAGTCGAGAAGAAAAAGGAGAAAGCTGGCTCCTCAAAAGATCCATCCGAAACTCTCAATGAAGTTGCCATGTTGGTAAGAAACTTTTCCAAGTTTTTTAATAATAATAAATTTTCTAACAATGGCAGATTTCAAAGAAACGGTAACTACCGTCGTGGTGGTGAAAACCGAAGTCGTAAGTTCCATAAACGAGACGAAAAAGTAAAGAAAAATGACGACTCAAGTGGTGACGATAAAGCTAAGCCAAAGAGAGGTTTTTGTTACTCATGTGGCGACAAAGATCATTACGCCAATGAATGTCCTAAAAAGAACAAATTTCAAAATAAGAAGGAGAAAGCCTTCATTGGAGGCGCGTGGAGTGAAAGCGAAGAAGAAGACGAATATCAAGCTATTTGTCTTATGGCCGAAAGCGACGATGAGGTAAAATCTTCTTACTCAGATTATGATAGTGATAATGAAAATAATCTTGAAGAATTATATGAATCATTTCACAAAATGGCTGCTCTTGCAAATCGTTACCAAGACGAAAATTCTAGATTAAAAGAAACGATATATGCATGTAATAAGGAAATTAACGATGGCAAACAAAAATCTGAAAATGATATGAATATAATTGCTAAATTAGAAACTAAATTAGGAGAAAAAGATTTTTGTAAATCTTGTGATGCTCTAAATAAAGAAATTGCATGCTTAAATAAAAAGTCACATGAAAATATTATTTGTGCAAAATGTGATATTCTTGAGAATGAGATTGCATGTTTAAAAGGAAAATGTGATTCGTATGAAAAGGATGATTTATTAGCAAAAGCTTTTCAAAGTAGTAATGAGAAAGTCTTTAACATGCTAAATATGCCTAACCGTATAAAATGTAGAAAAGGTATTGGTTCCGATACGTGCAAAGATAAATGTTCTTGTATGCCCATCAAAAGATTTTATGAATCACCTAAAGTTAATACAAAAAATCAATATGTGCAAAAACCTCCGTATGTGCGTAAAATGAATAATGCAAATAATATACCAAAAAAACCGTATGCTCGCATGTATAACGATAAATATTCTAGACCTAAAAATGATGCAAATATAAATGCTTGCTTTTATGTGTATGATAAATACAATCGCAAAATTAAAATGGTAACTAAATGGATTCCAAAAGGAATGTTTAATAATGATAATCCCGGTGGTATGCGTTTATGGTTTTAAATGTGTTATATATTATATATATATATATAGTTTAAATATGAATTCTTGTATATATGTTATATATAAGTAATATATTATTGTATGTACTTTTGTTTATATATATATATACATACGTACTACACATATATATATATATATATATATATACTTTCTGTTTGATTCTTTATTATATATATATTGTTTGACTTTTTGATATATTATATATATATTTTTTTTTGGTTGATTTGTTACATATATATATATATTCTGTGTATATTTATATATTTATATATATATATTATATATATATATATATATGCTTGTTGGTTTTTTATTAAAATTAATTGTCAAGGACCCACGAGAAATGGGGACCATAAAAATTACATCTTTATTATTGTAGATAAACCTTGATATGGACTGGATACTCGATAGTGGTTGCACACGTCACATGACCGGAAACAATAATCTCTTTTCATCATATAAGTCATGTGATGGTGGACAGGTAATTTTTGGAGGAAACTCCAAAGGAAATATAATTGGGAGAGGTACAGTCTCTTGCAATAATGTTAAATTTCTTGATGTGAATCATGTTGATAATTTACATTTTAATTTGTTAAGTGTTCGCCAACTGTGTAAAAATGGTATAACTGTCGTCTTCGAAGAAGACTCGTGCAAAATCTTGAAAAATGGCAAAGTTCTTTTAACTGGTTCTGTGAAAGGAAATTTATATATTTGCAAAACTGTTGTATCTGAAAATGTATGCTTATCTTCTCTTCATGATGTTTCTACTTTATGGCATAGGCGTTTAGGTCACGCTAATCTAAGATTAATGCAAAACTTAAAAAATAAGGAGCTTGTGAGTGACCTGCCAAAATTAAAGTTTGATAATCATTTTTGTGATGCTTGTCGTGTCGGCAAACAACATCACGTTTCTCATAAATCAAAAAATGTTATTTCTACTCAAAGAGTTTTAGAACTTTTACATATGGATCTTTTTGGCCCAATGGCTATTCAAAGTTTTGGAAGAAATTTTTATACTTTGGTTATTGTAGATGATTATTCCCGTTATACTTGGACTCTATTTTTGAGACATAAAAATGAGGCTTTCGAAAAGTTTAAATTTTTAGGAAAAAGAATTCAAAACCAACAAGGTTGTACGATTGTTTCAATACGTACGGACCATGGACGAGAATTCGATAATGAAGTACAATTTGGTGCCTTTTGTGATAAACATGGTATAACTCATAACTTTTCGGCTCCTCGAACTCCTCAGTCAAATGGAGTTGTTGAAAGGAAAAATCGAACATTGCAAGAAATGAGTAGAACTATGCTAAACGAACATCAAGTTCCCCAAAAGTTTTGGTGTGATGCCGTTGCTACCGCGACCTATGTGCTTAACCGTGTCCTAATTAGAAGTATCCTAAATAAGACACCCTATGAACTTTACCGTGGTAGAAAACCTTCCTTAGCTCACCTGAAAGTTTTTGGATGTAAATGTTTCATTTTAAACACCAAATCCTATCTAACCAAATTCGATGCCAAAGCCTATGAGGGAGTGTTCCTAGGTTACTCTTGGAATAGCAAAGCCTATAGAATTCTAAATAAGGAGACCATGGTTGTAGAAGAATCCCTAAATGTTAGCTTTGACGAGAGTCCTCCCAAACCGAGTGCACCCTTAGCAAATGACAATATCCGTGAGGGAGACGTCTTAGCACAACAACTTAGCAACTTGGATTTAGGTACCCAACCTTCCACAAATAATATTGAATCTAGTGATGCCCCTCCTTGCTTTATTCCACAAGGTATAGATGATCCTAACCTTAGAACCGCTCGAGGCCATCCCGTAGATCAAATTATAGGTGACCTAAACCAAAGGACAACTAGATCACAAATCCATACCCATTGTGCTTTCCATGCCTTTATCTCAACCATAGAACCTAAAACCATAGATGAAGCTTTAGGTGATGAGGATTGGATAATGGCCATGCAAGAAGAGTTAAACCAATTTACTAGGAATGATGTGTGGGACTTAGTTCCTTGCCCTAGTAGTCAAACCATTATTGGCACAAGATGGGTCTTCCGTAACAAGGTAGACGAGAACGGTGGAGTCACACGAAACAAGGCACGTTTAGTTGCCAAGGGGTACAATCAACAAGAAGGTATAGATAATGATGAAACCTTTGCACCGGTTGCAAGGTTGGAGTCTATTCGAATGCTTCTCGCTTTTGCAAATGCTAAAGATTTTAAATTATTTCAAATGGATGTTAAAAGTGCTTTCTTAAATGGTATTATAAATGAGGAGGTATACGTTTCTCAACCTCCCGGTTTTGAAAATTTTGAAAATCCGACACATGTTTATAAATTGAAAAAGGCGCTTTATGGTTTAAAGCAAGCTCCGCGTGCGTGGTATGATAGATTAAAAACCTTTCTAATTGTTAGTGGTTATATTATGGGTAAAATAGATAATACTTTGTTTGTGAAATATGATCAAAATGATATTGTAGTTGTGCAAGTATATGTTGATGATATTATTTTTGGTTCCACTAATGAAAAACTGTGTAATGAATTTTCTGCGAAAATGACAAGCGAGTTTGAAATGAGCATGATGGGAGAGTTAAAATACTTCTTAGGATTGCAAATCAAACAATGTGAAACTGGTATTTTTATTAGTCAATCTAAATATTGTAAAGATATGTTGAAAAAGTTTAACTTTGAAAATGTCAAACCCGTTGAAACTCCAATGACCACAAACTTACAATTATCTCGTGACGAGGAGGGAAACGATTTTAATGAAAAGATTTATCGTGGAATGATTGGTAGTTTATTATATTTAACTGCTAGTAGACCTGATATTATGTTTAGTGTATGTTTATGTGCTCGTTTTCAATCTTCACCTAAACAAACTCACTATGAAGATGTCAAGCGTATTTTTCGATATTTACGAGGTACTACTAATCTTGGCTTATGGTATGCAAAGCAACCCGAGTTAGAAGTAACGTGTTTCACCGATTCCGATCTTGGTGGATCTATTGTTGACCGAAAAAGTACTAGTGGGGTATGTGCCTTTATAGGTCTCTCACTTGTGTCTTGGTTCTCCAAGAAACAACAATCCGTAGCGTTGTCTACTACCGAAGCGGAATATGTAGCCGCCGCAAGAGCATGTGCTCAAGTCCTATGGATGAAACACACACTTACCGACTTTGAGGTACATCTAACCAAAATTCCAATTATGTGTGATAACTCAAGTGCCATAAACTTAAGCAAAAATCCCGTGCTACATTCTCGTACCAAACATATTGAATTGAGACATCACTTTTTACGAGATAATGTTCAAAAAGGCCAAATCGTGCTTGAAAAGGTTGATTCGGAAGATAATTTGGCCGATATTTTTACTAAAGCTCTTAACAAAAAAGCTTTCTTTAAATTAAGACTTGGTTTAGGCATGCTTGAGTATAACCCTTAAAAATACTAACTCTCAAATATTTCATATTTTGAGGGGGAGCATCTTTCGAGGGGGAGCATAAGCGACCTTCTTAAACCCTTTTTGCTTCGACAAAAGGGGGAGAGAAACCGAGTATGCTCTCGTGTTTAGCGTTGTGTTTGTCATCATCAAAAAGGGGGAGATTGTTGGTGCAAGTGTACCCAGCTTTAATATTGTGATATATTTTTGGTACACATAAAATCACATCTCCATATTTATTTTGATGATTACAAAACACACCGCATTCTTTGTTATCTAATATTTTATCTGAGTGTGCAGCATTTAAATAATCTCGATAATTTTATCTGAAGAAACCAAGACTGAAGACTTTCGTCGTTTTATTTTTAAAATGATAAATCACCCTAAAATAATATACCACTTGGATATTTCTAAAAACCCAATTTTAATTAATTAAGGTTTATTGAGAAGATCCAGCAGATTGGTTGCGTCTTGGAGAAGTTACCTATTTCTGACGCCGGCATACCGCGAAGGTTCAGGCGGTATACCGCGGCGGCTTACTGCACCTCTGATTGATTGAAAGGCTTTTTGTCTGGGCGGTATACCGCGGTGTTTAGCCGGTATACCGCGGGTACAGTCTGCACGGTATACCGCGGTGTTTAGCCGGTATACCGCGGGTACAAGTTTACGTTGGTTTTGCAGGGTTGACCTTCTCTTCTGACAAGTACCTTTTCCTCTGCACGGTATACCGCGAGAGTTAGCCGGTATACCGCAAAAGCCTCAGGCCATGTTGCTCATCCAGTATAAATACATGCAAGCACCAGCCTTCAATGATATAAATTCACAATAACTCTCCCTGCATTTTGATAAAGACTCTGCAGCATCTTCTCTTGATATTTAAACTGTTAAAATTATAAAACACGTTTTTGAGTAAGAAATCTTGAGTTGATAGCAGATTAAAATCTCTCGATTAGTTGAATCAGCAACACAACTCAAGTGATCAAACTCTCTAAAAATATCCAAGTGATAAACCTTATTCAAGAGTGATTATTCATATTAAAATTATACCCTCTTGTAAGTGTTTGAATAGAGTGAGTGATCCACATAAATCTCTCAAAGTAGAGTGATTCGCGTTTGTTGTACTAAGGTTTGTGTTCTACCGTAAAGAACACGTTTTCGTATTGGATCTCCGAGAAGTGTTATTTTCTCGAGGTGGACTAGCCAACTTTGTGTTTGGTGAACCACTTTAAAAATATCGTTGTCAAGTATTTTCTTTCCCTTATCTATTTACATTTCCGCCGTGCTTTTAAATTATATCTGTTTATATAAATTGCTTTGCATTTATATTTATTTATATAATATCTGTGTATCTGTTTGTATTTACACTCTTCTGTATTATTCCGTACTTACTCCGTATTTATTTATAAAAAGAATTTTTGAAAGTAAAAGTTTTAAATACAACCTTACCCCCCCTAGGTTGTCTAACATGCAAGATATGGGCAAAGGCATCATGAGGCTAATTCACTCAAACTCAAACCTCCCTAAAAGATTGTCACCGATTTAGATCTGGGCATATCTGCTTCTTCTATGATGGAAGTACATTCTATTTCATTCATATTGTTTATTCTTTATTCTTTCATTCATTTCATTCATCTGTAAATATGATATACACAAAAAAATAGACTGTGTGAAAAAGAACCTAAAAGAGTAAAACAGGGTCAACATGTAATATTCATTGTATTACTTATGTTTTTCGAAGTATGGATGTCATCCTCAAATAAGGGGAGATTGTTGGGTCATCAAAGATTTGAAGATGACCTCCTGATCTCCTTACATTCCATTGAAAAACATCTTTTACTTAGAGAAATTTTAGGTTCTTTGTAATAGCTTAGTCATACTGTCAATGTTCGGTGAAGTTAAAGATCAGCCGAAATCAAGAAGAAGTAAATCTACCAATACGGATTGAAGACGGACTTCTCAACCCAAACTAAGTTGTCTCACCGATTGTCTCCATGAAAATCGGTGAGATCCTCAAACAGGAGAATCCTCGCTTATCTCCTTGCCAAGAAGATTTTCATCATAAGAGGTAACTTTGGTTATCCCACCGATTGTCTCCATGAAAATCGGTGGGATCCTCAAAATTGGAGGATCCTCCCATGACTCCTTCCTAAGAAGACTCCCACCTACTTTGTCCATGGCAAATCGGTGGGATCCTCAAATAGGAGGATCCTCCCTTGTGTCTTTGCTAAAAGGATTTCTCATCAAAGAAGGAATGTCTGCGTATGAAGGAAAAAAAGGTTCATTTGTCCTTTTTTCCATTCTTAGATATTGTCACCATCAAACATTTCTAGCATCATAGGAAAAGACACATCAACTTTTTAGAGTCAAACCTAACCTTCAAATGACAAAGTGACAAGTGTCACATGCATCAAATTCTCATGGGACTATATAAAGATGAAGACTTTTCCATGCAAAAAAGAACTCTTGAAGATTACTCTGTGCTCAAGACACTCTGCTCCTTTCTCTCTTGAACTTTATAGGTTTCAATCTTTGTGTTTTAGAAGTTGTTTAGTTTTCAGTATTACTTTGTGAAGATTGTTAGAATATATTTTATCTATTCTTTCCGCAACAATCTAATTGTTCTATGTGTTCTATGTGTAATTCTTGATTTGAATATTTTCAATAAAAGAATTAATTAAAGTGAAAAAATTGTGTATTGTATTCAACCCCCCCTTCTACAATACATGTTCTTATCCTTATTAGCCATGGGACTAACAGTATGCAAGAAGATGGGAACACAATAGGTAATTAATCATCTCTACTTTGTTAAGTACATACATCTCTTAAATGGCGCTTATTAACTTATTTCGTTTTGTCACCGCTGATAAGCAATTTTTAGTGTCTGGATGGGAGAAAAAAAACAGTTTATACCGTTTTGTCACCGCTGATAAAGAGTTTTAATAAGTAATAACATTCTAACTTATCAACTTATTTGAAACAACTTATGAGTTTTTTTGGTTATTTTACATGTATAAGCAATCTCAAACACATTTAAATAACAACTTATTAGTTTATTACGTTTTGATACAATTATAAGCTAATTCAAACACTTTTTATAAAACTCCTCTTTAACACCGTATAAGTTAATAAACATTTTTATATAAAAACATAGAGTTAATTGCATTTTTGGTCCTGTGGTATGTTGATTTTCGCACTTTTGGTCCCTAGAAATTTTTTATTGCAAGAATAACCCCACTAATATGCAGAAGTGCTCGGTTTTGGTCCCTCGGGACTAACACCATTAGGTTGCCTCTGTTAAAGCCCCCCATGTGCCTTGCACATGAGGGTATTTCGATCATTTTGCCTTTTTTGCATTTTTTAACAAAAAACCATAGGGACCAAAATTGTAGTTTTCTTTTTCTTTAATTTCAAATTAAAAAGTAAACAATTATATATATATATATATATATATATATATATATATGTATATAGCATTGTCTCCAACCTCCAGCCACATCCCAACCTGCTCCATACACACCCATATCTACTCACAAATCGTAAACCCATCTCCATAATATTATATATATATATAATTTTTTCTGGTCTCACCTTTATGCTGGTCATCAGAATGTTCATGATCAGAAACATTGTTTTCGGATATTATGTCGTCTGTGTCGGGAATTTTTTTGCTACTTTCTCCGACAACAAAACTTGAAAACACGTCGTTCACATGAAGCTCGTTAGCATCCGTATCATGGAACTTCTGTCTTTCCTCGTGCAAACCCAAAACATCAGCATGATTCATTTCAAAATCGTCCAACCCGTCATATTGCTGCACACCTATTTCTGCATCATTTTGCATATTTGAGTTGCTCATCTCGCCACCAAACATGCAGTGGAATTCAACAGCGATTTTGCCTCAACTTTGAATTGTTAATTGAACAATGAAACAAGGATACGCAGACAAAAAAGGAGGAAGAAGAAGAAGGATACGCAGACAAACATCAGGAAAAAAAAGAACACGCAGGAAAAAAGGAAGAAGAAGAACACGCATGAAAAAAAGATGCAGGAAGAAGAAGAAGAGTACGCACACAATAGGAGGATATACACGATCAATGTAAATTTCCTGGATGTTATGCTACAATTTAGGAGTTGATTTGATTAGTAAATATTATCTATAATTAACCACAAAATCTGGAATTATCAATTTACTAAATTAACCCTTTAATAAAAAAATTAGTTTTAATCACTAGATAATGACATGGATAAATGAGTGGTTGAGATTGGTTTGTAAAGGGGTGCAACATTTGAATGGTTTGCATTTGATTTGCCCTCTCTCTCTCTCTCTCTCTCTATGTATATATATATATATATATATATATACATATATATATATATATATATATATATATATATTACATAAATTGTGAGGGGAGGTGGTGGGTTTTTTTGTCGCCGGAGTTTTTCATCGGGAGGTGGTGGGTTTTTTTTGTCGCCGGAGCTTTTCATCGGGAGGTGATGGGTATCGTCTTCTCCACCATGTATATGTATATGTATCGTCTTCTCCACCATGTGATAAAACCCACCTTCCAACCACCTTTCTTGAACGATTATACCACAAAGAAACCTTCCAAAATCGAAACCGAACTTTCGTTACTTGCTTAAATTCCTTGCGAAAACCTTAAAGAAACATGAACTCCGGCGAGACTCCGGTGAAACTCGTTTTTCCTGCGAATCTTTCCAATAACCCAATCACACTAATTTGTTTCTTGAATTTAATCAAAGTTACAGTTTTATGAACAATTTAACATCACAAAACGATATGTGAAAGATTTGCGTATAAACCACGGTCACAACTTGATATTCCGGTGAAACCCGGTTTTTCGGCGAGAATTCCGACGAGAACTTTCAGGTTGAAGAACTTATTGTTTTCTCGATCAAAGTTGATTCTGAAAGTTGCTTTGTGTTCCAAAATCAAATACAAAAAGAAATGAAGTGGTTTTATCAACTAAATATTTAAGTAAAATCGTTCAAGAAAGGTGGCTGGAAGGTGGGTTTTATCACATGGTGGAGAAGACGATACATATACATATACATGGTGGAGAAGACGATACCAATCACCTCCCGATGAAAAGCTCCAGCGACAAAAGAAACTCACCACCTCCCGATGAAAAGCTCCGGCGACAAAAAAAACCCACCACCTCCCGATGAAAAACTCCGGCGACAAAAAAAACCCACCACCTCCCCTCACGATTTATGTAATATATATATATATATACATATATTATGGAGATGGGTTTACGATTTGTGGGTAGAGATGGGTGTGTATGGAGCAGGTTGGGGTGTGTGGAGCAGGTTGGGGTGTGGCTAGAGGTTGGAGACGATGCTATATATATGTAATTGTTTACTTTTTAATTTGAAATTAAAGAAAAAGAAAGCTGCAATTTTGGTCCCTATAGTTTTTTGTTAAAGAATGCAAAAAAGGCAAAATGACCGAAATACCCTCATGTGCAAGGCACATGAGGGGCTTTAACAGAGGCAACCTAACGGTGTTAGTCCCGAGGAACCAAAACCGAGCACTTCTGCATATTAGTGGGTTATTCTTGCAATAAAAAATTTATAGGGACCAAAAGTGCGAAAATCAACATACCACAGGGACCAAAAATGCAATTAACTCAAAAACATAAGTTATCTTAAATAAGCAATTCCAAACACCCCCTTAAGAAATATCACACTTCTTATAAGTTAAATGTCTTCTCATATTTTATGTATCATAAATGTATTTATATATTAATATTTATAAGAAAATATACTAGTCTTGTTTGTTATGTAACCTTAATTTGAGCATAAAATTGTAACAACTTTACTTCTATTATTATTATTTTTGGAAAATAATAACTGATAAGCGAATGCATTAAAGTAACAAAATTGAATAGTGGTTTTCTATAATCAAGGTTTAGATCCATGATTTCCTAGAAACATATATTATAACAAAAATGATTTCATTTTGTTGCATTTTATAATACTAGAAGTCTGCTCGTGCAATGTAGCGCGATATATCTCGATTTTAATGTGTGGTTTTAAGAAAACGGTCATGTTTTTTTTATAAATTTGTTTAAAAGAATGGCGTTTTTAAGGAGTTCATGATTTGAAAGTGGTTAGAGATAATGATTAATTAATAAGAGTCTACGATTTAAGGATTTGAATGTTGTTAGAGATAAGTATTAATCAAGTAGTTAGCATTAAAAGCGGTACATAAAGCTTCATTAGTTGTTCTTAAAAGATTTTAAGTAATCAGCTATTTAGGTAAAATTCCACACCTCACGACTGACGAAGAAAATAAACATGACATTTATGTAAGACCATTCTTGTGTTAAAATAAGGTCATGCAGGTTACTTATGACTGCTTCTTCCGTCGTACATTTCGACGATGGTCGTAAGATTCCTACGATCGACAACCGTGACTTAAGACGGTCGTACGACCATACTAACCATTAACATCCAACATCCATTTTCTCTTGTTTCATTAAATGCAGGTCCAAGAGCAATCATTGCCAACGGTCGTAACGGACGAGCCATTAATGATAATTAAAGACCAAGCAGCGGTTACGACAATCATCAAGACATATTCAATGCTACTCGAAAGCTATATAAAGGCCTATGCAACACAACTTCCGGATCATCTTCTACGCATTCAACCCTATTCATACAATACAGAGCATACAACGGAGAACATTCGAGCTAAACATCATTCACGCAAGAATACGCACTACATCGGCTCATTTCGCACGATTACAGCATTATCTCGCACGACGCACGACTATAGCTTACGATTAAGTTTATCCCTGTTCTTACTGTAATCTATTGTACTCGCAACACTTGTTACAAAAGGATATCGCCCATGTTTGGCGATCATAGTGCACCGTCGACTCTCACCAGTCGGTCGCGGTTGTTTCCCTCGTTGGGGTTTTTCGCGTCACCAATTCCCTTGTCTTATTTACTTTCTGTTTGCGATTGTGTTGTTTGTCTTGAGATCCCTTTCTTTAGTTGTTAAAGCTCCACATCGACCTTAAGTTATCATTTGGGTGATTTTTGGCATTAACATTAGCATTAAATAGCGGTACATGAAGTTTTTGGGATTGCTTTTAAGAGTTTTTCATAAATGTTTTATAATATAGTATAAATACTTTTTATAAATGTGATGAGAATATTAATTATCTATGAGATAATAAATATACAAATACAAAATATATTGGTTTGATTCAATGAGACCTAACACGATCTTTATATCTTCGTATTTAAATGTTGACTTGGTGCAACACCCCATACATACAATCAAGTGTTAAGACATATGTCAAAACTATGAAGAAGTAGTTCGATTAGATCTTTGTAGAAAATTCTTATCATAGAAGAGGACGACTCACCTTTATGTAAAACAACTCATTTAACCATGAAACAAACTTTCCCACCATCAAGCATCCAACATAAACGATTCAAACTGACTCTGGTTGGTCCATTCGACACATGTTAGCTTATCAATGGCAATGGCACAAATGAATTATGCATTATATTCATTTAAGCATCATCCATTTAATCATCATTGTTATCGTATAACCAGGCCCGTCCCTGGGGAGGGCGGGCTGGGCACTCGCCCAGGGCCCAAAAAAATCAGGGGCCCGAAAAAAAAAATTTAGTTTATATATGTATTTAGAAAAAATGGTTTATATGTTAGGCTGGAAAAAAATCAGTTTTTAGGGCCTAATGGCAATTTGATATAGTCATGAAGAGGCCCAAATCCATGTAATTAGTTGAGGCCAAAAAACATAAAACTGTGCAATTAATTATTAGTATTTATTATATGAAAGTTTGTTTTTAATTATAAAAAGCGTCTACTTGAAATTTCTTTAGGTACATATTGAGGGCCCAAAATTTACGAGTCGCCCAGGGCCCAAAAATTCTCAGAAACGGCCCTGCGTATAACGAGACCAAACGTCAATTCTCATCATCTTTGAATGCATATATATATATATGCATAAAGTTGTGATCAAAGATTCAATTGCAAATTTGATAATCAAGATGCATGGTCTTAGAGTTTTTTTTTTGAAAGGATGCATGGTCTTAGAGTTAAAACAACAAATCAATAACTTATATAGTATGACTAAATGGTCATTGGCCCAACGATACTCAGATTACGAGTATACCCCAACCCCTAGGAGGTCAAGAGTTTAAATCTAACCAAATGAAAGGAGTATGCAGGAATATTTACCGTATACGAATAATACATAATTCAAATAAAACCAGCTTTATTTCAATATATAGGTAAATAGAAATACATTTCACTTATACGGTTTTTGGTCTCCAATCATATTGTTTTCCCCAAGAACTCTTATCGAAATCATACAAGTAAAATCCATCGGCTTGAACTAACCAATCACAGGGGTTATCATCCCCTTTATCTTGGTTGCATTTGTACATCATTGTAGTATTGAAAACATCAAAAACCCGGTCTTGCGATCCCCAATAAAAGTGACAAAAGTAGAGTGTGTGGTGGAAGTAATTCTCGCAAAATCTCCAATGAAACTCTTGATTATATGATAGATGGCGATCGCCGAAATCAGTGTCTTTTGCCTTGCAGCGAAGCAAGATATTACTATCCGGTATACCATTTTGGATTGAAAGGACAAAACCAGGTACATAGACGCACGCAAATGTTGTACTGGAAATGAAAAATCCGAGACATATAAAAAAACACAAGATGCTTTTCATGAGATCCATCATAGTTGTGTTCGGGACAACAATATATCTCACCCTTTATAAATAATTTAGATTCTAAAAAAATCTACATTCAACTTCAACAACCTTTTTTTTATTTAAAAAATCTAATAATAGCTATATTATTAAAAAAAAGTCAATACAATTAATTCCCCAACAAACTTTAGAGAGGAAGATAGTGAAACAATTCAAAATACATTTACGTCATCTAACATCAAATTTCAGAGTAAAAAATCTTTAAAATCTCTATTTTACAAAATTTGTTACAAAAGTATTGGAAACTTATAAAATTAATTAATATTTATTTTGCTTATATATTACATGTGACGTTGTTTTTAAAATTCATATTAAGACTATGTTTGACAAAATAACTGATAAATTAGTTGATTAATGATAAGTCAACTGATAGCTGGTAAACAAATTATGTTTGATAAAAGCTAACTTATAAACATATATAATGATTAAAAAAACATCTTGAAAAAATAGTCACGATTACAAATATTTTATAATGTAATTCAAATAATTGCTAATAATATAATCAAAACAAATTTCTAATAATATAATTTATTAAATAATACAAACAAGACAACAAAAAAAACTAAATAATATAATATGTTAATTGAAATAAATTTAAATTGATTAATATATATACTATAAATTTTGAACTTGTTAAAACAAATTTTGAAAAATATATATAAATTATGATATAAATAACTATTACAAATAATATGTATACCAATAAAATTGTTCAACCTCTAACATGCTAATTAATTAATATTTTTTTAAAAGTATAATTAATAACTAAATTAAATATTTCTATTAAAATAATTTAGTATACTTAATTATCTAAAAAATAAAAAAGAATAGTTTTAATGTTTTTGTAACTTACATAAACATTTTTAGAACTGTTATATTTGCTTTTTGATAGCTAAATATATTGAATAACAATTAAAAATATTGATATGGTTAACATCATTTATAAATAAATAATAATTTTTATTAATATCTAATGTATAATTAAAATTAATTAATAATGTATAATTAAAACTAATTAATAATTTAAATTACTATTAATTAATATTTATGAAAACTTAATATTTATTATTTATTTATAATTAATAATAATTATTAATATCAATTACACTTATAATTGAAAAAATGTAAAAAAACTCCTCATATGCTATATGTTTGGGAAACTAGTTGATAAGCTAATGACTGATAAACTAGTTGATGATTGATAAACTAACTAATGAACAAATTATGTTTTGCAAAAATTATGTTTTGCAAAAATTAGTTTATAAGCATGTACAACGACCAAAGATGACATCTTGAAAAAATAGTCGATTATAAATATTTCATGATACAATTCAAATAAACTTCTAATGATGTATTTAAAAGAAATTTTTAATAGTATAGTTTTTTAATTACTACAAACAAGATGGTAATGTAAAAAAGTTAAATAACAAAATATGTTGATTGAAATAATTTAAAATTGACTATTATTATTATTATTATTATCATTATTATTATTATATATATACTATATTTTGATTTTTTAAATCAATTTTTAAAAAAATATACATTAATCTATGGTTTATATAACCATTATATATACTATGAATAACAATAAAATTGTTCCAACCTCACATATCCTAATTATGTAATTTTTTTTTCTAAAATGTAAATAATAATTAAAGTAAACAGTTTATTCAAGTTATTTAGCATATTTTAATTATTTATGAAATAAAAGAAATATAACTTTAATTTTTATGTAACTTACATAAATATTTTTATAATTGTTATATTTGTCTTTTGATATCTAAACATATTAAATAATAATTAAAAAGGTAACTAAGATAGTTAATAACATTTATAAATAATATATAATAAATAATAATTATTAATATCTATTGTAAATCCATATTTGGATCACTTTTTTCGGGTTAATCTGACCTTCTTTCCCATGCATTTCTTAGGGTTTTCGGGTATGCCGCGTCGCATTCCAGATCACCCAGATGTTTACGCTGGATGAAATACCCATAACAGTTATGACTCTTATATATTTGTAGTTGGGATTTATCGTTTCTTCATGGTCAGTTCCCGTTCACCTTCCCCCCTCATAGTCCATCTGTGTAGCCTCACATAGTCATGTATCCTAATTCATTAAGTTTTTTTTAAATATAATTAATAATTAAATTATATAGTTCATTAAAATGATTTAACATATTTTAACCATGTATAAAATAAGGGAAATTAATTAAAATACCCTAAGTCAAACATTGAGTTACCAAAATACCCTAATTTTTTTCAATTTTGCAAAAATACCCAAAATACCCGCGATGAGGTCCCGCGATCGCGGGATACGGTGACGTGGCACGTATTTTGGCCCCAAATGCCCCGCAAAGCCCCTCAACTTTGGCCGCGGTGCACTTTTGGTCCCTGCCCGCGATGGCCCGAATTTTACACTTTTGGTCTCTGAAATTTACACTTTCAGCCCCTAAACTTAGACGAATCTTGCATGTTTTTACTGTTTTTTTCCACAATTATTGCACTTTAAAGACCGATTTGTGGTTGAAATTCATTTGCATGTTTGAATCAATGAAAAATCAATGTTTTTGGAATACCGGTTTGTGGATGAAATGAGAGATTGGTTTTCTGATATGTTGGTTGTTTCATTGATAAATAGACGTAAAATGCAAGCCATAATCCCCACACAACGATTTCATTGTTGCAATATTTCTTTCTGCAATATTTTGTGTTTGAGATACTACTGAAAAAATGAGTTCATCTGTTGCAAAAGCTAAGCTATATTTCTGTTTTGATGGTGAATGGGTGCAAGATAACAATGAGTGGAATTTTGCTTATAAATCTAAGCATGGTGTAAAAGTGTCAGTAAACTATACTTGTCAGAAGTTTGTTGCATACGCCATGCAAAAATGTGGAATCAACTCTTCTGATGTTTGCAAGTTAGTGTTTAAAAATGGCGATGGGTCATTTGTGGATTTATCCAACGATGGGGATATCTCTACTTTTCTGCACCTTGCAGTCGGTTCAGAAAGACCCCCATTACTCTTTGTGTATCCCGGCGTATCCGACGGTGACGACGACGGTGACGACGACGGTGACGACGACGGTGACGAGGAGGGTGACGACGACGAAGACCTCCAAATAGAGCAGCCTGATTCTCAACAACAACAACCACCACAATCACACGAATGGCGTACTGCTGGAGTTGCTGATGACGAAACCCACGTTTTCAGAACAGGTAATTCTGAAATAGACAGATCAGACACCGATAACGATGATCACGAAGAATATACCCCTAGTAGAAAATCATGTACTCAGATAAATGACTTTTTTGATATGCCCCCTATTCTTCCAGACTCCCATACCCAGACACAAAGCTACGAACCTACACCTTATATTCACAGTGAAAGTTTAACAGCAGGTCAGATTTTCGATTCGAAGGATCTCTTAGCAAGTCAGATCGGACTCAAGTTCTTGGAAGAGGGTTTCCAAAGTCGCGTGCGGGCATCTGACAAAAGCAAATACATAGTTGAATGTGCTAGAGAAAAGTGTGAGTGGAGGTTGTACGCGATTCACACGGGTCCCAAAGGAGGGGCGATAATGATTAGAAAGTTGCACGACGTACACACTTGTACGAGGACGCAACTTAATCCCCGCCACAAACAAGCCGGCAAAAAGACTTTGGGTGCGATCCTGAAAAACAAATTTCTTGATGTTAGCAGGTCATTGCGTCCAAAGGACATCGTCCACGACGTTCACTGGCAGTTCGGCGTCACGATTGATTACCACCAAGCGTGGCGTGCGCGCTGCCATGCACTGTTTATGGTGAGAGGCATGTTCGAGGAGTCGTATGAACGACTCCCGACATATTTATATAATTTGCAGCTGCAGAACCCTGGTACTGTCACGCAGCTACGGACCAGTTCACGTGGACGGTTTGAGATGTGCTTCGTGGCCCTTGGACCGGCGGTACGTATTTTAACACGTCATATGTTTACACATTATAAACTATAACATTTACACATTATAAACTATAACATTTTAACCTATGTTTTTGCAGATCCGCACATTTCTGGCAAATCTACGTCGTGTCCTGATAATAGACGCATCCCATTTAAAGGGCCGTTACTTGGGTATGATGTTCCTGGCGGTTGCCATGGACGGGGATAACTCCATCGTTCCAGTAGCTTTCGGCGTAGGCAAGTCTGAAACCGGGGACGAGTGGACTTGGTTTATGTCCATGTTGAGACAAACTATCGGAGACCCTCAAGGGTTGGTGTTTATGTCTGACAGGGCTCCTTCCATAAGCGACACAATCTCTGCCATGTACCCAAACGCATCTCACGCCATATGCTGTCGACATTTGGAGATGAACGCCAAATCCAAGGACAAACGTATTACCACCTACAAGGATGTCTATTGGGCGGCATGCAGAGCATATACGGATCGGGAGTTTAACAAGTACATGAATATGCTACGATACAATGTCAAGGAAGCAGCCAAAGTCTTTGACGATGCTGGATCGGAGAGGTGGTCCGCGGCCCATTTTCCTGGACAACGGTATGACATTCTGACCTCGAATAGTGCAGAGTCTGTGAATGCACTCTCTCGTTTTGCGCGTAGATGTCCGATTGTTAATCTTATGGACTACTTTCGGGCCTTTCAACAAGAGTGGTACCAAATTCGACGCCTAAAAGGAGCTGAGATGCAAAATGCACTCACACCAAGAATATCGTTCAGTACAGGACGCGTCGTGCGGCGACATGGCCGGTAAGAGCAATCGGGTATGGGAAGTACGAGGTGCATGATGACTATATTCACGCGATTGTGAATATGGAAGACCACCTTTGTTCGTGTCGCGAATGGGATAAATTTGGGTTACCGTGCGGCCATGCCATCGCTGCAGCAAGATATATGAGTCGTACAGATTGCAGCGACTTGGCTGTACCTTTCTTCACGTCCGAATATTACCGGAAAACATACGTGGAGGTAATAAACCCAGCTGGACCCCCTGCAGCATGGGTGTATCCACCCGATCCGCTTCCACCATGCTATCCACCTTTAATGGATAAGAACAGGGCCGGGAGACCGAGAAAGAACGACTGACGTCCATCACGTGGTGAAAGTTCGATACAACGAAGATGTACTCGGTGCCAATGCGTAGGACATACTCGTGGAGAGTGTCCAAATCCCTCCCCTTCAACCGTGCCAAGGATACATTCAGTCAGTCACACCACGGGCCCGTCACAACTTGAACCATATGGAACAAACACATATGATACTATTGATCTAAACGTTGATTTGTAAATGATATTGTTGTTGATATGGAATTATCATATATATTATTATAGGGAAATTAATTAAAATGCCACAAGTCAAAGGTTGTGTTACCGAAATGCCACAAATCTCTCCCAGTTTACCGAAATGCCTATGTAGCTATATATATTCATATTATATATACACACATACATATGCTATCTAGTTTGAAAAGGAATTGACCTTCCAGGGCTTCATTATAGAGACCCTCAATCTTCCTATTACTCGTTGCAAAATCCTCCGCCTCATAAAATCTTCCTATTACTCGGTAAACTGGGAGAGATTTGTGGCATTTCGGTAACACAAACTTTGACTTGTGGCATTTTAATTAATTTCCCATTATTACATATAAGCAAAAGGAATATCTTACCCTTTAAGCACAACCAATATGGATCACAAATTAGATTACCACTCTCTTCAGTACTAATGCCAATCAAGATTTTGACACCTTAAAACATAATCCACAAGCTTGAATTCAATTAACCCACACTTGGCATACTTAAACACAAAGATTATTGATTGGAACACCTAATAAGAACAAAGATAAAACATATATAAAAAGAAACATCACCAACATGCTCTTCATCTTCAATCTTTCTGACCCTTGGCTAGGTTGTTTGAACCTTTTTTCTACGCTGACCAACAGGCTCTTCATCTTCAATCTTTTTGACCCTTCTTCAACGGCTTCTGCTTTTGCAACCACGTATGGCCATTGTGTACCACAACCCGGACACACTTTAGCAACCACGAATGAGGTAACCTCTGACTTGACCTTGCATGATGTATCCAACCTAACCGTGGTTCAGCGGCTTAAAAACTACTTTTCAGAGAAATTAACAACAACAAAAAAATACAAAACAACAACACAGTAAAAAAAATACAAACAACAACACAGTAAAAAAATACAAACAACAACACAGTAAAAAAATACAAAACAACTAAAACAACCACCACCTACTTAAAAACTGATTTAGTTTCATCAATCCAAGCTTGCTTCTCGTTTACCTTCGCTTGAATAATTGCGAAGTCTTGCAGAATATGGTGAATTGCTTCTTGTTCTCGACGAACACGAGCCTCCCGAGCTTTTATATCCTCTTTCATCCTTTTGATCTCCCTGTCTTCCTCTTCGATCTTTCTCAAATGGACTGCCTTCCTGTCCATAATTTTTTTCCACTCTTCTGTTAGTTCATCTATCTCCTTTTCCTTTTTTGCTATGGCGACCTCGATTTGAGGTGGCATTTTTTCAGGAGTAGACTTAGGGTTTGATGACGATGCCATTTGTGGATGAAATGAGAGAAGAGAAATCAAGAGAGAAAGCAATTCAAAGAAAGAAAGCAAGAGAGAAATCAAGAAAGAAAGCAAGAAACAAGTGTGAATTGTGAATTGCATATTACTGATATTTATGGATGAAATCTCAAAAGTGCAAATGAATTTCAACCACAAATCCGTCTTCAAAGTACAATAATTGTGAAAAAAACAGTAAAAGCATGCAAGATTCGTCTAAGTACAGGGGCTGAAAGTGTAAATTTTCAGGGACCAAAAGTGTAAAATTCGGGCCATCGCGGGTTGCGATCGCGGGCAGGGACCAAAAGTGCACCGCGACCAAAGTTGAGGGGCTTCGCGGGGCATTTGGGGCCAAAATACGTGCCACGTCACCGTATCCCGCGATCGCGGGTATTTTGGGTATTTTTGCAAAATTGAAAAAATTTAGGGTATTTTGGTAACAGTTGGTCAAACTTAGGGTATTTTAATTAATTTCCCATAAAATAATATAAATATAGTTTTAATTTTTATGTAACTTCCATATAACATTTTTAAAATTGTTATGATTACTTTTTGATATATTAATATATGGAATGATAAAAAATTTGATATAGCTAATAACATTTATAAATAATAATTATTTTTTATTAATATCTATAGTGTAACTAAAATTAGTTAATAATGTATAATTGCAATTAATTTATAATTAATTTTAATTATTATATATTAACATTTATTTATAATTAATATTTAATGTTATTAATAATTAATAATTAATAATAATCAATAATTAATGTCAATGAGGGTTATAATTGGAAAAAGTGTCAAAAATCTTTCCATAAGCTATTCCAACTTTCCAAGTACCCACTATTCTAAAAGGCTCGCCGCGACCGCCGCCATGGCGCGCCGTGGCTCAAGGCTTGTGCCTCACGCCACGCTATGCTTGTGGCACGCCATGACCTAATGTGCGGTCTTTTATAATGTGATATTTGATTTTTCTTTACATTTTTAATGTCTTATGTGCTAGTTTTTAATATGTAACCTAATTTAACTTGTTTATTGTTATTGACTCATCGATTAATAGTACAAAACATATGTTTTTATATATGATATAGAGATTTGCCGCCACAAGCCACGCCTTGATGAACGTCATGGCCTCGCCGTGGCTCCTAAGGCTTGAGGCTTAGCCTCGCCGCCACGCCACGTCTCACGCCATTTATAACCTTGCAAGTACCTTATCATTAAGCTAACTTATGTGCATCTAAATGAGTATTTAAAAAACAAGATATACATGTTGTCATTTGGATTATATGATGATTTTGAAACTTTCTATATATAGAAAAGAAATAGAATAGAAATGACATATGTTATGTCAATGTACTTTTACCCGCTATACAGGTTGTAGGTTACAATAAAGATTTATTTAATTGGTTTTGAGATGTCTAAAGACTTATTATTCAGAAAAAACTGTCCGAAGACTTAGGTGGTGTTTATTTTTTCAAAATAAGCTCTTAATTGTCACTTATGTTTGATTCAGTCAGACGTAAGATGATTCAAATCGTTTGTTTTTTCTTTCTTTTCAGAGCCTCTTAACTCTTAATGTCCTCTGAATAATTAAGTGACATCCTAGACACTTAATTACCTCTTATTTCCATCAAGCATCATTCTTTCGATTTCAATGTTGGTTTTAGCCCAAATGCTCCCCGAATTTGCGAAAACACAAAATAGGAATATCATAAATTTGTGTGTTGGTTTTTCAAAACATCTTGAATCGCTTAAATAGGCTATTCGGTGTTTGATATATGATCAAAACTCCACAACGTTGCAAATCCGTCAATGGCCTTTTTTTTCGATTTTGTCTTTCGATCACCGATGTTTACTTAAATTGACGTATTTAAGTTGATTTTTTTATGGATAAAATAACAAATTATATATATTCAAACGTTTAGCAGTTTACAAAAAAAAACAGTCTTACTGATTCAGATTCCATACTTCAACATCACCTCTTAAAAATCAAAAGTGAAATCAGACTTCAGACTTCAGCACCATCTCTTAAAAATCAAAAGTGAAATAAGATTTCTGACTTCAACACCTCTTATAAAACAAACGCCACCGTAATCATTCCAAACAGTAAAGTCCATTGTTTTTTTTTTAAATTTACTTTTAAAAAACATGGAAATCAGAAACTAGAATATCTATAAAATATTCAACCGCAACACAAAATCTTTATTTTGAATATTTTAACATTAATTATATTATTATAATATTATATAACATAATCATCATAATACACTTAAAAATTTATATAAACTAATACTATATTCAAGCTCATTATTGAGAAAGAATTAGGGATCATTTATCTCTTCTCATATTAAATTTTATATGGTTTTATCATTTTTTTAATAATAAGAACAACTTAGAAATTTTATCGAAATACACATATCATCAAAATTTTCATTTAATCTTTATTTTAGAAAGTAGGACTTTAATAACCTGTTCAAAAACCACATGTAAATTATTACGTATTGGTAATATTCAGAGGCATGTAGTAAAAATCTCACATTTCTTGGGTTTGAATCGAAGTGGTTCCAAAATTTTTGTGGCCAGGTTCAGCTATGATGACTCCAGACTATTCGTGGTCGCTCGACGCATAAACTGTCTTAGAAACCCACAGTCACCCAATTTTTTTTTATCAAATCATGACAATTTCTTCGGGTAACCAGTTTTAACATTCACTTCTATAGGCACTGAAGAAAACCAGTCGCCCACGAGTGTTGGGGATAGGATGAAGATATAAGGGTCAAGTCACGTGGAAGGTTTGACAAGGCTAGATTAGTTTTTGTAATACTTAAAGTCTTAAAAATAGCTTATACACATGCGTTAAGATATGTACAATTTTACCTACTAGTCACTCGAATATGGTTTCAAGGAAAATTGATGTATTTAACAGGGTTTTATAAGGTGTAATTTACAATTTATTGTTATTTTCGTCCATATAGTTTACAATCCATTGTTGCTCTTGCCTCATATTTATCTGTAAACCACTGATGGGGTTAGCATCAGGTAGAGTTGTTAACGAGTCAATATTTTAATGAGCTAATCGAGCTCGAGTTTAATAATTATAGAGCTGGTACACGCTAAAGCTCGTTTAACTTAATGAAGCTCCATAATACCAATGCTCGACTCTACTCGTTCGAAAGTTCGATTACATTTTTTGAATCGAATGGAGTCGCCCTGTCCAAACCTCGTAAACGAAAACTACATTGAATTGCAAACCAAAACACATAAACGAAAGTCGCAATTTTTAACAAACCACGTAATCTTTACTCTAAAAATATATCAAATAAACTAACCATTTGTTCGGGTTTGAGACCCAAACCCAAATCAATATTGTATCATGTCTTTTGATGACTGATTCTTGTTTCAAAAACTCTAATCGTGTACGAGTCCTTGATCTTGGTTGGATCTTGATCATCCTGTTCATATCCGTGTAAAACTATGCAAAAACATGTATAAGAAGTAGTCTACAAGCTTTACAAGAACTAGGGCCAAAATTTCTGTTGGTGTAACCCCAAAACATTAGTTGACCAACAACATTCTCTACAATTCTTGTGTGGCTTAAGTAAAATTTGGTGTAAATCAACAGAGTGTTTTCGATGATCCAAATTCACGGGTTGATGCCAATGTTGCAAATACATCAATTTGTTTTCTTCATCACCACTGTTTTCTAACCAAATCCAACCTCAAAGTTTGCTTCTTCTTCTTCTTCTCAAAAACTCCATGGCTGATCGCGCCGATCCTTCTCCCCTCGTTGCACCTTCTCTCATCACTCAACCCACCGAGATCGACTTAGAAGCCGGTCCTGGGGAACAAATTCAGTGCCGAATTTGTCTTGAAACTGATGGTACTTTTTGTTTGATTTTTTTGCTCATAATTTCAATTTTAGGTTCTGTGTAATTTGTAGTTTCTCATAATTCCTGGTTTTAGTTTGTTTTTCTGTGCTTTTCGAAAAAGGGGAAGTAATGCGTCGGATTGACGCAAATTTTACACTATTGGGGTTTTGTTAGATAGTATTTGCCAATGAAGAAATTACTTTGTAAATGTATATAGTTTTTCAGTGGTTATAGATGGTTCAGTTTAAGTTTTTAGAAAGAGAAAACCTAAACTGCTTATGTGATTTTGGTAATCCTTGGTAATCTGTATCTTCCTGTTGTTTTCCATCAGGCAGAGATTTTATTGCACCTTGCAAGTGCAGAGGTACTTCAAAGTATGTTCATCGGGAGTGCCTCGATCACTGGCGTGCTGTCAGGGTAAACTTTGCATCTTTGTTGTATTGTTTTTTGATGCTTTGCCTCTAAGAGTTTTATATTGCTTCTACGCATCTTGGCTTTCTACAGAAAGCTCCCCCCTAGAAGCTTACAGAATAAGCAACTTTATATATCACTAAGCCACTACCAAGCAGTGTTTGGTGCAGAATGATTAAGTGGTCACAATCATCAAGAGGTTCTTATGATATAGTGCAAAATGAAATATGGTTGTTTGGTAATTGTTCAAAATGAAATTAGGGCGTTGAATGGTTAAGGGAGACCCGATATACAAAATCATTCAGAGGGTTTTAGAACCATTAAGAGGCAGACTTTTTTTTGCCAAACAAGATTCACCTCTTAGCGATTCAGAGGTTGCTTCTTAATGGAACTATTAAGAGGTAAACAAACAGCCTCTCACGTCTCATTAAGCTCGTTAAGCTGTTAACAAACAGGCCCTTAGTTTTGTCTGGTGCTGTTGCTGTACTGGCATAGTCTGTTAACGCAGTGTTTGCTTTCTTTTCATTCAGAGTTCGGCTGAAATTTAGCTCATATTGGAATGTTTGCGGTAGCTAACTTCTGGTTCATATCTATTCTTTTTCCAATTTCCTGCAGGAAGGTTTTGCATTTGCTCATTGCACAACATGCAAGGCTCCCTATCATTTGAGAGTTCATGTTCTTGCTGATAGGAAGTGGAGAACCATGAAGTTTCGGTTCTTTGTGACCCGGGACATTTTGTTTATCTTTCTCTCTGTACAGCTTGTAGGTGGCGAGTTCTCTATTTCTAGATTATTTGCTCTTATCGAGATTCTATTAACGAATTATCATCATCTCCTGCTTGTTGTTACAGGTGATTTCTTCATTGGCGTATTTGGTGTATCTACTTGATGGATATCATAAGTTTTGGTTTCGTCTTGCTTGGGGTTTCGATAGCAAAACCAGCTTCTACTACATATGTGGTAAAGCTTTCATAAATTCATATAAACTCTTCTATTGATTGCTGCTTTTTATTTCTCTTAAATGGCTTGTAGTTTTTTGTTTCACACTGTGTTCTTTCTTGCTTCTTATCACGTGACAAAATTACTGATTTATCCACTTAATTAACGAAGATTATGAAACTCCAATATAGCCGTTCATCATGTAATTTGCATTTCACTATCGAGAACAACTGATTAGTTAGAGTACAAGCTTCAGGAGTCTGTTTGAAGTCTGGCAGCTGAAACAAAATTTGATAGAAACCCCCTGAACTTTCAGAAAATGATAAAAAATGCCTGTACTTTCAGTCAATGACAAACTGGTGCGCACAATCTTTTGATGTTTGCAAAGTAGCTTCTCTACATGCATACCAATCTCTACATGTTTCTCTTGCATGTTTCCTTAGTTTTTGTTCAATTTTTATTTCTAGGCTTCTTGTTTACCTGTTCATAGGATATAGTCTTAACAAAGTTTAATAAATAAGTACTTTGCTGATTCTTTTTGGTATGGTGGTTAAAATACTTTGTGGATGTGAGTATTTTACTTAAAAGGTATATATATACACACACACACACACACACTTGTAACTATGTAAGACCTACATTTTTGGATTTCTGAAGATTTTTGGATTTCTGAAGATGTAGAAGCGATGCACCTCATGCATTTCAAACCTGGTACAAACACCCATTCATGTGCTTCGTAATATGCGAGATAAAGTCTTTCTACTATGTTTTTAGTTGGGATTGGGATGCTAGAATTGTGTTATTACCTATTATGATACAATAAAGCTAAGCGCTATTTAGACGTATCTGAACTCTCTCCTGGTTAACAGGCTTGAAATTGCCTTTTTTGGTGAGTGTGGCTAGTTTTTGTTTTCCTCTAGTACTATGTAACACCCCTAACATAGGAGTAAATTTAAATCATAAAAATAAGACGGAACAATATCTAGATTTAGGTAAAATTACCCAACAAAGGGGAAATGTGCAAGAGTTTACATCACAATCTTGGACGGTGTTAACAATCTACTAAACTAAACCAATAATTAGATTTAGATTACAAACGGGTATCACTAGTCTCCCAAAAGAATCTATTAAGTGTAATTCCCAACGTCCTTCAAAAGATTGGTAACCCAAAAGTTGCCTCTATCGACAATCATATCTCTCGACTCAAGCATTAGTGGCTCCACTACCTTGAGATCTAGATATACATGGCATTTTAAGAAAAAGTGTCAGGCTAACACAATAACGCCTAATGAGATCAAACAATTTATAATTAAAGTAAGTCAACATAAAAACAATAATATAAAGTTGATTTAAAACCAATAATCTCAATACTTCATTTCAAAGTCAATAAAGTTAAAAACACATCTTAAGATGACGGGGTAGACCCAATTCACCATGGATAGTGATGGAACACAAGAGTAAGCTACTTATCTATGTTATCCATTCAACCTTGCACGGTTCATGGCATAAGACCCCCTATGATCCTAGATATGCTCGTTTACTAGAAATTACACCGTATGGTCAATGGCCGATGTTCGACTCCAAAACTCCGCACCACAATGCCCCCGATGACCCTATGCCAATTTCAACTTACAAAGAGGGAAAAACTATCCCTTCCCAAAATCAATAACTCGACTCCTATGCCTATGGATCCACTATTATTTAGTCTAGTATGTCAGATTATCTAGATATGGTTAATCATATCCGATCATATAAACATTTGTGCCAAATGAGTTAATAAGGGGCAAAGTTCCCATTTTATCAAGAAGCCCAATCATACGCCCAAATCCTTGGTTTTAAGTTCCCATTTCGCTACTTAAATCCATAAAATACCTCAAGTTCCCAAGTTTCCAATTTTTGACCTAAATGGTCCAAATCTTCACAATATCATACAATGTATAAATAAAGAGGTTAAGCAACTAAAACAAATCATTTTGGATTGTATAAAGTTTTAGAAAAAGTAGAATGAACTCACAAACTAGGTTTTGGTGAAAACCTTAGAAAACAATACAAGATGGCAAGAGGAAATGTAGGAGATCTTGAAGCTTTTATCTTAATACTTGCACTCGAATCTCCAAGGCTCTTAAATGCTTCAAATCTTCAAGGTGGAGACTCCAATATTTCCTTAGGTGAATTAAACGTGGAGAGGAGAGGGTCAGTGTGAGAATTTATGAGATAAAAGCTGGAAATCCCGGCTTTTGAACCCCGCATCCTCATACGACAGTGGCATGCGACCATTGGGTCGCGGCTCAAGGGTCGCCCTTGTCATGCTTCGCACCTACGGTACATAAAATGTGACCATGGCCATGCGGTGCAAGGGTCACCGAGCTTCAAAACCCACCACTTACGGTACATAGGATGCGGCCCTAGCCTTGCGATGCAAGGGTCTCGGCACAAGGGTGAAGGGTCACATGACTCATGAAGAACCCTGAAATGCTTCGATCGTTGCTCCTTTCAAGGCCCAACTTATAAGATTTTTTACCAACACAGATACTACATAAGAACAAGGGAAATATTTATTGCCCAATTGTCGAGTCTGAGGATGAGGTCATGTCGCTTATAGTATGTGTGTTGACTTAAGTTGATCAGATGCTTTTTGCAGTTATGAGATTCTCATCTATTTTAATGGAGGTGCAAACCGTACTATGCAATAATGAATCAACTATGCACATTTCCAAGCACCAAACTGCATGAGCAAACCAACCATATCAAAATAGGTTGTCATTTGGTTAGCTTGAAGGTGGTTTATACATCTCGTGAGTTGCCTAGTATCAAACTAGTATGGGCATGGTCGGTAGATGAAGTTGTTGATATTATGACTAAGCCCCTTCTTATGACTTGCATTGATCCCATGTGTAACAAATTAGGGGGCATGTTTGATAGCAAGTGATAACCTTGAGAACTAATGCATCATGTGCTATTTCATATGATTTTTGTGCAGCTTAGACTAGGGTTTAGAATATTAATCAACATATATTTGTGATGTGTTTTAAATTTATACCGCAAGCGTACGGGTTATGTAGCATACGGGTCGATCACGGGGAGGTGACGGTCTAAACATTAACTACTTAATAATCATGGCTAGTTATGCGAATCAGATAATTGATTTGATTTTTATCTAATTGAACATAAAGTAAAAGAGATTAAGGGAAAGAGATACATAAAGAAGCAATTAGAACTAGAATTAAATAAGAGAAAAGACGACTAAAACTAAGAACATTAGGTAATATCAACCTTAGATTTTGGTAATGGTGGGAATTCATTTTTTTCCAAAATACTTCAACCCTCTCTCGAGGTGAGAAAGCTTTTCTAACCAAGATATGTATTTACTTTCGCAACACATATACATTGGGAAGAAACATTAATATTTAAAACGAATATATTTCCCAACAACGTCCCTAACTATTTACATGTTATGACCATTGTCATTGATCAATTCAACCCAAGTGAAGATCAAACTTTCATTTTTATCAACAACCAATTGAATTACTAGACATTTGTTAAAACCCAATTAAATCAATTCAACTTTCGTTACAATCGAAATGGATTAAAACTCAACATCCGTTTTAAGAACAATTGATCAATCCCAAAACTTCAATCCTAAGGCGATGATTACCCAATTAAACGAACTATTTAAACAAGACCAAGCACAAGTTACTTAATTAGACTCTAACGAAATTAAAACCAAAATTAAACCTAGACTAACAAAGAATCTACATTAGACTCAATCTAACAACAATTAAACACTAACAAATGAAAGATGGACAATAAGCTATTAAATAAACATGTGCAGAAATTATTCTAAATGCCTAAAACTAGTGAATTGATGGAATTTAATTAACCTAACCTATTTTTATGCAGAAAATTAGGGTGCAGAAAATTAATTAACCCTAAAATTAAGTGCAGAATTTAACCAAGTGCAGAATTTTAAATAGAGTTGAAGAAATTAGGGTAGAGATGAGAAATAGAGATGCAAAAGAGTAGAGAGAATACAATAAACACGAAAGAGATGAAGAGAAACTAAATCTAACACTTCAATTAAGAACAAAGATGAATTCATGAACAAAACATTGTTTCCAACCAAATCCAAACTAGAATTCAACAACTAAATGACTTAAGAAGATAGAGAAGAAGATACTAGTATGAAACCCGGTAGCAAGTCGGATTCCAATGGCCTAAGCTTGTTGCAAGTTCATCTTCTTCTCCAAATTCTTCAATGAAGTCGTTCAAAGTTGAGAGAAACTAAAAATGTCGTGTGATTAAAGTGTGTCTAATTCTAAAAGGAAACTCCTAATATATCTAAAATTAAAGCCCTAAGAGAGTTTAAAGACAGGCCCAAGAAGCCCAAAAGAAAAAGGCCCAGAAAATTAAGAGTCCAGAAAATTAAAAGTCCAGAAAATTAAAAGCCCAAATGACTTTCACGGCCGGGGAGATTCCTTCGCGCCCGTGAAAGTACGGCAGCAACTTTCAGTGCTAAATCGAGTGCTTTTCTTTGCTTCCAACCATCTTCTTTCCTTTGCTCTCCGCTTCCTTGCCCACGTACACTTCATCTTTTCCTTCCTTCTTCTTCACAAGCATGCCTCCGCCCATCTCATCTTTCAAATTACGCACAATCTGCACAAAATATATACCAAAAGCATAAAAACAATTCCCAAAAGAATTCCCAACCGTGATTAAAGAAAGTAAGAAGAGATAGAATAATAATGCATGAAAAGGCTAAACTAAGCACTAAAAATAGAACGAAAATGCAACTATTATATACAAAGTTAGGTGCATAAAATGCACTTAACAATTTGTTTCATATGTACTTGGTTCACAATGTACACATTTTTTACGTATTTGAGAAACAAAAAGTACACATAAAAAGTTTCACATTGTGAAACAAATACGTATCAAACAATCACATTGTGAAACAAATATATGTTAATCAGTACACTAAACACTACCCTTACATGAGAAAAAATCATGTGAAACAAAACCGTAAGGTAGAAGTTTTCACATATCTCACAAATTTTGGAGTTCTCAAGCGTGAGAAGTGGAACTGAACCATTGATCACTTTTAATCAAATGCCCTCCCATGATGTAACACTCTCGAATTGGAAAAGAGCAACTAAGTAAAGTTTTCGATAATACATACGAAATAATAGGATTTCTTCCTATAATCCAATAGGTGAAATACCTCAAATTAAAATCTATGATTAACCTCAAACAATACATAATCAAGTCTCATTACAAAGACTAAAATTCACATCGGGTGTTACTTAACCCAAGTACATATTGCTATTCCCAAAGATAAATGCGGAAGACATCACTTAACCAATTCACCTCTCGAGCACATTTCTAGCACACTTCTAGCACACAACCTTTCGCAATGTCACTAGAACTACTCCCAACCTGAACCTGTTGCACATGCCGACAAATAAAAAGGGTTAGGCTAACGTCTAGTGAGTTCAAGAGTTTATAACATGATTTATATAATTTGTAGAATAAAAGTTTGCGACATTTATCAGGATTCCAAAGAGAGTTTATGAAAGGATGTAAACGACTCATTTTCCAACGCACACAAGATCTATGAGAAAAGTTCCCAAAATGTATAAAGCGTTTTCCAAAATGAATTACAATCCCAACTCACTCAAAACGTGCCGTGACATTAAATATCCCAAGAAATATAAATATGGACAAAACTCTAATATTTAAAACACCCAAATAGGATGAGGCATAGAACTCCGCCAATAACCCATGAAAACATTTCATATAAATAAAGAGTGTCACCGAAAATATGGATAAAAGTAACTACCCAAATACAACACCTTTCGGTGACGGGGGGGACCCGATTCCATCGAAAGTGACGGGCACGTAAAGTTAGGCCACTTATGATGTTACTGGATTACACCTCAAGTCTCGGTCTTAGTTCCCATGCTATAAAGACATCACAACCTCAAACCTTTCCCATGCCTTTATTGCCTACTCCGTCGAGTTACACCTCAAGGACTTATGGGACCATATTGCCTATCCAGTCTAGACGAGTTACACCTCAAGGACTTCAATGTCCCTTATTGCCTACTCGCTAGTGGCCCCACGGCCTAACGCATATAACCATGCGTTCCAATAGTCCACTCCTCGTGTACAAAGAGATAGACCATCAAATAAAGACTGACTTACGTGCCTATGGATCCAATGCAACACAGTCTACAAAAACATGCCCATCCCGAAATGACTAAAGCACCCGAGCATGTAAATATAAAAAATATGCAATAAAATGCATCAAGTTGCAATAAATGCAAACCATAAATAAGACTCCATATTGAGCCATCAAAACTGGACAAAATGTCCCCAAGACTTCCTTAAAGTCAAAACCGCGCAAATGCGCAAAACCCATTAGACCCATAAATAATGGTCCTCAAAAGCATAAATGCATTAAAACGTCGTATAGGTAAACGTATACCATAAAATCTCCATTAACTCAAAACTCGTCACGGATTAATATAAATGAGTTCTCAAAATGGACTCGTACTCTTAAAATTCTCAAAACGACTCATGACACCAAAATGTGCATTTTCCCAAATGGTTTATAAAATCAATTATACCGATATGATTAAACCATCAAATAAACTTTATTTTGAGCCATAAATCTTTTAAGGACATATTATTATTTCTACACATCAAAATATCCAAAAATCCCAAATATGGATGTTTTACAACATTTGTGAAGTTAAACACTTCAAAAGGGTTAAACCCATCAAATAACTTAACAGTTGATAATTTCAAGTAAAACACATAAGTACTTGGAAAATAACATTTTTGGCATGTACAAAGTTTTCACAAATCAACTTGAACTCACCTTGCTAGATTTAGGCTAAATCTGGATTTTCCCCAATAGTAAGCTCCTTTGAGAAACTTGCATCTTCAAGCCAAATCTTCCAAAAATCTAGATCCACAAGTTTCCAACCATAAATAATCATCCTCAAACACTTATATATGTTTTCCCCAACATAAAACATCCAAAACCACCCAAATACCAAAACCCCAACTTTTTAGATGGAGAAAAGTGAGAAGCTTACCTCAACCATCACCAAATACTCTTGGATCATCCAATATACTTCAAAACTCTTTCTAGATCCTTGAAGAGCTCCCAAAAACGAAACCATAGCAACTTGAATCACTCAAATCGGAGTTGGGATGCAAAAGTTATGAAGGAATGAAGATTGAGGGCTGAAAATCGCGTCTTAATACACCAGACCCGCTCCCGTGGTTTGTCCTGCGACTTGAAGTCGCGTGGGATGTCGCGCGGGTCACCAAACAGAGGGTTACGCGGCTTGGGCCGCGACCCAAAGTCGCGCACAAGCCCGCACAGCCCCTTTTTGATCGGATACTGTTTTGGCCGTAACTTCTTCGTTTTAGCTCCATTTTCGCTCCGGAAAGAATCGTTGAACTCGTATTCGAATTTCCCATCCAACAAGACCATAAAATATAGGATTTAATCCAAAATCCTATTTTTCATATTTTTCTTAAAAGATCGGTTCCACACTGATTCGATATTGTACTTATTCGAAAATTACGGGTGTTACACATGAATTGTGGCTTATAAGGGAATTGATTTGGTGCATCTCATCCTAATGTGCATCTATTTTTCATCCAACGGTTGATAACCATTTCTCACGCTTGTCACGTTAACTTCAACTTCTCACCGGAACCCAACCCTACATATATATATATATATATATATATGTTTTAGGTGTTTATACCTCAGCTAATTGACCCGCCATGTATATTGTGTATGGTTCCTTCTTTCAATAATAAGATTATCTTTTTGGTCTCTTGTTCAGGATACAATTGATTTTGTTTTAATCACATGTTATTGATATTTGTCTGCAGGTGCACTATTATTTTTTGCGCTACTTGGCCTATCGGGATGCTTTATAACTTGTTATGATCGGAGAGTCCGTAATGATCTTGCTCAGCCTTGTCGAGAATTGTGTCTTTGCTGTTGTCAACCCGGGTAAACTTTCATAACTGTTATTGGTCATTGACTGATGAGACAGAAAACAATTTTTTTGTGTTGATAACTTCTCTTTGTAACATTGACTAGACACTCCAGTTAGGGAATTCCTATGCCACAAACCGGACTACACTGTTGTCATGCCAGCTAGTTATAATAAATAGGAACAATAAAAAGGAAAACTACGTAGGATTGTTGGTAAGCGTCTTTTACCCGGTAAGCATTTACTAGGTAAGATTCTAGGTCCTTGTCATGCTCATCCGGTAAGGTAAGTGACACCAGTAAGCGCTTACCTAGTAGGGTCCGCAAAAAGATGAAAAACTGACGAACACTTTGGTACACGTTCATCTGGACGGTATGCACATGTGCATACAAGTAATTTGTAACATGCACACGTGCATAAAAACTAAAAAACAGCTTCAATTACTTGTATGCACATGTGCATACCGTCTAGATGAACGGTTACTAGGGTGTTCCTCAGTTTTTTATTTTTTGGGGGTTTTCCCCTGAACCTCCCTTTGTATATTAGTATATATGTATAGTAATAGAGGGTACCAAAGGGGGGTCTCAGGGGTGACATAGGATCAAACTATTTCTCCCTCTGACACTAACTTCAGTGATGTCTCTTGCTTCCGCTAAAATAAGAAATAGATAAACTCTTATTTATGTTGATCTGCATAGCCTAATTAAGAACTTTGAAGTAGTTTAGTAGTTAGAGTACAAACCCATGAGCTCTTATTAGAAGACGAGAGTTCCTCTTTATTCGTGTCTTTCCTTGGTGATTGTAATCTATTGTAATTGTTGCTTCTCAAGGAATAAGAACTACTGTTATGCTGGTGGCAATTGGAATATTTACATGTAGTAGTATTTTACTATTTTACCCTTTTTGTTTCATGGGCACATATGATAAATTACATATTTGGTGATTGCTAATTAAGAAAAAAGAAAATAAGTGTTCCAAGGTAATGCTTTCCACTTATTGAGGGGTGATATAGGATCAATTAAAATAGGCGCTAATATTGCAAAATTGAATGGCTCAAGATGCACTTATGACTATTTGATTCAGAACAAAGCTGCCCTGAATGATCATTATCCATATATATGCACATGTGAATATGTATTATATCTTTTGCTTACATTTGCCTGGAAGTGGAATCTGGTTGACTAAAACAGCTATCCAAACAGTAAATGCCCTTTGTTAGCAAAGTGATTGCTTCTTAGGGTGCGTCTGGTATCAAGACAGGACAAAGCAACTGTTTAGAGTTTGGTAGGACGGAATCGGAGAGGACATAACATATAAAATGACCAATTTACCCCTAATGAGTTGTTTATATATTTTATATGTTTTGATTCATTTATGTGATTTATTAAAGGGAAAAGTCCAAAAAAAAACCCAATGCTTAGTGTTTGGAATGATTAAGTCCTTGGACATTTTTTTAGAACAAATAAGTTATTGGACTTTTCAAAACATGTTAAATAAATCCTTAAACCTTTTAAAACCAATTAAAATACATCATCATTAATTAAAAATGTAACCTGCAACTTGAATAGAAGGTAAAACTACAAACTTTATCTTCACTATCATTTTGGCCACCACCCTAAACCATCCCCCACCACCATGAACCACCTTAAACCGGTCATGATCAATGTCAAAAGAAACAAATTCAAACTCAATACCAAAAATCAAGAGTATCAGTGTATCAAGAACATCAAATATTTTAATATCAAATATGTGCAACAACCTTTTTTCCAAAAAAAAATATATCAAACTTATGTGATTTAGAACTAATATAAAATTATAACTAAATCAAAACCCTAAATCAAAATCCTTAAAATCAAAACCCTAAATTTAAAATGATGCAAAATTATAACCCAAATAAAAACCTTAAATTGAAATGGAGAAGAGGAGTGTCTCTAGATGTCTTGAACGGGGAAGAGAGGGGGTTTAGGGGGGTGGTGGTGGTGGCGGTTGGTGAAAGAGTAGAGGAGAGATGGAGGTGGTGGCCGATCCTAGTTAAGATGGTGCGACGATTGCTATTGAATAGGAAATGGGCGGCGCCGATGGCAAAGAGATAGAAGTAGGAAATGGGGGAGGCGGCGGCACAAGGATGAAAAGGAGAAAAAAAGGAGGTGTGAAGTTCATGAGGGTTATTAAAAAGTTATATATTATTTTAATTTAGTTCATAAATAATATAAATGTAATTTTGATTTTATTTTTTAAAAGAAAAAAGAAGATTAAAATAAAAAGACAAAAGTACCCTTCACGTGAGGGGCACGTGATGCATTTAACGGAGAAATTTTAACGGTGTGAAATGGAGGGACTAGTTTGGAATAATTTTAATGGTGTTAAATGCATTTACATTTTTTTACCATATTAACAATTTTATAGGTCATAAAGATGTATCTAACAGGTTTTAGAAAGTTGAAAGATTTATTTAACAGGTTTTGAAAAGTCTAATGACTTATTTGTTCTAAAAAATTGTCCAGTGACTTAATCATTCCAAACGCTAAAGTCCATTGGGTTTTTATTGGACTTTTCGTCCCTTTATTAAATTATAATGAAATACATATTTTTTATAATAAAATGTATCATTAGAATTTTTTTGTCAAAACGATTGAAATGACCCCGAAATAAAAGGTTAATGTAGTTTCCAATATTTATTTCATAAATTATATATATATTATCAATATTTAATAAGTTACATAAATTAACCAAACTATAGAAACCGTATAAAAATAATATTTGAGGACAGTAAATTGAAAGTTTAAAGAGCATAAAATATAATAAACAAAATTTTGAAAAAATGAATAAAATGTGAAATAGGTTTTATTTTGAGGTTATATTGGTAAAATATAGGTCTGTTCCACTTTGTTCCATGGGGTGGGGTTGGAACATGCTTGTTCCACTGCCACTTTCTTCCACTCCGTTTCTGTCTGTTCCACATAAAAGAAAGTCCTGCCAAACGTGGAACAAACGTGGAATAGTTATCCCTGTTCTGTCTTGTCATGTTCGGTGTACCAAACACACCCTTAGGGGTTTAATTCTTTTGCTCTTAATTCAACACAATGTAAGCATGCAAATTACATTCATTTCATCATTTGGGGATCAGGTTTGAACACATCATTGTTGCAGTGTTTGTGCAGACTGCCATTTACCCGGTACTCTTTGTATGTGGACCGACTGTACAACTTGTTTTGAAAGTTGTGCAACTGCAACTGGTGAATGTGGTTGTTTAGGAGGTGCAGGTGAAGCTGGGTTACCATTGATATTCATAATGGCTTTAATCGTGCTTGGACTGTTCACAGTCATCGGCATATTCTACAGCGTGCTTGTGGCTACAATGGTTGGACAAAGAATCTGGCAGCGACACTATCACATATTAGCAAAAAGAATGCTAACTAAAGTGAGATCCCTTTTTTCTTTCTGTTACTTGGGTTTTAAATATAACAATGAGCACATAGTTTTAACAATTTTATACGTTGAAACTCTCGTCTTTTCTGAACTTTATTTTTATATAAAGGTAAACATTTGTGGCTTTCCAGTGGTCTGTTGGGAATTTTTTGGTGAGAACGGTGAGAACACTTCTGAGCCTTTTGATGAGTTGTTTTTTTGATCTGACAACTCATCAAAAGGTAGATGTAGGTTTGTGTTCTCACCGACCGAATAATTTGTTCTCACGTGATCCAACTGCTGGTGGTATATGGCTCAATCAATTGACTGATAATCCGTCTTAGCAAGCAGAAAGTTGATCACATTTGTTTGTGCAACTTTCTTAGTGCATTTTTCTTGTAAAAGTGAACATTCTTTTGACTAGAACTTACAACTCCAATATCACATTTAGCTTCTGAGATTCAGTAGCAGACTTTTTTCTTACAATTATTTCTCAAAAACTAGTTGTGGGAGGCTAA
Source organism: Saussurea involucrata (assembly GCA_033807775.1). Classification (NCBI taxonomy): domain Eukaryota; kingdom Viridiplantae; phylum Streptophyta; class Magnoliopsida; order Asterales; family Asteraceae; genus Saussurea; species Saussurea involucrata. Next base: position 71,350,434 of record CM066322.1, on the reverse strand, counting down.
AATTTATACTTTTGCTATACTACACACTACTATGCCTTTTAATTATAAATTTTAGATTTGGTAATCTAGAAATCTCTCTTTGTTTTCTGTAATATATATAGGGTTGGGTTCTGGTGAGAATTTGAGGTTAACGTGAGAAGCGTGAGAAGTGGTTATCAACCGTTGGATGAGAAATGGACGCACATCAGGATGAGATGCACCAAGATACACCTTATCAATTCCTTTCTAAGTCGCAATTTATGGGAGGGCATTTGATTAAAGATCCACTTCTCACGCTTCTCACGTTAGCCGCAACTTCTCACGCTTCTCACGTTAGCCGCAACTTCTCACGCTTCTCACGTTAACCGCAACTTTTCACGCTTCTCACGTTAACCGCAACTTCTCACACGATCCTTTGCTTATATATAAGCAAAGGATCGTGTGAGAAGAAAAAACTAAGGTGAGAAGCGTAAGAAGGGATCTGGACCCTTGATCACTTTTAATCTCAAACCTACCCATGAATCGCGCTTGATACGGGAATTGATCCGGTGCATCGCGGTGCATCTCATCCTAATGTGCATCCAAGGGTGGAGATCCCTTCTCACCATAACTTCCCTTCTAACTTCCCTTCTCACCGGAACCCAACCCAATATATGTATATATATATATATGTATAGGGGTGGGTTGAAAACGAGAACACTAATTATTTAAGAAAACATGACAAAATCATACATGATTCACATACAAAATCGTATATGATTCACACCACTTTGCCCCGCGACTTATGTCGCGACCAAAGTCGCCCACATCCATTTTTTTGCCGTTAATGTAAAATCACATGTGATTTTGCACATGATTTGCTGTTCTCATGTTTTCTTAAATAGTTAGCGTTCTCGTTTGAACCTTCCTCTATATGTGTGTATATAGGGTTAGGTTCTAGAAAACTGCAAAAAAATGAAAAACTGAGGAACGCCCCCGGTAACCGTCCAAATGAACCGTTACTAGTGTGTTCCTTAGTTTTTCATTTTTTGGGGGTTTTCCCGAACCTTCCCCCCTCTCTCTCTCTCTCTCTATATATATATATATATATATAGTGTTTTGGCATTTAAGTGAGCATGATAATTGACCATGGCTATGATTTCTTTATATTTATACGTTAATCCTATTGACATCAAAACTGTGAATCTGTTTGTTATAAAAAAAACATAGGAATACGTGGTGGAGGATGTTGACGGTGAGATAACCGGATCTGAGTGGTCTCCGCCACCTCTGCCTCCAGAGCACATTCAGCAGCTCAAGACTCTTGGCCTCCTATGACTTAACAAAACCAGGGTGTGAAAATGCAGTGACATTATATGAAGAAGATCTTGCCTGCCATTTCTAGCCATCAAAACCTTTTATTGATAAACTGGATTAGCATTGCTCAAAAACATGTAATGTCTTCATCTTCTTATTCTCATTTCCTTTCTAAATGTAACCTACAACTCCCGATGCGTCAGGTACATGTCGTTATAGCGTTATTGGGTGGTGATGGATTGTTCGTATAGAGTATAACTATTTTAAATAGAGTTCAGTTGTTATAGAAATCATGGTGAGGTTTGATATCAAAGTTTCTTTTTTGGACTCGTTTTTGAATTATGAATCGAAGGGAAAATTCATACGTGAATCATTAGAAAGAAAACTTATTTGAATATGCATATGTGAATCAGCTTTATATAGGAACCTTCCTCTTTTTATTGAAAATTACGTATTTGACCTTATTTCAACCTTCCATGCATCCACTATTCTCGTTTTCGTAATACTCTAAAAAGAAAAGGTAACATTTGGTTTGACGTAAATATGAGAAAAGTCGTCTAAGGAAACGATTCACTCGTGAGATCCTGGGGGACCACCACGGCTCCTCTCTTCTCAATAATCCATGCAGAGTCGTAATTTTTGGACAAAATCAAAGTTGTTCGAGTTTGGTGTTAAATCGACATTGAATTATTTAAACTATTGAAGTTTAAATCAAGAAACCAGGTAGAGATATTCGGTTTATTGGTTTTTATTTATAACTGAATAAAACCAAACTCTTTATACTTTTTAATTTATTGCTTATTTAATAGAGTAGAAAAAGGAAAATAAATAGTAGGGAGGTCGATATTTTAATACTAGTTGCATAGATGGATGAAAATGCAAGTACAATTAGACCACACGCGCATGGACACATTGAGAAAGACTAAAGGCTATGTTAGTAGCTGATAAGTTAGCTGGTAGCTGATAAACTAGCTGATGAAAAATTCACGTTTGGCAAAACTAGCTTATAAAAATGTAAAATGACCAAAAATGACATCTTTAAAAAAAATTCAATTACAATATTTAATTATATAATTAAAACAAATTTATAAAAATATAATATGTTAATTAATACAACCAATATAGTAAAGAAAGACTAAATAATATAACATGTTAATTAAAATAAATTTAAAATTTATTATCTATACATATAATAAATAAGTAACTAGCATGCCACGTGTCGTCTTCTGGTGAACCGACTTCAGTATTTTCCCGCCTAAACATGTATCTGGACGCAGTTTACATTATAAGTTCAATTAGTCCACCCACATTCACTACTCCTTAAATCTTTCCTTAATTCAATTTTTTTAATTTATAAGTTACACTTACTACCCTTATAATTAGGTATGTAGTTTACTTTTAATCCCTTACTTTTTTATTTTTCATTTTAGACTCTTATCATATAAACATAAATAATGTATATGAACTAAAATGCATTAAAAAAAACATTTCTATTTTTTTACAAATTATACACATGTAATCGCTTCGTCAATACCTTCGAAATGAGCCCAATATTGAATATTTTTTGATTTAATTATATTATTAAATATCATAAATATATACGAATTAATGTGTCGTGATTAGTATGAGATTTGTTGAAATTAGTATGGGATTTGATACAAATAATCACTAAATTGTCGTGATTTTCTTTTTGCAATTTCATATCAATTTTTACTTCAAAGTCGAATTTCATCGACGAAATACAATTATATCAAATTCCATTCTGTCAACGAAACACCCTTAGAATTATCATAAGAGATTTAATTACTTGGAAAAAAAAAGATATCACTTATCAACTGATTTTTGGATTATGAGTTCGAACCTTTTTCAAAAATATAAATATGCAATTATTGTGTATTCGTTTGATAAATTCATTTAGTAACGATATTTATAATATGTATCAAACTTAATAGACATATTTTTATCTTCAAGATAATATTCTCTATTTGTGGAATTTTTGTTTTCTTTTTATCAATTATTGTATGTGTCACAAAATTATTCACCACTATTAAACATCAAATAATTAACTTAAAACACAAATTTGATCGTCGCGCAACGGGCGAGCGAAAGACTAGTTACATATATACTATAAATTTTGAATTTGTTAAAACAAGTTTTAGAAAAAATACATATTAACTTATGATTTTAAATGAGCGTTATATATTTACATATAATAAGAAAAAATAATCAAATAATAATTAAAAAAATAATAGTAATTGATAATTAAAAATATATTAATTAATATTACAGAATATATAAAATAATTTATATGAATAACAATAATTCTAAACAATTAAAAATTAATAACAATATATAATTAAAATTTAATTTAATATTCTTCAGTTAATATTAATTAGTTTTTATTAATTAATAATAATTAAACTTAAAAAATCAATATTTATATATAATAATAGTTAATAAATAATAATTAATATTAATAAGTGCAATATTAGAATATTTACAAAAGACTACTGAAAAGCTACTTCAACTAGCGTTTTAAAAAGCTAACTTATAAGGTAGCTTATGGTCATTCAAACATGTACCAAGAAAAAAGCTAACTTGTTAAGAAAGAAAGGGGAAGGGAGGGGGATGGAGTAGGGGGCGGAGGTGAACATGGTACGGTACCATGTTTTTTTTTCGGAATACCGTGTACCAACCAATTATAATTGGTACACTAAAACTTATACCGTGTACCAACCAATTATAATTGGTATCAACATTTTTCGGTTGATACATGTTGGTACAGTTTTGTACCAACATCTCATGTGATTTCAAAATAAACAAACCTGTAAACAAAAAAAACCTGATGTTCAACAAAAATAAACGCTGTTGTTCATATTTCAAAATAAACAAACCTGTTGTTCATACTTAATAATTGAACAATTTAAAACAATAAACTAATAGTGTCTTAACTAACAGTAAATAACCTGAACACTAGCAAACAACTCATGAGGCAAAGTAGCAAAGAACCAGAACACAGTTCAAAATTATCAGACTTGTTGAACACTAAATAAAACGATAAAATTACAGAAAAGTAGCAAAGTAACAAACAACCAGAACACAGTTCAAAACCATTTGATTTTGTCATCCTCTTTAGTTTGTCGTGATATTTAAACCCTAAAAATTAAGTCACAGAATTTAACCTTTAAACACTAGCAAACAGCTCATGAAATAGAAGGCTAAATAAATTAAAGAAGTTAAATAAATTAAATCGAGCAACAGCAAAGAGATGACCGATAGAATCCTGTCGATTGCAAAGAGACGAGTGATAGAACCGCCGACTGCAAATGGAGCTATGGAGAGTAGATCAGGAGTCGAATGAAGATAGGGTTTCGTACTTGCGTTTTGTGAAGACTGAAGACTGCAAATGGAGCTATGGATAGTAGAACCGTCGACAGTGAGTATGAGTGTGAGTTAGGGTTTAGTAGTTTGACACTTTGACATAGTTTCTTTGATCGTTCATAACTCAATAGTGGACACTAGTGGGACTAAATGTCTAAATTAGTTCCAAGGTCCAAGAATATCACATTTATAAAAGCTCGGTCCACTAAACTAAACAAGTTTCCAAATGGCACTTGAGGCCCAAACTAAAAGAAAACTATTGAAACATGAACTAATGACTGATCAATGATTTTATTTTCTATTTCATCACAAACATTCATCAAATATCTTGTATTTGATTTTCTATTTAATAAATAAATAATATATATATATTTATATATATATATATATGTATATATATATATTTATATATATGTATATATATTTGAAAGACAATTGCATTTCGGGGTCCAGACTAATCCCCCTTCGACCCGGCCACAATTCGGCCCACGAACTAGGGGTGAGCATAACCCGACCGACCCGAAAAACCCGACCGACCCGACCACCCAAACCACCCGCAAACTCGCCACCCGAACACCCGACCACCCGAACCACCCGAACCCGAGAAATAGTTCGGGTATCACGGATCGGTTTGGGTTTATAAACCCATCACCCTAACCCGACCGAAACCCGAATATATATATATATATATATATATATATATATATATATATATATATAATTTCACTGCCTCAAATCTCAATCGCAGACCTGCATCAAACCTGATCGTCGTGATTGGGAGATATTAGAGGAATGGTTTCAAGGGCGGAGGGAGTGGATTGGGAGAAAACGTAAAGAAGGTGATGTTTTCTCAGAAGAAACTTATAAAAAATCCCCAAATTGGATTTGTCAAAACCTTGTTATCATAGACTCTATGAGATGAATAAAGTAGAGTTTTGTATGGCTTTAGACCATCCGTAGCGCAAGGCGGGCTTGAGCCCGGGCTTGTGCGGGTTCGTTCGGGAACGGGTACGGGGGGGGGGGGGGGGGGCTTGGGCTCACGGCGGGCTTCCAGCCCCGGGTTCCCCAACCCGATTCATCCCGATGATTTTTAATTTTTTTAATTTTTTTTTTAAATTTGAAAATAATAAACTCCAACGGCTATGTAATTTTTTTTTCAATTTAATCACACTATATATATTAACCCAACCCTCTTATTTTTTCACACCAAAATCTCTTAAATTCTCTCTAATTCTCTCAAACTCTCTCAAATTTCATCATGAATCCAAACAAAACACCTACATCACCGTCGTAACCAACCGGATACACCGCAACCGCAAGAAGACCCAGAGCTTGGTTTTCAAGCGTTTTCACAACAAGATTATCATCAGCAATTTTTGCAACAATTTCCGCCACAATTTTCGCAACAATTTTCGCCACAATTTTCGCAACAATTTTTGCAACAATTTCCCCAACAATTTCCGCACAATATTCCTTACCAATTTACACGTCCCGGTTTGATTCAACAAGGTTTTACTCCGGCCAACTACCATCTTCCTTCACCCGCAATCGATCTCGACGACGACAATCCACAAGATTTTACTCCGGCCAACTACCATCTTCCGGAAACCCAAGATTCTATCCCGCACACACCACAATCCATCTCCACACAACAATCTATCCCGGAACCATCAAATCCGACACCAACGAGAAAAGGAAAAAACAAAAAATATGAAAATAGAGCTGCCAAACAGATGTGGAGTAAAGACGAGGAACTCGCGTTAGTGTCGGCGTGGGTTGACGTTTCAGAGGACCCCGTTGTCGGTAACGCACAAACCGGTGGTAATATTTTTATTGTTAATATTATTATTATTAAGATTATTAAGATTATTAATATTATTATTAATGTTATTGTTATTGTTATTATTCTTATACTTGAATTTACATAAATGTAGACAATTTTTGAAACCAAATCGGGCAAGTGTTCTTTAATTCTATGGGTCGCGGAAATTATAGAACAACTCATCAACTCAACACCAAGTTCAACGACCTCAATAAAAAAATAAATTCTTTTGGCGGCGTCTACAACAAATTGGTCACTAATAGATCAAGCGGAATGAGTGAGGCCGACATTTCACGAACGGCACACGAACGTTACCGAGCACAACTTGGGGTTGCTTTCACTCACGAACAAGCTTGGGAAGTCCTAAAAATATGTCCAAAATGGGGAGCCGTTCCAACGATGACGACAACTTCATCGCGGGGTTCAAAACGTACCAAACCTTCCTGTTGGGTCTTCACAGATTTGAAATTGACTCACTTAAACCCTCTTAGGTACTTAGAATATTTTAGGATTCTTTTGTGTAACTTGTACTGTCATATCAATTGTTCGGTGAAGTCAAAGATCAACCGAAACCAAATGCGAAGACTATCTCATTGCGGAAGTGAGAAAATCGGCAGCAACTTTCTACAAGTTACACCACCACCGATATGTTTGTGCTATCGGTGGACAAGCATCACCGAATTAAAGAAATTCGGTGAGAAGCTCAAGAAGACTTCCACCGATATGCTTTCAGAAATCGGTGGGAGTTCAAGAAGATTTCCACCGATATGTGTTCAGAGATCGGTGGGAGTTTGAGAAGAATGCACCGAAATATTCTACACTTCGGTGAAGGATCTCTCTTCTCTAAAGAAGTGAGATTTCAAATTGGTGCAGTATCCAATACAGGAGGTCGGTAGCCTTATTCTCTGAAGACAAAAGAAAATATCATTTATTATGAGACAATATCCTATTGTCAGATAAAAGTGGCAGTTTGTCATTTTATCTATTCTCAGATAAGGTCTTTTTCTGGTACGACTGTCCTCCTGGTTCTTTGGATAAGTTAAAAAGGAAATATCAGCTTTTCAGAAGTCAACCTCTGCAATGAATGGAAGAGTGACAAGTGTTCCAAGCATTAAATGATGCATGGACTATAAATAGAGGTGAAGACTCTCCATGCAAAATACGCTTCTGAAGATTACTAAGTGCAAGCTCCTTTCTTACTGAAACTGCATCTTGTGTCTAAGTGCTCAATTTGTTCTAAGTGTTTTTCAGTTTACTTTGTGTTAGATTGTTAGAATAGTTTAACTGTTCTTTTCCGCAACAATCTTTAGTTTTCTATGTGTAATTCTTGTTGAAAGTTTTTCAATATAAAGAATTAAAATTGTGAAAAATCTGAGTATTGTATTCAACCCCCCCTTCTACAATACTTGTTGAGCCATTTTGGGACCAACAAGTGGTATCAGAGCGGAAAGTTTAAGTCATAAACTTGATCCGCAATGGCTGCCTCATCTTCATCCCTAACTGTTGAAAACACTGGTCAAAATAATTTTGCTGAAAATGGTTCCATTTCAAAACCTCCCAAGTTTAATCCTAACAACTTTTCTCTATGGAAGAGCCGTATGATGCTATTTATGGAAGGAGTGGATACTAGATATCCAACCATTCTCAAGGAGGGACCTATCATCCCGAGAGTTTGGGCTCGCTATGAAAAGCAGAGGCCTGGTAAGGAACCAGTCGATAAATCAAGTGACTCTGATGAATCTGAACCTTCCGACATAGAAAAAGCAAAGGCTACTGGTCGTTACATTCTCAAAAACCCAAGAAAATATTCTGATGAAGAAAAACGATTAGTGTCTCTGGATTCTAGGCTTAGAGCAATTATTGCTCTCTCACTTCCTGATGAAGTCTATCACTCTCTTGTTAACTTCGGTACCGCTAAAGAGATGTGGACTACTTTGTGTGTACTTTATGAGGGTACAGAGGAAGTAAAGAAAAGCAAAAAGATTGGCCTCATTCGAAAATATGAGCTCTTTGCCTATGAAAAGGGAGAATCTCTTCCAAGCTTTTATAACCGGTTTAACTCTCTGTTAAATGATTTAAAATTGCTAGGTAGAGTCTATGACAATGAGGAAGTTCTATGCAAGTTTATGGATTGTCTTCCTGACTTTTGGGAAAACATTTGCACTTGCATTAAGACTACCAAGGACTTGGAATACATGCCTTTAACTGCTTTGTATGGAACTCTGTTCAATTTTGAACAAACCAAGCTTCATAGGAAAACCATCTTCAAAGAGATAAAGAGCTCTTCAATAGCTCTTATTTGCGAAAGTTCCAAGAAAAGTCATAATGTTCCTTGTATCACATATCCCTCATCAGACTCTGATACCGAAAATCAGAACAATCCTTCTCACCAAACGGAGGCATATCTGAGTGATGCCGATGATGAAGGTGATGAAATTTCGGTAGACCGAATGACTGATGAAATGGCTATGATGGCTGGTTTTAAAAACAAATCTCGAAATTTCAACAAACCCAGAAGTTTCAGAAAACCTTCATTTTCAAAAACGTCTTCGTCTGACAAGACAAATGAGGAATGTTTCAACTGTGGTAAGAAAGGACACTTTGCAGCTGAGTGCAGAAGCAAGCGTGTGTCAAAAGTCAATTCCTCGTCCTCTGACAAATATCCTTCTAAAGTTGAGAAATCCCATTTCAAGAAAGATTCTCAATCCTCCTCACTCTCACATCAGGAACGTGCTGAAAAGTACAAGGCAAAGTACAAGAAGGAAAAAGAAAGAAATGAAGGATCTCAAAGAAAAGGAAAAGGATTGATAGCAGAGGCTCATGACTGGGAAGAAGAAGAAACCACTGACAGAGATTCTCCAAATAAGTGCTTTGTGGCCATATCTGAAGAGGTGGAAGAAGAGGAAGAAGAAAAGGCCAAATCTCCAATGGCATTAGTTTCTACTGAAGGCTCATCATCATACTCTCAGGTACATCCCTTCAATGACATGACTGATATTGAAAAGATAAATGCTTATGAATCTTTAACTCAAGACTTTTACACTGTCAAAGATAGCAAGAGAAGAAAATCTGCTCAAGTTAAAGCTCTTACATCTCAACTTGAATCTTGCTTGTCTAAACTCGAAAAATTTGAAGAAATAAAAGTTGAGCTTGAAAATCTAAAAGTCATAAATCATGCAATTGAAAAGGAGAAAAATAAACTGTTCAAAAAGTTAAAGAAAGAACAAGAAGTTGTCAGAAAATGGACAAGCTCTTCAAAGAATCTTGAACAAATCTTTCAAGATCAAATCAGTGGTGGTAACAAGTCTGGGTTAGGATATGAAAAATCCAACGATCTGACTCTTTGTCAAGTGAGAGTCAGAATTCTCCATGCTTGAAAAATCTACTCATGCACTTGTTCCCATCACCGATACCTAGGAAGATGACTCTGAGACAAACTCTTGTGATTCCATTTCTTTAAACTCTATTGATCTTGGTGAAGCCTTGAAATATGGAATGTTCATAAAAGCCAAAGAATCTTCATCAGATCAAACCCATAAAGTACAAGATGTGGTCAAACCTATTCATGATGTGTTCAAAGGTCTAGCCATTGACAACAACTCTTCCAGTCTTACAAAACCTCAATCTATCAAAGAAAACCCCACCACCGAAAAACCCCTCGCCGATTTTGTGCAAAAGGGAAAGTCCAAAGCTTTTTCAAGAGAGATCCCTGACCATGCTTCAACCTCAAGAACCAAACTTTTTGGAGGTCCTCGCAATCCTCTTCTCGGTTCAAAGATTAAAGTTGATATAATTGGAAAGGAAAAAGGAAAGGAACAAAAACCCAAAATAACTTTTATCTACCGAAAATGTTACAATTGTGGTGATACCTTTCATCTTGCTAAAGACTGTCCAAAGGAAAGAATTGACAGATCTAAACCCAAGGTTTCTCACACCTCTAACCCAAAAGGACCCATTACCAAATGGGTACCTAAGAACTGATTTGATGTTGTTTGCAGGTTTTTGAGCACCAACAAGTTTGGTATTTAGATAGTGGGTGCTCACGTCACATGACTGGAAACAAACATCTTCTTGTAAACTATGTGTCAGAGAAGGGTCCTTCTGTAACCTTTGGGGACAACTCCAGAGGTCATACTAAAGGATATGGAACTCTCACGAACGGAACCCTCACCTTCAATAAAGTGGCATTTGTTGAAGGTCTCATGCATAATCTCCTCAGTATAAGCCAACTGTGTGATCTTGGATACAAAGTCATCTTTGAACTACGTATCTGTACTGTTGTAGACAAGAATATGAAGGTTGTCCTCTCTGGAAGAAGGCTAGATAATGTGTACATCATTGATATGAGTCAAAACAACTCCTCAAATGTCTGCTTTGTGTCTGACGATTCAGTCAAAAGAAACTGGCTGTGGCATAAACGGTTGTCTCATCTCAACTTCAAAACCCTTCATAAAATATCAAACAAAGAGTTGGTGACTGGCATGCCTAAGTTAAACTTCGTCAAAGAAAAGCTGTGTGATGCATGTGAAAAAGGGAAGCTCACCAAATCCTCTTTCAAAACCAAGCAATGCTCTTCCATCAATCTCCCACTTCAGATGCTGCATATGGATCTATGTGGACCAGTCAGCACTCCCAGTCTAGGAGGAAGAAGGTACATTCTTGTTATTGTTGATGAATTTTCTAGATATACTTGGGTGTCTTTTCTCAGGTACAAAAGTGATGCAACCGAAGAAATCATCAACTTTGTCAAAAGGAATGAAGTTCTGAATGGTCAGCTTGTGAGATCAGTAAGAAGTGACAATGGCACCGAATTCAGAAACAGCAGTTTAGAAGACTTTTTCAATGAAAAAGGAATCTCTCAAAACTTCTCTGCTGTCAGGACTCCACAACAAAATGGTGTTGTAGAAAGAAGAAATCGAACTCTATGTGAAGCAGCAAGGTCTATGCTGAGTGAAGCAAATCTGCCAACCTATTTTTGGGCTGAAGCTGTAAACACTGCCTGTTTCACTCAAAACAGGTCGGTGATAACTAAAAGGCATGAGAAAACCCCATATGAAGTTTTTCATGGAAGAAAGCCAAACATTGGTTTCCTTCATGTCTTTGGCTGTGTGTGCTTTATTCTAAATGACAGGGAAAATCTTGGGAAATTTGATCCTAAGGCAGATGAAGGAATCTTTGTGGGATATTCCTTGACTTCTAGAGCCTACCGAGTTTACAATCTTCGGAGAGAATGCATTGATGAATCCATCCATGTAAAGTGTGATGACTCAAGATCATCTTCTCTGACAAATGATGATGAAGAACTACACAGATGGATATCATCATGCATCGGGGAATCTCCCATTTCAACCTCCACCGATCCACCCTGCATTCCAAATATTTCTTCTGTTCCAAACAATCAAACTGGGACATCGTCTTCAACACCTGAAACCCCCTCTACCGAAATTGCCTCCACCAAACTCTATCCATCATCCACCGAAATTAACCCCTTTACCGAATCTCTTCCTACCGATAATCCCTCTGACAACCCACCTTCATCACATCATGCCGACACTCCAGCCTCAAACTTTCCTTCCACTTCAGCCATTCCTCCACTGATGCCTCCTGCTCTTAAATGGACCAAAGATCACCCCATTGATCAAATCATCGGCGATCAGCTAGCTGGTGTTCAAACAAGGAGAGGCACCAGTAACATCTGTCTCTATGTGAATTTCCTCTCTCTGGTTGAACCTAAAAAGATTGACGAAGCCCTAAGTGACCCATGTTGGGTTTCGGCCATGCAAGAAGAACTCTCCCAGTTTCAAAGAAACAAAGTCTGGAGACTTGTGCCTAGACCTTCAAAGAAAACAATCATCGGCACAAAATGGGTCTTCAGAAACAAAATGGATGAAGATGGTACTGTCATCAGAAACAAAGCCAGACTCGTAGCTCAAGGCTACCGACAGGAAGAGGGTATTGACTACGATGAAACATTTGCTCCAGTTGCCAGACTTGAAGCTATCAGGATCTTTCTTGCTCATGCTGCTCACAAGAACTTCAGGGTATTTCAAATGGATGTGAAAAGTGCTTTCTTGAATGGAGAACTAGCTGAGGAAGTCTATGTGAAGCAACCTCCAGGCTTTGAAGATTCCACACATCCAGATTATGTGTACCGACTTGACAAAGCTCTGTATGGGCTCAAGCAGGCTCCTCGTACCTGGTATGACACTCTCGCCATCTTTCTACTCAAGCATGGATATACTAGAGGTACCATTGATAACACTCTCTTCCACAAGCAAACATCAGGTAATCTCATTCTTGTTCAAATCTATGTGGATGACATTATTTTCGGTGCCACCGACGAGTCTCTGTGTGATGACTTTGCCTCTCTCATGAAAAGTGAATATGAGATGAGCATGATGGGGGAGCTAACTTTTTTCTTAGGTCTTCAAGTAAAACAAATTTCAGAAGGAATATTCATAAACCAAAGCAAGTACATTAAAGACCTTCTGAAGAAATTTGGCTTTGAAAACTCCCATGGCACCACCTTTGAAACTTGACACCGATTTAAATGGTCAATCTGTGGATGTTACTCATTATAGAGGCATGATTGGCTCATTGCTTTATTTAACTGCTAGCAGACCAGATATCATGTTTGCTACTTGTCTGTGTGCCCGTTATCAGGCAAATCCAAAGAAATCTCATTTGGATGCTGTGAAACGGATTTTCAGGTATCTAAAGGGTACCATGCATCTGGATCTTTGGTACCCCAAAGACTCAGGTTTTGAACTCATGGGATATTCAGATTCTGACTTTGCAGGTTCCAAAAATGATAGAAAAAGCACTACAGGCAGTTGTCAATTTCTTGGTGGAAAACTAGTAAGCTGGTCCAGCAAAAAGCAAAACTCAGTCTCAACATCTACTGCCGAGGCTGAATATGTTGTTGCTGGAAGTTGCTGCGCACAGATTCTATGGATGAAGAACCAGTTGAGAGACTACAATCAGTTTTACTCCAAGATACCCATCCTATGTGACAACTCAAGTGCAATTGCAATTGCAAACAATCCTGTTCTCCACTCAAGGTCCAAACACATTGATATCCGATATCATTTCATCAGGGACCATATCTCCAAAGGTGACATTGAGCTGCATTTTATTTCAACTGATCTTCAACTTGCAGATTTGTTTACTAAACCTCTGGATGAAGCCAGGTTCACTTTCCTCATCGGTGAACTTGGCATGTTGTACCTAGAATAGGTTTCAAAAAAAAAAAATCGGTCTGGTAACTTTCGGTGGATTCATCTCTCGGCGATTCATCCTTTCAGTGATTCATCTTTCGGTGATTTTTCTCGGTGAGTTTTCTCTCGGTAAGTCATACTAAGTGATTTTTCGGTGATTCATCCTTTCGGTGGATTCATCGCTCGGTGATTCATCCTTTCGGTGGATTCATCTCTCGGCGATTCATCCTTTCAGTGATTCATCTTTCGGTGATTTTTCTCTCGGTAAGTCATACTAAGTGATTTTTCGGTGATTCATCCTTTCGGTGGATTCATCGCTCGGTGATTCATCCTTTCGGTGGATTCATCTCTCGGTGATTCATCCTTTCGGTGATTCATCTTTCGGTTATTTTTCTCTTGGTAATTTTTCTCTCGGTGGGTCATCGTCTCGGTGGATCCTCCCCGACTTCTGTGTGTTTCCCACCGATTTCCACCGATTGTCCCTTCACTTTCCTCACCGATGTCCACCGATTTTCAAACCTATCCACACGTCACCCCTATAACCCTAGCCTGTCAGACCCCTTCACCTTCCCATTTTCTGAAACGACTTTCTGACCACACTTCCCAACGTGGTCATGATTGCCGTTTTATTTTTATTATTTTTTCTTTAAACCTCTCCCCCCATTTTTTTGAAACCCTATATATACTCGATCCCCCACTCTCATTTTTCATTTACGTTCTAACTCCCCTTCGTGCTTCCTCCGTAACCTGCAACCACATCCTCTTCGTGCTCTCTCGTTCTTCAATGGCGTCCTCCAAGAACAACCCTCCTACGTGTTTTGCCGATCTGAAATTCAACCCATGCAATCACGTTGCAAGATTTGAATCCGACCCTTCTCATCCGGAGTTTAACCACGTGATCAAGTTCTTCACTCGATCTCCCCTTCTTCATGCCTTCACTTGTAATCTCAAGATGAGCAAAATGCTCGTTGGGAAGTTCTGGCTCACCTGTGTGTATGACCCCTCCAATGATGCGATACATGCATCCATCCTCTCTGAAGACGAGGGTGATCATGACCTCACCTTTGGGGTCGATGATGTTCGCACTGCACTTAAAATCGATGCTTTCGATCCCTATGACGAGTGGCATTCCGATACCGTTCTCGAAGATGTCCTCAGTACAACAGGTTACGTGGTCGATGACACCTCCAAAAGCTCCAAAGGTCCTGGAACTCTTCTTCGGAGTCACATGGGTGGTGTATGGAATTTCTTCTTTGCCCATGTGATCCACTGCCTATCCCGAAAGACGAGCGGCCATGATCAATCCCCCTCATACATCACCAAACTTTCCCATGCCTTAATCTTTCAACGCCGAGTGGATTTCACCCAGTAATTCTTCACCGAGTTAGTGGAAGTGATCTCCCATCCAAAGAAGTGCCATGTTGCCTACCCCCGATTTATCTCTATGATCATCCATCACCAACTTGGCAAGGCTCTGGACAAAGACCGCAAGTCTCCCACTCCCCGATTCACCTATGACTGGGCCCCCCCGATCGTCGGCAGCAAAACTCTCAACGTCGGTGCTCTAGACACCGACCGTCCCTTACGCCGAGGTATGATCACTCTAGCCATCTCTCCAGAGCTTCAGTGGGGCGATTATGAAATTCCAGGGTTTCACCACCCCGATATCCCCGAAGTCCTTGCTGCTGCGGTGACTTCTTCCCCCCGTTCCAGAGCAAAGTCTGTCGGCGCGAA
The DNA here is from genome assembly GCA_033807775.1 of Saussurea involucrata. Taxonomy (NCBI): domain Eukaryota; kingdom Viridiplantae; phylum Streptophyta; class Magnoliopsida; order Asterales; family Asteraceae; genus Saussurea; species Saussurea involucrata. The sequence continues at coordinate 71,335,005 of CM066322.1, read as the reverse complement.
AAGGAAATCGGCCGCCGACACCTCCGCCGCTGCTTCCAGGACCACGGCACCGATTAACCCATCGGTGGCTGCCCCGGTCCAAAAACCTTCTAAGCGGAGGCACTCTTCATCCCCCCCGAAAAGTCGTTTAAAACGATATCGGGGCCCCGTCCGTGAGTCATCCCCTTCCGAATCCTTCTTGTTTACCACCAACCATCTGGTCATCCCTAAGGCAGCTCTCAATATACCTCTTCCAAAACATTCTCTGAGTGACCACGCTGCTTCTCCCGACGACTCCCTAGAATCTCCCTCCGACAGCCTGGACTCTGCTCTGCACGCCCTTTCACCTGGTCAGTTCTTGATCGATGATGACGCTCAACCCGATCAGGGTTCCCCCCCCATTAACTCCCCCCCATGACTTCTTTGCAGGTCTCTTTGACGACACTGGTTCTCCCCGAACCTCCCCGTCTGACGGAGCGATCCTCATTGAGTCCGCTTCCCCCTCACCGATGAAGTCTCCTGTGAACCAAACTTCTCCCCGAAGTTCCCCCCGGGTTCACACTCCCCGAAGGTCGCCTACGCCACACCGATCACCCTCTCCGGTTCAGGAATCTCCCCGACGATCTCCCACTCCGCCGCCGAGACCGCTTTTCCCCAATGAAATGTTATATCCCAGCAACATTCCCACTTCAGCGGAGGATCCCTTTCGCATTCGTTACGTTGTTCCTGGAGATATCGGGGGTCCACCAACTGTTCCAGCACCCTCTCTCATTGAAGACTTACAAGAAACTGCTCGACAGTGTCGGCTTGTCGGCACCCAATTTGAATCCTTCAAGGCGGCCACTATTGCAATGATGGCTATGATGAGCTCCCGCATGTCCACCATCGAGTCCCGTCTGCCACAGATTATTTCGGAGGCTATTACGGATGCTGTCCGGCCCCTCACCACCGACATCTCCTCTTTGGGTACCAAGGTGGACTCTTTGTCCCGGTCTCATGGGGATCTTGCCTTCTCTTTCGGTGCTTTCAAGGCTTCCTCCGACGTCAAAGATTCTGGACTTCAGAAGTTGCTTCAAGAAGCTAAGTCTTATCACGACTTCAGCCAGGCCACTACCGACACCCTTCGTGACATTCATGCCAACCTTCCAAACTTCGGCCAACTGGAGATGGATCTCGGTGACTTCACCATGGTTTCTTAAGAGGTACCGAACCAACTCTCTTTTCTTCATAAGAAATTCGACTACGTTTTCAGGCAGCTGGGTATGAAGATTCTGGCTAGTGCTGAGGGGGAGAAGAAGACCACCCAACCCAAGTTGCCATCTCTTAGACAATCGGTCATCCCCAAGCCTCCATCTTCCACCGAAACTCACGCTGAAACCGCCGATATTGAGGGGGAGCAACTCTCTAAAGAAAAAGAGTCGAAAGACAAGTCAACTACTGAGGGGGAGAAGCTTTCTGCTGCCGAAACTGACAAGGGAAAGAAATCTCTCACTGCCGAACAATTGGCCGAACAAGAAAGACTAGAGAAAGAAAAGATGAAGTATGGGATTCGTCCCACCGATGCAGACAAACTCAAGCTTAAACCTCCATCGCATCCGCAGGAACCCAATCTCGGTCTGACTCCTCAAGAAATTGAGGAAGCCAGATTAGCCCAAAAAGCCCTTGATGATTCCAAAGCTCTCTCTCTAAAGGTTGCAGAGGAAGAAGCCAAGAAAGCCAAGACCACCGATGCCATGTCGGCACAGCAATCGGTACTGAGTGAATTTGAACAAGAGAGAAATCAAGAGGTTAGATGGTACAAGTTAAAGATGCACCACCGATCCGACAGAACCCCAATCTCAGGTGTCAAGATCGCAACCTCCAGATCCAATCCAAAAGACATCAGGCTTATCATTGATCGGGAAGATGGCTCCTTAAAAAGTGTGAGAGACTACCAACTCAGAACCTACGGTCTTCCCGAATGGTACGAAATCTCTCGACACTTGGCCAAAAATCAAAACCCAAAGAAGGATATCTTTGTCAAATACATTGATGATCTAATGGCAAAGATGAAGGAGATCAAAAAGAAGTATAGCATCGTGCTTACCACCGATGAAAGATCGAAACTGCAATCCTTGAAGGAAGAAGTGTGTCTTCCTAAAGTTCAGAATCCCCCCGACACTGTCTTCAAGGATATGGCAAAGGAAGGAAAGATACCGAATGTAAGTAACTTAAGTCTTTCTCTTCCCTCTTCGGCATCATATCCCACGACAACTCTGGGTCTTTCACCGATTCCTGGACTATACTTCAACGATGGATTCGGCAAACGAGCCTTCTTCAGATTCTCTCAAATTCCCGTTGCCGACACCATGTTTCTTGAAGGCCTCCACAACTTGTTCCCCCACATCCCCGAAGCTCAACCCTACTACCGAATCTTAATGGACGAGATCAAACGCCGACAATCGTCAAAGAAGTAGGTCTTTTCTTTTTACCTATTCGGCAGTTTTGATAATCTGTTGTTACCGATGTATGAGAATGACTTATCCAATTCAAAGTGCTTCTCTTGTTTATATTTTGCTGCACATACCTTTATTTCCCTGCTTTATATATACTGTATAGATATACTCAAAGAAATATAGATCAAAAAAAAAAGGTCTATGTGAAAAAGAACCCAAAAGAGTAAAAAGGGTCAAAATGCATCTCTTTTCATTTACTCTTTAAAATTCTAAGGATAGAGATCAAATTCAAATAGGGGGAGATTGTTGGGTCTTCACAGATTTGAAATTGACTCACTTAAACCCTCTTAGGTACTTAGAATATTTTAGGATTCTTTTGTGTAACTTGTACTGTAATATCAATTGTTCGGTGAAGTCAAAGATCAACCGAAACCAAATGCGAAGACTATCTCATTGCGGAAGTGAGAAAATCGGCAACAACTTTCTACAAGTTACACCACCACCGATATGTTTGTGCTATCGGTGGACAAGCATCACCGAATTAAAGAAATTCGGTGAGAAGCTCAAGAAGACTTCCACCGATATGCTTTCAGAAATCGGTGGGAGTTCAAGAAGATTTCCACCGATATGTGTTCAGAGATCGGTGGGAGTTTGAGAAGACTGCACCGAAATATTCTACACTTCGGTGAAGGATCTCTCTTCTCTAAAGAAGTGAGATTTCAAATTGGTGCAGTATCCAATACAGGAGGTCGGTAGCCTTATTCTCTGAAGACAAAAGAAAAGATCATTTATTATGAGACAATATCCTATTGTCAGATAAAAGTGGCAGTTTGTCATTTTATCTATTCTCAGATAAGGTCTTTTTCTGGTACGACTGTCCTCCTGGTTCTTTGGATAAGTTAAAAAGGAAATATCAGCTTTTCAGAAGTCAACCTCTGCAATGAATGGAAGAGTGACAAGTGTTCCAAGCATTAAATGATGCATGGACTATAAATAGAGGTGAAGACTCTCCATGCAAAATACGCTTCTGAAGATTACTAAGTGCAAGCTCCTTTCTTACTGAAACTGCATCTTGTGTCTAAGTGCTCAATTTGTTCTAAGTGTTTTTCAGTTTACTTTGTGTTAGATTGTTAGAATAGTTTAACTGTTCTTTTCCGCAACAATCTTTAGTTTTCTATGTGTAATTCTTGTTGAAAGTTTTTCAATATAAAGAATTAAAATTGTGAAAAATCTGAGTATTGTATTCAACCCCCCCTTCTACAATACTTGTTGAGCCATTTTGGGACCAACACTTCCGATGATGACGATGAAGACGTCAACGAGGTCGAGCAACTTCAACGACCCATGGGAAGAAACAAGGCAAAAAAACATCAACGAGTAATATGAGTGGGTCGAATACGAACAAAAGTGTTACTCATCAGTTGTTGACGACCATAGGCTGGTTCAGCGAGCATATTGAGGATACAATGGAGTACAAAATGAAAAAACTCGAACTCGAACGAGAAAAGTTGGAACTCGAACGAGAAATCGAACGAGAAAAACGATATCAACAAAACTTCGAGTTTTTCATATCCTCGCATGATCACCTTTCGGGAGACGCTTTGAGGGCTACTTTAGCGAGAAAAGAGAAAATTAAAAAATATCATAATTTTGGGTAATTTTGTATTTTGTAATTTTTATTTTTTTAGTGTTTTGTATTTTGTAATTTTTATTTTTAATGAATGACTAGTAATGTACCCGCGCGATGCGGCGGGATACAAAAATTTGTTGTAAACCGAGAAGCGTTTTTAACAAAACATTGTTTACATGAGAAGGCAGGTCGTCAACCACGGGGCATCATCAAGATTATTAACACCTAATCCCACCTCAAGTTGTCTCAAAACTACAAGTTAAAGAATCCAAAAAACGACAACGAAAAATATTTCACCACTTCAATGCTAAGTAGAGATTCAAGCTTCTACGACCTTCAACAAGAGATTAAATGCCACTGAATAGAGGCTTCTCCATTTGGATCAACTTTCTTTTGCCAAATATACTTTTGATGGCAAATATCAATCGTTATGTATTTCCATAATGCTCATTTATTAGAAGAAAATTGTGCTAAAATATACATTTTGATGGCAAATATTCGATAAGTAACCCATATGTTTAATATTATTTTGTTGTAATTCTTTTTGCACTCCAAAACCCAACTAAAATAATTGCAGTAGAAAAAGAGGATTTGACATAAAAAAATTCCTTCCAGCTACCCTTTTTCAAACATTACAAAAGATGCGAGAGATCATTTTCTAGACTTAAATGCTACTCCGTTCGAAACCGAAATCGAAATCGAAACCAAGAACTCGAACCATCTCGAAATTGAAATCGAAACCGAAACCGAGAACTCGAAACAACAATCATGTTTAATTTTTTGTTGAATTTTGGATGCTTACATACCAAAATTGGCCAATTTTTTTTACAGAAGTCTATATCTTCCTCTTGGAGGTTCTGTAAGGGAAACCAATAGTATTACCAAGACCATGTTGTATAGCACACAACTTTAAGCAAGTATAAGACAAAATGCATAAACATGACACATAAATAGAGGAGATAAATAAGATTATTTAAACAATGTAAATGGCTTTTCAACTGTTAATTAATGTGATTTCTAAAGCTCATTCATATTGGTAAAAATTATGTAGCATTAAAAGTAACCTGAAGAAGTGTCCCAATGCCAATTGCAGATTTCATACATCCATCCTCACCCCTAAACATACATTTCAGCTACAAGAAAGTGATATGTTTGAACCATGATCACTTAGTTAATTGCTTTCATTGAAAATACAAAATTATGGTAGTTGAACTTCCTACAGATTCTAGCAAACTAAAATACAGGTTCAACATGTGAAAATCAAAATTTGCATGGCATAAGTACGAAAAGTGTAGATGTTCTTCATTCCGAAAGGGGATCGACCTTGAACATGTAAAACAGCTTTTTCTTCTCCGATGTTGGGTTATCGATGGTCAGAAGTATCTTACCGAACTCATTGATTTTAAAGTTGTGGCTAATGACTGGTTCATCTGTTGAAGTAACCTTCCTTGCTTTTTGTATGATTATGGTATAGTTACTTTCATTATGCGACACATACTCAGCATTGTAGCTTACTTTCCAGCCAACTACTCGTAGCTCCCAGACGAAAGTGCATTTCTGCAATAAAATTTTGCCATTTTACTTGCTAAAACAATCATTTCTAAAATATTTGCTTATAAGTTGTTTCACTATAAGTATGAAATATGTAATATGATATAAATAGACAAATAGTCCTTAACGAGAAAAGATTGTAATTATACCTCATTCATGATAATCTCCACAGTTTGTTTTGTGGCCAGTTTAACAGTAACAACTGCAGTGGGGTCAACAATCATGAATTATGGATTACAATCACAATAATCTACACTCAGCCTGCCATATTGTATAGGAACATGCTCTGGACTCACATATCTACGTGAAAAGTTGACAAAACTAACCAACTTCAAATCCAAAACCGAAAGCAACAACAATTTCTTTTTAGATTTACAAAGTTGCAACAAAATATTTCAAGAAACAAACAAACCAGTGTACTTGAAAAGGGCTTCAGCAGTTCTGGCAGGGCTTGCAAACACAAACTTGCTCTTTGTCCTTTGAGTCATGAGTCATGTACGGATGCTCTGGACTCGCATATCTACGTGAAAAGTTGACAAAACTAACCAACTTCAAATCCAAAACCGAAAGCAACAACAATTTCTTTTTAGATTTACAAAGTTGCAACAAAATATTTCAAGAAACAAACAAACCAGTGTACTTGAAAAGGGCTTCAGCAGTTCTGGCAGGGCTTGCAAACACAAACTTGCTCTTTGTCCTTTGAGTCATGAGTCATGTACGGATGCTCTGGACTCACATATCTACGTGAAAAGTTGACAAAACTAACCAACTTCAAATCCAAAACCGAAAGCAACAACAATTTCCTTTTAGATTTACAAAGTTGCAACAAAATATTTCAAGAAACAAACAAACCAGTGTACTTGAAAAGGGCTTCAGCAGTTCTGGCAGGGCTTGCAAACACAAACTTGCTCTTTGTCCTTTGAGTCATGAGTCATGTACGGACTCATCATTGTGTAGAAAGCCAAATACCACGACGAACCATTGATGAAAACCTTCAAAGATAAACCCCCCAAAAGAATTACAGCTTATCACACAGCAACAATCAACGAAATCTTATTAAGCATTAGACTTTGTGTGCATCAAGTAGATTTAGTAGCCCATAAAAAACAATATAGATGTCATGTTTCATTCAAAAGTGGAGTTGATTCCACCATTCAAGAATCATTTTTGAATAGAAGAGGTATATTTGTAAGGGGATATATATTGGTTTTTATTGAGAGGGGGGCCAGGTTCAAGGGAAAACCTCAAAAAAATGGAAAATCGAGGAACACAATGGTAGCCCTTCATCTGGATGATATGCACATGTAAGTAAATTAAGTTGTTTTTTGGTTTTTACAAGTGCATACCATTCATATGAAGCTCTACCAGGGTGTTCCTTAGTTTGTTTCCATTTTTTGAGCCTTTCCATCAACCTCCATATTATATATATATATATATATATATAACTCATAGTCTTTTACATGCTTTTTATGAATCAATTAAAGCTCAAATTCATTGAAAATATGCTCGATGATCTTTAGGTCCACCAGCACCACCTCATTCTCAACTCATACAAGTTAGTGATGCCACAGTTCCCTCCTTTTCAGATTATGATTCACATTCAACATATTTCACTAATTAAAAAACAACAATTAATCTCCCAAAACATTGATGAAAACTCTAATTGAGTAAGACATTCTCTATGTTACAAGATTCAACTTTTTTTAATAGACAAGCAGAGCATAGGCCAGTACCTATAGTTTAAAGGTTACGCAACAATCTAATAATTAATTTCAGAAATGGGATTCAGAGATAGTGTAATGTGCACACATGAAAAGAAAGTACAGTGAGAGTAAAGAAAAGACATAGAAGCTAAGGAGAATGGATACGTACGCCAGTCAATCTAAATCCATAGTTTTTCCTGATTTGATCTACAAACCCAGTCTTTTTATCTCGTGGCTCTTTCTTTGACTGCACTTTCTCCTTTTTGACATTCATATCTTTCAATTTACCTAGATCAATCGTTTACGTTGAACCGACCTTTGAATGCTTGAAATTTGCTCGTAAGCTTCTATTGGTTAAGTGTTGCCATCATGGTATTTCCTTTTGGTTTCACTTCTCGGTCGTCAATGTCAATATCATTTAGAAGAAAATATGTAAAATGTAAAATGTTGTTTAATAGCTAAACAATTATTCTTATTCCGAATGAAATTATAGCAAACACCATCGAATCTAATGAATGTAGCATCATTATGTGCCAAATGAAAAAGTCAATGAATGTACAAAGGTCAAACCTATATCCAATTCAACATCATCTTCATTAGTGGGGAGATTTTCTCGGATTTCACGCTCCATTGGGCCTCTTGAGCTTGTTTACACGCTTGTTTACAATCTTCTTCAAGCTTAAAATCTACCATTATTTACAATAAAGAAGTGAAATATGAAGACATGTTAAGCGAGAGAAAAATAATCAAACTTACAATATTAGGAACCACTATTGCACTAATAACACCAATAAGTGAGAGAAAACTTCTTCACGAAATCATAAAAAATACTTTACCAAATCGGGTAAAATGATTTCCAAACGAATTAACAGAACACGTGAGATCCATAAATGAATGAAGTAATATATATATATATGTATATATACCATTTTGAAGATGAGGGACATATCTTGATGTCATTAAGAGCCTAACGCCTAGAAAATTGTTCTAATCAGCAACAATCAACAAACAATACTTGTAGCCACGGTAAATGTTGAAAGGCATAGCTTCAAATCCGTACATCCTGATCGATTGAAATAGATATAGGGAAGATTGATGTTTGGATGGAGCCATTCTGTCTGTATAGCCTACATAATGAAGTATGTCATTCTGAATCCAAATGTAAGTTTGTTCCACATTCAGTTGTTTGGTTTCGTCACATATTAGTTTAGAACCAAGAAAGCGAGATTTAGTAAATTCCCAACATATGTGAGAACAAAAGTTGATGAACCGCTTAATAGTTTTCGCCACATACCGAATCCAAAACGAAATCCTTTCACCCATCTCCTATTAGTTTTCACCAATTAACATTTTATTCGACCAGTCTCGGCTTAATTTGTTGCCCACATCAAGTAAAATGATCCTAATTCACATAATTCATTTCTTCCCAATAAATCCACAAATTTTGTTATGAAGACAAAAGTTATAACTTTATCTCTTAATTTGGTGAAACAAGATTATTTGCCACAATCAAGAAACACAAATAAACAACCAACAAATCAAACCCCATAAATTTATATGAACAGAATTGACAGTCAACTAATGAACTGATGATTACATCATCATTTCTACCTACAAATCCACAAAAATAATTTGTTGGTATACTAAAGTTGCAACTAATTTCAAAAGCAAGATTTATAGCCACGCTAGTTTGATCAAGAAACATGATTTAACAACCAAAACCTTAAAACCCCAGATCATATATGTGCATATTCACAACAAGAATCAATAAATCATGAATATTGTGAACATAAATAACAGTAAAAGTAATGAAAATGAAATTAAAAAGGTAGACTAACCCAAGAACAGATAAGACAACAAGAAGAACAGGCTTGAGTTGTAACCAATATCCAACAGGAAAAGAACCACGGAGCTCAATCACCAGGAGTGTAGCCGAAGCGCAACCATGAACCTCAATCACCAGGAAATAAATACATGATTCATAATTGAACTCAATAAATATGAAATAATCAAAGGAAATAAATAATCAGCACCTGTAAAGGGACACCAACAAGATAAGCAGTTCCATAAGTAACAGTCAAAGTACAAAACTTATAAGGGTCCTCTGCTTTCACCACAGAAATACTCAATAAACCCACCCCATAATTTTCTCTTTCATTTGAATCAAGTAAAATCCCTGCAAATTTTCAAAATATTTTATTTAAATTTGTTTTTGTCATCTGGGAATCGTTAATCTTTGCAAATCTTGATGGTTCGCGTTTGCAGAAAATTTGGCTGGACAATTTCAACATTTAAAAAAAATATAAAACAAAGACAAGAAAGATTAAACCCTACCTGAGATGAGAATGGAGACCTCTGTTCGTATTTTTTGCAAGCAACATGAAGAAAAGCATAAAATCCATATTCTCCTTACAAATCCAACATCTCTCTAAATAAACCACTTTATTTCAACACAAAGATGATACACCCCTTTCTCTTCCTCCACCACCGTTGCTCCATGTGTTCCTGCAAGTTATAAGAAGACCGGTAATAAAATCAAAATCAAACACAAAATGATAATCATAATCAATATCAAATGAACCTCAATCACCAGGAAATAAATACATGATTCATAATTGAACTCAATAAATATGAAATAATCAAGCAGTGGAACCAAATTCTCGTGTTCAACATTTGCCAGTAACACCACATTATCTATATATTTTTGGCGAGAAAAAATGGAACTAAAATAAGCTTGCTTAATTGCTATTCCAAGTCCATTTTGTAGCCTGCCCTGGAAAGAGTGACTAAGTTAGAGTTTTTTTAGTAGCCTTTAGAAAACCTAAAAAGTATGTACATAAGATATATGATTACGAATACCTTGTACATGGAATCATATTGACCTTGCCAAATTTTATTAGCCTCAGAAAAGTTTGCAGTTGCAATGCTTATAGTGAGAAAATCAAACTGGTATACTTTTCTACTTTCACCTCCATCAAAATCAAAGCGAGACTCCAACGCTTTTAAGCTTCTACCTCCAACTACAATTTCAACAAAGAACAAATTGTTAGAAATCAAAGGTGAAAGGGTGGTATAGAGGTTCAAATATTCCTGATTTTGTAACGAAATTGAAGCAAACAAAAGTAAAGTTGAGATGAAATTGAAACATGAAAGACACAAAACCCACAAATTATTTGTACCCGGCAAAGAAGTGTGGAGCAGAATAAGCCGATTACAATTTAACAACAACAAAATAAAGAATGCTGGATTATTCCTTTGATTCTCCTTCTTCAAGCCTTCATCCCTGGATCTGATAGAAAGGGAAAATCGGCTTGTAATTTGAATAGCATAGAAACCATAACTCCAAATACGATTGAATTAACAAAACTTAGATAACATATATTTATCACATTGTCAAGATGGCAAGGAGACGTGATGACGATTCTAGGGTTTAGCGCTTAGAGAATGAGAGATTTTAGAGAATGAGAAGGAGAGGGGAGGGGAGGTCGTGTGATCGAAAAACTGCATCTAGGTCGTGGAAACCAGAAAATGGGGGAGAAGTGGTGTTGAAGAAAACTGAGAAACTTGAGAAACCCAAAGAATCGTACCTAAGAAACCCAAAGATGTTCTAGCGTACAAACAGACCCAAATCGGAAATCGATGGTGATGGTGAAATCGATGAAGATGTTCTAACCCAGATCGAAAATCGTACCTGAAAAACCCAAATCGATGTTAACTTTGTGCAATCATAAATCGAAAAACGTTACCTGGAAGAGGTGTTCTAACAGAGAAGAAAACTGATTTGTGCAAACATAAATCGAAAAACGTTACCTGATTTGAAGAGATGTTTTAACAGAGAAGAAAGATGATTTCAACCCTATGCTGCAATTGAGCGGTGAGAAGAAAATTGAAGTAGGTCGTGGAAACCAGAATCGAGGAGAAGAAGTGGGTGTGGTTTAGAAAAAACTGAATCTTAGAAAACTGAATGCTGAAAAATAAACCGCTAAACCCTACTATTCTTTTAATAAAGTAGTATAGATATGAATTTTTATCTTATTTTTATTTATTAAAAAATATATAAATATTTTTATTTTGTTAAATAATTAAATGTATAAATAAAAGAATTAAAAAAATGAGGTGGCAAGAGGGTTTGAGGGTATGGGTACTCCACTTTAGGGTAAGGAGAGGATAAGGAGAAAAGCTGATGTGGCGCTGAGGTGGCTCAGGGCTTGAGGGTATGGGTACGGAAGGCCTTAGGCCATCCACAACGCATAGATAAAAACCCTCAAGCCCTCAACGCCACATTAGCGCCACATCAGCTAAGCCCTCAAGCCCTAAACACCCCCAGCGCATAACTAAAAGCCCTCAAGCCCTCAATGCCACATCAGCGCCACATCATTTTTTTAATTCTTTTATTTATACATTTAATTATTTAACAATATAAAAATATTTATATATTTTTGAATAAATAAAAATAAGATAAATAATAAATAAAAATAAGAAAAAAATGTCGTAACTTAAGGATAAAAATGTAAAATTTGATATACAATAAACAAGGACCAAATATGTAATTTTCTCAATTATTTTTTGGAAGAATTAACTCTAATTTTAACAAAATTGGATGGAGGGATGAAAATGGAAGGAAAATAGAAACCATAAGGATAAAAAAGTAGTTTTAAAAGATCAAAGACGAAAACCGTTATTAACAGTAAACCACAGGGACCAAAATCATAGTTTACTCAAAAAATAATTTTACGTAGTTTATATGATATATATTAAAATATATAAATAAAAAAATCAATGTTGGGCTCATTTCGAACGTATCGAAGAGACGATTATAATTGTGTAACTTGTTAAAATTAAAACGTATTTTTTAACGTGTTTTAGTTAATAAACGATTATATGTGTTAAATGTAAAATTAAAATAATGAAACTAAAAGGTATAAAGTAAATTTAGTAAATAAGTATAGGGGTTGAAAGTGTAAATTTTAATTAAAAATAATTAAAATATGGCAAATAGACATACGGGTTCCACGGGATTACAAACCCGCTGAGCCCGAGCCCGCAGCTAGCCCGCTCACCCCCCACCGCTGCCCGCACGAGCCCGCAGCGAGCCCGAGCCCGTGGGCGTTGCGGATGGCCTTAGGCCATCCACAGCGCATAGATAAAAGCCCTCAACGCCACATCAGCGCCACATCAGCTAAGCCCTCAAGCCCTAAACACCTCCAGCGCATAACTAAAAGCCCTCAAGCCCTCAATGCCACATCAGCGCCACATCATTTTTTTAATTCTTTTATTTATACATTTAATTATTTAACTAAATAAAAATATTTATATATTTTTGAATAAATAAAAATAAGATAAATAATAAAAATAAAAATTCATATCATTCATTAAAAATAAAAATTACAAAATACAAAACACTACCAATTATGAAATTTTTTAATTTGCTCTTTTCTCTTTAAAGTAACCCTCAAAACGTCTCCCGTAAGGTGATCATGCGAGGTCATGAAAAACTCGAAGTCTTTCTCAAATCGTTTTGAGCGTTCGATTTCGAGTTCTTGTTCCAACCTATCTCGTTCGAGTTTTGAGCGTTCGATTTCGAGATCGAGTTTTTTCATTTTGTATTCCATTGTATCATCAATCTTGTCGTTGAACGTCGTCAACAACTGAGTAACACTTTCGTTCGCATTCGACCCAGACGTATTACTCGTTGATGTTTTTTTTGCCTTGTTTCTCCCGATGGGTCGTTGAAGTTGCTCGATGGAGTTGTCGTCATCGTCATCATTGGAAGGGTTGATACGTTTTGAACCCCGCGATGAATTTGTCGTCATCGTTGGAACGACTCCCCATTTTGGACATTTTTTGAGGACTTCCCAAACTTGTTCTTTAGAGAAAGCAAACCCTTGTTGTGCTTGGTACCGTTCGTGTGCCACTCGTGAAATGTCGGCATCACTCATTCCGCTTGATCTATTATTGACCAAGTTGTTGTAGATGCCGCCAAAAAGAGCAATTTTTTTATTCAGGTCGTTGAACTTGGTGTTGAGTTGATGCGTTGTTCTATAATTGGTGCGACCCATCAAACTATAGAACACTTCCCCGATTCGGGTCCAAAAACCTTCTACATTTATGTAAATTCAAATATAAGAATATTAACAAGAATAATAATAATAATAATAATATTAATAATAACAATAATAATAACAATAAAAATATTACCATGAGTTTGTGCGTTACCGATAACGGGGTCCTCCGAAACGTCAACCCACGCCGACACTAACGCGAGTTCCTCCTCGTTAGTCCACATCTGTTTGGGGGCTCTATTTTCATATTGTTTGCTTTTTCCTTTTCTCGATGGTCTCGGGTTTGATGGTTCCGGGTTTGATGGTTGTGTGTAGATGGATTGTGGTGTGTGCGGGCTAGTATGTTGGGTTTCCGGAACAATGTCGTCGGCGAGATTGATTGCGGGTGAAGGAATATTGTAGTTGGCCGGAGTAAAACCTTGTTCAATCAAACCGGGACGTGTAAATTGGTAAGGAAATTGTTGGTGAAATTGTTGGGGAAATTGTTGCGACCATTGTAGCGGATATTGTTGCGGAATTTGTGGCGGAATTTGTTGCGGACGATAACCTGGTTGTGTAAACGCTTGGAAACCAAGCTCCGGGTCTTCTTGCGGTTGCGGTGTATGTGGTCGGTTACGACGGGATGTAGGTGTTTTGTTTGGATTCATGATGAAATTTGAGAGAGTTTTAGAGAATTTGAGAGAGTTTGAGAGATTGTTGGTGTGAAAAAATAAGAGGTTAAGGGTTAATATATATAGTGTGATTAAATTGAAAAAATAAATAAAAATAAATAAAAAGTAGTCGTTTGAATAAAAAATTTTAAAAAATAATAATAAACAAAACATGCTCGGGTTCATCGGGTTTTCAAACCCGCACCCCGAGCCCGCAGCCGAAGCCCGAGCCACCCACAGCGCTACCCGCACGAGCCCGTGGCCGAGCCCACGGGCGCTGCGGAGGGCCTTAGAGAGTGTGTGAATAATGAAGATTGATAGAAGAATGCAGAGCCAATTTGAGCCGTCCATTTCATCACACTCATCCCAATATTTCAATACATAGCTACATACACACAACCTAACCTACACGTATCCATCACTTAATTTGCTACAAACTAGGAGGCTAACTTAATTGGTTCTTTATTAATCTAGTTTCCTTGTACTATAAAATATAAATAGTCTGTACCTTCTAGTTTCCTACTTTGAATAAAATATAAATAGCCTATACCATTTAGTCTTTTACCATTTATTGGAAATGAGTTCACAAATCTCTCTATCATCTACTACAATCTTCATCCTCACCATGTTAAATTCTTCAACCTCAGGGCATCCACAATGGTCAAATGGGTAGAATGACTTGATAAATATAAAAAAATAAAAAAATGTGTGGGGCCCACCAAAGACTTGAAAGACTTGAGCATGGCCTCTCACAACCAAACTTCAAACGACTTGGGCTTTCTCAACCCTTTGAGAAGTAAAGTGAGTTTCAAGTTCATGCTCCAATCATCAAGTCATCATCAAGCTTTTCCTCAAGTCATTTATACATGCCATTGGAGATGCTCTCATATACGCTTCTGCTAAATTCTTCCAACCTCCCTCCTCATTTATCTCATCTTCCTCCTCTTTTTCTAATTCTAACTTCACTCTTTCTTTCTCAGTCTCTCTATCTTTCTTTCTAAATTCTTCCAACTTCACAATACCCAACAAACAAGAACCATCTGCCAACCTACGTTAATCATCACCTTCCTTATTTTAAGAACAAATCATACCCCCCTCTCAGATATATTATGAGATGTATGCTTTGGTGACTTCAGTGTAGTTGTAATTTGTAAACCAAACATGTTATTGGGCAAGTGATTTTTCCATGTAAACCAAACCTGTTCATGTTAAGAAACCCGAAACCCGAACCGATCCACCCGAAACCCGAACAATACTTTGGACGGGTTTCGGGGCCTGTATCATCCACCCGAAACCCGATCGGGTTGGGGGTTTTTGGGTCGAACCCGACCCGACCGATGCACATGCCTACCACGAACTGCCCCTTGATTCGGGGATACCTCCGCATGATCACCACGGGGTTCGAACCCGGGTAGTAAGGGCTGCCAACCACTTACCCCCCAAGATGTTACCGAACCACTGGGCTACAATGTCTTTGGTAATATATATATATAGTCGGTACGGTACGGTACTACCGTGGTATTCGATTCTCAGTACCACGTACCAACCAAGTGTGTGAAGTTGGTACGGTAGTACCAACCAATTTAGTTGGTACCAACTTAATTGGTACCAATTTAGTTGGTACGGTTGGTATGGAATTGATTGGTTTGTCTCGGTACGAATTTGACACCCCTAGATGCGCCGATGGGTTTATGTGGAAGAAGAAGATAGTATCATGATAGACTGGGGGTGGGGTTCACAAAAGACAAAACAAAATATTTTTTAATATAGTAAAAGTAATAATAATATACTAATAATAAAATAAAAGGGCTAAGAGCATCTTCAACAACTTTTCCATTTTGGAGAAAATGAGGATTATGGAGATTTTGATCCTAAAATATGTTCCAACAGCTTCCTCAAAACCATCCCTATTTTGGAGAAAGTAGGAGAGAGAATGTCATTTTCTCCAAATATGAAGATTACCCCAAAAAATCATTATCAAGTGAGAGAAATCATATTTTATTATTTTTCTTTTAAAATTTTGTTGAAGTTAATAATGTTTTGAATATTTTAATAATATATTTAATGTTGAATTTCTCTAAAATAAGGAATCTGTTGGAGATGGATGTAATTTTTTTTGCCGATTTTGACTTTTGCTTCTTTATTTTAATTTTTTTTGAGAAAGCTATTGGAAATGTTCTAAGGCCATCAGTACCCCATGGGGGGAATCTTTCAATGATTCCCCTCCACATCATCGTCACATCAGATTTTCTTTCATCCCTCACTCCATCCCTCACGATCCCTAAACATCCGTACCCCATTCCCTCAAACCCCTTTGCCACCTCATTTATTTTAATTCTTTTATTTATACATTTAATTATTTAACAAAATAAAAATATTTATATATATATTTTTAATAAATAAAAATAAGATAAATAATAAAAATTAAAATTCATATCATTCATTAAAAAATTAAAAATTACAAAATAACCTTGTTGCGGATATTGTGGCGGATTTTGTTGCGACCATTGTGGCGGATTTTGTTGCGACCATTGTGGCGGAATTTGTTGCGAGAATTGCGGATGATAACCTTGTTGTGTAAACGCTTGGAAACCAAGCTGTTGATCTTCTTGCGATTGTGGTGTATTCGGTCGGTTACGACGGAATGTAGGTGTTCTGTTTGGATTCATGATGAGAGAGGTTGAGAGAGTTTGAGAGGTGTGAGATTGAGAGAGTTTGAGAGGTGTGAGAAATAAGAGGTTGAGAGAATAAGAGGTTGAGAGGTGTGAGAAATAAGAGGTTGAGAGGTGTGAGAAATAAGAGGTTGAGGGTTAAATATATAGTGGGATTAAATTGAGAAAAAATTTTATTTTTTTTTGTTTAAAAATAGCCGTTCAACGGCATTGTTTTTTAAAATTTAATAAAAAAAAATATATTTTTTAAAAACCCACGGGATGGAGCGGGCACCCATCCCCGCATCCAATCCCGCCCCGCTCATCCTGCATCCTCCGTACCCCATCCCCGCACCAAACCGCATCATCCCGAGCCCCCATCCCGCTGGGTACGGATGGCCTAACTACTAGTACCTACCCTTCAAGAATAAAATCCAAACCATATGGGTCCCATCCCGCCTTGAATTCATCGCCTCATACCGAGCACACATCTCTTTTAGGGTATTTTAGTCTTTTTCTTTTTTCTTTCTTTTTTAGTTTATTGAATATATATTTTTTGATTTCTTTTTGAGAATTTAATTAAAATATCTAAAGTCTGACATTGACTTACCAAATAACCATTTTCTTTCTGATTTTACCAAAATACCCATTTTTTCTGCGATAGGGTCTGCGATTGCGGACATGGACCAATTTTGAAATTTTTTGCGTTTCATATTTACACTTTCAATCTCTGTCCGCGATGGGGACTGAAAGTGTAAATATGAAACGCAATTTTTTTAAAAATTGGTCCCTCTCTGCGATCGCAGACCCCCATCGCGGAAAAAATGAGTATTTTGGTAAAATAAGAGAGAAAATGGGTATTTTAGTAAGTCAAAGACAAACTTTGAGTATTTTAATTAAATTCTCTTTCTTTTTTGATATTTTAGCCTTTTTGATTTAACAAAACTATACATTTTTCATGTAAAAAAATAATATAGGTAAAAAATTACATTATTTTGTCATTGTTTATGATACAATAAATACATATTTTTAATATGGTCTCTATTAAAGAAAGAAGATTTAAAATGCGATTAGTGAGAGGTATTTGACTTGCATTTGAATAACTTGATGATAGAAATCGAACTAATAACAAACTAAATGTGTGGACAATTATTTAATTATCTTATCACAAAGAATAATAAGGCAATATAATTTTTTATGTATTATTTTATTATTAAAAATATATGATTTTATTAAATCAAAAAAGAACACAAGTGTTGTAGGATAAATGTGGCATCGTCAAAGTATAAGACGATAATGATAAAGTTAGAGATAGAGATAGAGGCATTAGAGTTAGATTAGAACTTAATATCTCATGATTATCTCTTTGTAAACCATCCATATATAAAGGGCTTATGATTAATGAGAATTACGATTCATTCTCTCTACTCATTGTTGTTCTATTTCTTTTTTACTTTAACACGTTATCAGCACGTAAGCTCAGTCGGTTAATTCATCGATTGATTTTCGGCTTCCAACCTCATCAATCAATTCATCTATTACTATCGCAATCCAAGTAAGAATTTCTACACTTTATGTTCTTAATATTGTCAATAGATCTACCTTTACTGTATATAGATATATATACACCTTGTCAAAGCATATAAATTCAGTTTGTTTTAAAATTATTTGAGATAATTCATTAGCTATCTAGTGGGAATTGGAGTTAATCGTAGATTCAAATCCGTCGTAAGACTTAGGCATCGATCAATTTTCTTTTGTGGGTTAAAAGTAAAGCCCTTTGAGAAGTAAAGTCAAGATTTGATTCGAACCACAACTTCTCGTTAAGGTTGATCATGGTGTATGAAGAAAAAGAAAAAAAAAAGCATGATTTAGGGTTCTTAGGCTAATTGACGGCAACCCCTTTTCTTGATAAAATACTTTGTTTGTTGGTTGATTTTTTATTTATTTATTAAATAACCTTTAACTCTTTTAATTATTTATTTATATATTAAATATATACACTTTCACTTTGGTATTGACGTCGTAAATTTATGCCATATGTTTATTAGTTAATTTTGTTATTATTATATTTAGACCAATCATATTGTTATATTTAATCTATTTTGAATTAATTAATATTTATCTTGATACATGATTATTTTATATTTCGATTCATGTTTAATTTAAATTCATAGTTTTAAGATTGATTATTTTATTCAAGTAACTATCAATTTAATTATCAATTTATGAATTACAAATTGCAATTAAGATAAGAATTTAAAAGTTATATTTGTGATTAGGAACCATATGATCATTAAAATGTTGTATATTTATCCAATTTATTTATTACATATATATCATGTTGATATAAATTAATTTAGAAATCAATTCAATCGATTAAAGTCTAACTGCCTATATATCTCTGCTTTATTAAATATTTATAAATTATGTGATTACCATTATTTTATATATCATTTATTGTAACTCTGCGATTATTACCGTAACATAATGTCACATAGATATTTTTATTAAATATTTATAAATTATTTTTGAATCATATATTCGTATATTTATTTGTACACGACCTCAATAGTCGCCCATAATTTTTTTTACCATGCCTAACGATACCAATGAAAATATCAATGAAATATGTAGTGTTATGATAGTTTTATGTATTGTTCAGATTTAGTATCTTCTTTCATGTTTGTATGCTCTTATTATTATGCATGTATATTACTCGTTTCCACAAATAAGTTGCGAGCACTTAGTTTTTTTTAAATTTATTTCTTTATATAATTTTATGATGTTTATTTTGCTTATGAGTTCCTACTCATTATCTTCAATCCTTATAATTAAATTTTGGAAGTTACACTTCCAACCTCATATATTTTGGTATTTTACCAAAAGCTCCAAAAATAACATGAAAATGTTAAAATATTAATCAAATGTTTATCTTGATCATGAGTTCCTACTCATTAATTCAAATCTTATAAATAATTTTTAGAAGTTACACTTCCAACCTCTATATATTTGGTTTTTTTACCAAAAGATCTATAAATACCATTAAGTTGTTAAGAGTTTGAATTTATGTCAAAACTAATATTGATTTGTCTAATGACAAAATCTCTAAAAATACTATTAAGATATTAAAACATTGAAATTAGCTTCATATGCCAAACCCTTATTCTTTTCGGCCTCCTGCCAAAAGCTTTATAATTAACAATGTTATATTCAAATTAATTAAATCGCAAGATATCGATTTGGATTTTGTCGAACGAGTGTAAATAGCCCTAAGGTTTATAGGGACATAAGAAATCCATGTGATTCCCCTACTATCTGGAGATCCAATAGATTGAGTGATTTTTATTCGTAAATTGAAATATTGATGAAATATTATCAATAAAATGTAAGAGTACAAAAATCCAATATTATTATGATAATGAAATTTCACGCATAACATAATAAGTATAAACCATAATTCACTATTTTAGAAAATAATATGTTCTCCATTTTCTACGACATCTTTGAATCAAAAGTACTTGATTACCATACAATATGTTCGAAAAAACACAAGAAAATATGCAAAAATCATCGAACCCCTTTGACCCAGAAAAAAAACTAGATGTTAAGATACAACTAAATACTTTGAAATTTTTGAGACGATACATCAGTCACAACCTTCAAAGAGAATAACTAGAAACCCCCAAGAACCGTAGGTAGTCCCAAAAAAGAAATTCGGGAATATTCAGTACCATATACTTCTCAAACTAATCATAAAGTGGAAAGAAACCTACTTACTTGATTACAAGAAGGTAACTGATTTTGACAAAGAAATGTCATGTCTCAAAATGCATCTCAATCTTTGTGGCAAGGAACTCACAAAAGATTATGTGAATCATAACATCTTTTCATCTTTCCTATATCACCAATCATACTAATGAAACAATATAAGTTGCAATATAACCTTTAACAAACTCATTAACTTAATGCAAGTGGTTAAGAGTTGTAGCAATGTTTTTTTAACAACGCTAGACATACCCGGGTAAAGAAAATTCTTGGGGTTAATAAGGCAAGCGTTTGAGGTGGAAAGAACTCCAAAGGATAGCGAGTTGAACATATTAATCCACGCACATATGTACCATATGGATAAGGTTGTGGAAAGGGTAAAATTCATGGCAAGAGTTGGGAGCGAACTCCCAATAGAAAATGGAACAAGTTATAAATGAGCTATGTCATATCTAAGATTGGTTAAGTATAAGTTTATTTAAATATAATTTAACTGTCAAATCAATTGCATTTGTGTATATATACACATGAGTTTATAACCATTAGAGATGTAAATGATCACATAAAAAACAAATGCAAAACTCTCAACGTTCTTCGTTCCATGTAGGAATGTATCGAAGAGAACTTGATTGTTTTTGTGGCATCTCATACAATCTTAAGAAATAGATTATTTTCTTTTTAATTCCCCTAAACACTTAGACGATGGACTGTCACTTGTTGCTAGAGCACTATATCAATATGAACCTTGTTAAAATATTCGTACCAATCATATTATAAGAATGGAAATGGGTATATGTACATCAACTCTAATGATATGAAAGCAAAATATATTAGAGAAATTAATGTATCAGATTAATGGATTATCTATGTTAGTAAATCATATTTTGTCACCAATAAAGAACTTTGGAACAATGACACATATATGTTTCGGCATAACCACGTGGGACACCATGGTCATGACATAGTGATCTATGTATTGCAAAATACACTTAGATACATTCTCTTTCGTGTGAAAGATAAAACGAGGGAATTAACCAAATTGTAACTGTTGACTTCTACTGCACAAGAAGCAACACCACCATCATAATATGCCCTCTCTAAAACCTAGAATTTTTATACCCTGATCCTTAGCCAAAACAGGAATGCGACCATCCTAAAGCTAAGGACATAATATAAAAAATATTTCATTCTTACAACGAATACAAGGTGATATTTATGGACATAAACATCCAGAATGCGGGCCATTAAAGTACTTGATGGTTCTGGTTTTGACACGATGAACATGTGTCGTATTATAGTCCACATGAAATGTTGCACTCCTACATTAATTATACGTTTAAGGACTCACCACCCTGATTTTTCTCATCAAGTCCACATGACTTAGAATGCTGGAGAATTTACATCATAAGGATCTGATGATTATTGCATTTGTACCGCATGCGTATATATAAAATGGTCTCGTAGAATGATAAAAGTTGTCATCAAAAGAATTTAGATGGTAGCTAGGGCATTGATTATACGCACCAATTTATCCACATCTGCATGGGGTAATGCAATACTACATGCAACTTTACTTATTCGTGTTTAAACCCACAACCAACCAACCAACCAAACTTATGCGTACCAGTTGGTAACTGGATATAAGCCTGATATTTTACATTTACGTATGTTTGGTTGTATTGTATATGTGCCAATTACGCCCCCACAGCGTACCAAAATGGGTCTTAAAGACGAGTCATCAAATGTTGGATATGAACCCCCAACAATTATCTGCTAATTAGAACCCTTGACGAGTGATCCCTTTACCGCTAGATTTGCGGGTTGTCACTTTGATGAGACAACCTTCCTGTCGTTAGGGGAGATAGAAAAAGGATTTTCCATGAGAACGACAGGAAGTGTCATTGAATATTTCAATTGTGTCTCATTTTGATCCCCAAAAACTTCACAATGTAAAGTTGAAGTCAAACGAATCAGACTCGATACCTGATATGTTTAATATTATCTAGAGTGACAAGATCACATATACGAGCTGCAAACATACTCGCAAGGTCAAAAGTCCCCAAACAAGGGCACAACGTCACTGGAAGTACGTTGCAATCACACATGGTGGAGGTGTGGTTGAGGTCGTAGCTCCCAAAAGGAAATGGGGGAAGCTACTTGGTTCGATAGATACTCATCTAAAGGAAGAGAAGAGTAAGGCACAACCATATATCATCAATACATGAGATTATCTATGATTAAATCTATGTCTATGAATCATTACTGGAGGACGCTCCGAAGTTAATACTGATTCCAGAGATCAAATAAATCTCAAATGAATATGAGTCGATGGACAGATCATACATACTCAATGATGATATATTTGCATATACCGTTGCTTATGAGATAACAGAGCACGATGTCATCGAACCATGCTCAGTTGAAGAATGTCAACAAAGAGCAAATTGGCCTAAATGAAAAGAAGCAATCCAGGATAATTATTTGACAAATGAACAGGTATTTGGTTCGGTAGTGCTAACCGACCAAGTGTAAAGCCTGTAGGACATAGATAAATCATTTGTCAGGGAAGCGTAATGAGAATAATTAAGTCATAATATAAGGCTCTCCTTTGGCGCAAGGTTTCTCACAACGCACTGGATTGACCACAATAAGACTTACTCTCTTGTGATAGACAACGTTCTGCTAATTAAATTAGCCAAGTAGTTTCTGAAGGACTGGAAATTGCAGCTCAACGATGTAGTTACTACATATCTCTATGGGGATCTAAATTCAGAGATATATAAAAGTGCTTGATGGCATTATACCAATATCAAGTAACTTTAAACTATGAAATGCGATTACAATAAATATGAAACACTCACTTTATAGATTAAAGCAATCTATGCGGATGTGGTATACTCGCCTGAGTGAATACTTGATTGGGAAACGATAAATAAGAACGATGAACTATGCCCTTGCGTATTTATATAAGAAAACAAGTCCCAGATTTTCATAGTAGCTCTATATGTCGATGTTATGAACATAATAGACACTCTTGATGAAATAAGAGAAAACACAAGCTATTTGAAATCTGAATTTGAGATAAAAGATCTTGGGAAAACTTGGTTTTGTCTAGATACTTGAGCTACGTGTTACGTGCGAAATGTGTGTTTTAATCGCAGTGGGTTGCAAACTGTCCACAGCGGGAAGTGCAAGTGTACACTGTCCACTATGATCGTCACAGCAAGTAATAGTTGGTAAAATACCAGAATCGAATCCACAGAGACTGGACAATCAAGACAATATGGTTCTCATGAGCTCCTTTTACAAGTTTCAACTAGAGAGGAAAATAATACTTGGTTTGGTTTGATGAAATAACTACTTTAAACAATTTACTAAATGTTAAAAAGGAGGAATGTAGGTTGGATTTTCCCTAGATTTTATCTCAAATACTCGGTCCTTAGAGTGTTCCTCGTATTCGTGGTGGACATTTTCGCTAGAAAAGCCCAGTTACAAAATACTCACACCGTTAGATAAAAATCCCATACTCTTAGTACTTGTTGTTTTGTCAATGGTAATCTCTAAATGGACCTTTTCAGGCCTCGATGGAATGTGTAGAGACAAATACTCTAAGTGTTTTTAATACACAAATTAGCTTGCCTACTACTCCAGTGGGCAGAGATTAGCTCACTATGCCGACCTCACTTTCGTAAGTGTCATAAGAATTCTTTCGAATCCCCTAGCATCATTCAAGCTCGTGTCACTGCGTTCTACTCATTTCTAAGTTAAGAACTAGACTTTTAGATCCTTGCAAGTGATCGGCTTGTTCGCATCTTTGGGTAAATATCGAGAATGAATGTCCAAAACAATAAATATTCTAAGTATAAAGATTACTCAAGCATTTTCTATAAAATCCAGGTACTTCTCCTTCCTACATCCCAAAGGATGTTTAGCCTAACATTTCCGAAGTAAAGAAGACAAAAGATGAAGATTTGCACATAATAAAACTAAAAGCGACTTGAATTAACTGCTCACATTGGGGAACGAGAAGTCGTCCCTGTCCACTGTGTTTTACGAACTACAATTAACTAGGAAAGGAAATTACAGAAATTAAAGCTAAGTTAATGCAGTAATTAAAGACTGAAACTAATGTGGTAGATGAGAGAAATTAAAGCTATTCTAAACTTAACCCAAGATGATTGTAAGAATGCTAGATTGATGCAATAAATGAACCCAAGTGCTCCTTTATATACTAGGGGAAAGACTTGGATATTACACAAAATAGATGAGTCTTCCAATGGGTAAAAACTGTTGTGTAATGGCAGAAATCAGCCCCTTGTGCAAACCAATTACCCAATGGATCCTTCTCCAAGTCAATTTCCAAGTACATAAAGGAGTACTTGTTGCAATCTTCTATGTAGATGCCATTTTGTACTTCCTCCAGCCATTTCCCTGCCAATGAACCTTCTTCTTCCAGAAAATTAGATCCCAACTAATAGTTTCTTTTGTCTTTCTTGATCAGCTCGAATAGTGGGCAGCCGGAGTGGGCACAACAGTGGTCACTGCAGGATAAAACGTGAAAAAACACCCAAATTCCACCAAATAGTTCATTAAATACTATGGTTCACTCTTTTTGCTCATTTTCGAGAATTATAATAAGAATGGGGGTTTTGAGAGGCGGAATGGCTAAATTTGACAAAATAAAATAGGAAAAACAAGGAAATAATAACTCTAAAAATAGAGTTATCACTACGCCACCAAGTTTGTGGAATATTGATCCACCGATCCGCATATGTCTAGAATATGATCAGGCGACCTATTATGGACAAAGCGCATCCGATTAGCACTCCCATGATCGGTCAAAGTGTTGGATATAAGGAAAGATCCATTACGTCTAAAGTATGAGGACGAAGAGGTATTAGGAGTTGGAATTCCATACCTAAGTACAATAGGCGCATTATTGTACTCAACATAATACACTTGACCGTATATTGTACTTCTCACTGAACTTGTCAGCTAGATTTAGCTCAGCGCCAACGCAACGTCATTGGAATGATTTCAAATTAATCTTTTGGCACCATTGACGTGGGCTTATAATTTCCCTACGGAGATAAATGGATTGATAATGAAACTTCAATACCTACTTAGATTATGAGCGGCAAAAGTACTGGCTCTTATAGAAAAACACCAAACAATGCCTTGGTATATATTTGCTGATATTAGGTATATGTTTGACTGATATAAAGGTTGTTCCCAAACTGGATAAGGAATTATCATATGGAACATGCCGATTGCTTGGAAGTAAACTAAGCAAACCCTTAATAGTTATCTTATTATATTATCAATAATCTTACTCTCCATGAGACTATTCAAGAGTATATATGGTTAAGGACTATCATTACACATATAAGAGGAACTAGTAATTTTGATTTTGATCACTATACAACTTGCATGTATGGAAATAATGCATCATGTATCAAAGAAATGAAAGTAAGATATATCAAGGGTTATAACACAAAGCATACTTTGCTTAAGTTTTTATATAATCAATTCTCCTCAAGATTCAAGTGAACTGAATAAGATGTGAGGAAAATGTGACATGTTTGCTTACCAAATCAATACTTAAAACCATATTTGGGAAACATGTAGAAAGTATTCAAATGGAAATGTTTTAAACCTCCTTTGATTAATGCACGAATCAAGGGGAGTGGTAGACAAAAGGTGGAGTCTACTATATATGTAATATTGATATGTTGTGCTCTTTCCTTCAACCAAGGTTTTATTTTTCCTATTGGGTTTTGTTCCTTGGTGTAAGGTTTTAGTGAGGCAACAATTTATATACCATCATGTTTTCTTAACCCTCATGATTAATGTACGAATCTAAGAGAAAACTAGACTAAAGTAAAAGTCTATGTATTGGAAATAAACTAGTGCGTTGTACTCTTTCCTTTGTCATATTTTTATTTTTTCCACTGGTTTTTATTTTGGCATAAGGTTTTAACGAAGCAACAATTGTACACCTTCACTCCTTTGACTCAGCACAAGGGGGAGTGTTGTAGGATAAATGTGCCATCGTCAAAGTATAAGACAATAATGATAAAGTTAGAGATAGAGATAGAGATAGAGGCGTTAGAGTTAGATTAGAACTTGATATCTCATGATTATCTCTTTGTAAACCATCCCTATATAAATGGCTTATGATTAATGAGAATTATGATTCATTCTCTCTACTCATTGTTGTTCTATTTCTCTTTTACTTTAACAAAAAGAGGATATTTAATAAACAAAAAGAGGGGAAATAGAAAACGATTAAAATACCACTAAGTTAAATGAAGGATATTTCTAGATTTAATTTTAGAGACGAAATCAATAATAGATTATAAATTATAGTAACAAAAACATCAATAACTTATTATAAAGACGAAAATAGAAATTTCATGTATCTTTGAATGTACCCGGTCCAATTTCTAGTTCTTCTTCTAGATATTGGGGGAAGACCAACTTAAGGCATTGTTTGGCAAAAATAAGCTAGCTTATAAGCTAGTTTTTTTTTTGTACATACTTGGATGACTATAAGCTAGCTTTTTGAAACGCTACTTGAAGTAGATTTTCAGTAGCTTTTTATGAATATTCCAATATTACCCCTTATTATTATTTATAACTATTATTATTATAAATATTAATTTTTAAATTTAATTATTATTAATTACTAAAAATTAATTAATATTAACTGAAAATTATTAAAATAATTTTTAATTATATATTGATATTAATTTTTAATTATTTAGAGTTATTGTTAATCGTATAAATTATTTTTA
This sequence comes from Saussurea involucrata, assembly GCA_033807775.1. Classification (NCBI taxonomy): domain Eukaryota; kingdom Viridiplantae; phylum Streptophyta; class Magnoliopsida; order Asterales; family Asteraceae; genus Saussurea; species Saussurea involucrata. The sequence goes on along the minus strand of CM066322.1, from coordinate 71,307,779 downwards.
TATATTTTATAATATTAATTAATATATTTTAATTACCAACTACTATTATCTTTTTAATTATTATTTAATTATTTTTTTCATATTATATGTAACCGTTATTTAAAATCATAAGTTAATATTTTTTTTTTCTTCTAAAACTTGTTTTAACAAATTAAAAATTTATGGTGTGTATGTAATAAATTTTAAATTCTTTTAATTAACATGTTGTATTATTTAATTTTTCTTTACTACATTGGTTGTATTAATTAACATATTATATTTTTATAAATTTGTTTTAATCATATAATTAAATATCGTAATTTATAATTTTTTTGAAGATGTTCTTTTTTGTCATTTTACATGTTTATAAGTTAGTTTTGCCAAACGCAACTTTTTCATCAACTAACTTATCAGCTACCAGCAAGCTTATGAGTCAACAACTAGTTTATCAGCTACCAGCTAGCTTATCAGCTAGTTTGTCACACATAGCCTAAGCCCCAAATGGATCATTTTAGGATTGACTCTAAATGGACGGTCAGTCCCGTTCAAACGAAAATCGCAAAAATTGTAGCTTACTCTAAAAAAAAAATTATTTATTATAATAAGAATCATCAAAATTAAAATATTGAAATGAGAAAACTAATATTTTATAATTAAAATTGAATATTTTGATTATAAGAGCATCCACAACAAGAATTTCATAATAATTTCATATGGATTGCAAACGTGACACGTAGGATTGCAAAATTAGAAATTGTAGTGGTTGTGAGTATGATTGCAAAATTAGAAATTGGTTTTGGTAATTTGCAAATGTCAAATCAGTACTTTTTGATGATGTGATAGTGAATAGTATATGAAATTGTAGGGAATAATTTCTAAATTAGAAATTGTTTTATGTCAAATCATGTTTTTTGATGTTTTGTAGAGAGTATTTAATTGTAGTTTTGTAGAGAGTATTTAATTGTAGTTTTGTAGAGAGTATTTAATTATAGTTATTTAATTAATAAAATATTTCATATTAAATTATAGTAAATAGTATTTAATTGTAGTTTTATTGTTATTTGATTAAAATATAGTTTTTTATGAGGTGTCACATTTGCAATTGGATGAAATTTCATTGTTGTAGATGATAATTTTAAGATAATTACAAAACTGATGTGACCCATTTTAAGATAATTGCAAAACTGACTTGGTCCATTTGCAATTGGGATGAAATTTCAATGCTCTAATAATTAATATTATAATCCTCACTTTATTAGAAAAGCTGATTGCCTGTAAAATAATGATCTCTCTTGATCACCACAATTTTCGCCATTTTCAATGGAAGCTTTTCACAAACAGGTGGTGATCATTACCGGATGCTCCTCAGGCGGCATCGGAAACGCCCTCGCCCGAGCTTTCACAGCCAGGGACTGCCTCGTTGTCGCCACTGCGCGCTCACTTTCTTCCATGCTTGATTTAAGCAACAATCCTGATGTGTTTTTTCTTCAAGCACTTGACGTGTTGTCGGATCTGAGCGTTCGAGAAGTTGTTGCTAATGTAATCGATAAGTTTGGACGTATTGATATCGTTGTTAATAATGCTGGTGTTCAGTGTATCGGTCCTCTTGCAGAAATGCCTCTTTCTTCGGTTGAACAGACGTTCAACACGAACGTTTACGGTATTATCTCCTACTCTATGTGTTATGAATTCCGCTTGATGTTGTAAGTAATATTAGTGCTATCTCTGATCTGTTATTCCTCTGATTCGATTGTTTTTAATTTCCTCTGGTTTTTGGTTCTTCATCTAGTTGAGATAGGAGTTTGTTTCCAAAATTTACGAAAATTTGAAGGGTGTGGATGATTGCGAACAGCTCTAGTAAGTAGTAGATTTAAACTGGAGAGAACACCATTGCTGGAATCGATTGCAACTATGTTGCGTTTCACAATAATCACTCCCTCCATCCTAATTAAGTGAATATTTAACTTTTGGGTATCAATGGAGTTATTTTGAGCTCCAGAATCTATAAATGGTTGTTTGGATTGTAAAGAAGGATCCATAACTACATGATTAACCATGTAAAAGAATTACAGCAGAAAAAATAGGAGTTAAACACCTAAAACGGACTATGATCATGAAACTGATGGTATGCAAGTGTTAATACCATCTGGACAAGAAGAATAGAGAGGTAGGACTGCCATTGTAAACCTGGAGAATTTTTATTCCAACCACTGTAAGTTAGGCAACCAGGGCTATGACAGCAGACCAGGGACATGGTGTTCGAAGACTACTAAAGCTCAGAGATATCGATCCTGGGAAAAGCAATGTTGACCCAGAGGCAAGCGACTAGATCACCCAGCCCTATGAAAATTTCACAGCCAAAAGATTTGACAGTAGCAGTTAATAGTGAACAGCGAGGTAACTTGATCTCAAGAGAAGATAACCTCATCCACACTCTTAACATGTAGATTTATTGGTTAGCCACAATGCAATTGTTGCAGGGGAGGGTCCCTTGTTATCATTTGTTTTCTATTTTACTTCAAATAGTGTGGATCGCTAATTCACTATCTTGATTACTTTATACATCATCTATTTTTTTCTTCCTGGGGTGCATCGCATGTAGGTTCCATGAGGTTGATTCAAGCAGTTGTTCCTCACATGGCATCTAGAAAGAAGGGAAAGATTGTGAACATTGGAAGCGTGACTGTTTTGGCACCTGGACCATGGTCAGGTGTCTACACTGCATCTAAAGCTGCTATACATGCAATAACTGATACATTAAGGTTTGTTACTCCACCTGTTTTGATATATTTTTGTTCAATTTTAATGAAATAAACTAAGATGGTCGATTTAGGACAAGAAGATAAAAGGAGGAACAATTGATGGAGAGAATCAATATCTCAAATATTATAGATGATTTATGTTAGGTAATATGATTAAAGTTTGAGAAAAATGATATAATTTATATATATGGCTACGAGAGAATAAGTATTTCGTTACCTAATTGAAAATTAGTCTGAAATTACAACACATTTTAATCTTTTTTGGGGTTAACAATCTGTGAACTATATATACTTCATGAGTTATAACATACAAGTTGGTCTTTCTATTTTCCAACTTTTTTTAAGTTCTTAACACGTCAGTATAAATATATATACTAATGAGGAAAATTCAGTTGAGAATTGCATTTCCATTGTGAACCAGGGAACCACCAAGAGCGCGCCAATAAGGACAAGTGGTGCTCTCTCGTGGTTTCCTGATTCACAATTGAAATATAGTTCTCAACCGAACTTGCCCATGGCCTTATGGGTTTAAGTTGATTAAAATTGGCACCCAAAATTGCTGGATTACGCCACCTTGGTGTTTTTTTTTCCTTTTCTTTCCTATTTGAAGACTCAGGAAACCACAACCAAAGGTGAGTAAAATGAACTTGCTCAAGATGCACCTCTTGTGATCGTTATTCATCTGCCAATGCTGCCTTCTACATGTTGTCAATTGAATCTTAAATCTAGTATTAATCCCAAAACCTACCAATGTATAAATGAAATAACTTTTACAGTAAAGAATGTAACAAAATCTCAGATTGTAAAGATGACAACTTACCAACTTGTGAATTTGGCACAGATTGGAGCTGAAGCCATTGGGAATCGATGTGATTAATGTTGCACCTGGAGCCGTGAGATCAAACATTGGAAATTCGGCTATAGCCAACTACAAAAGGATGCCGGAATGGAAATTGTACAAGAAATACGAAGCTGCAATTCAAGAACGAGCGTATTTTTCACAAAGTCCAAAGTCAATGCGGTCGGAAGAATTTGCAAACAAGACGGTAGCCGCAATCCTGAAAGAAAATCCCCCGTCTTGGTTCTCTTTAGGGGGTTATTCGACAATAACGGCTGTTATGTACTATTTACCCATCTTTCTCAAAGATTACATTTTAAGGAAGGCTATGAAATGTTAGTTTCTGCAAGTCTTGTTCCACCACATTATGCATACACATTGTGTTCCTGTAACCTGAGTGTTATAAGAGTATTCAGAATCATACATGATACAGAAATAACATGAAGAAAAGTCTTTTGAAAGTGTGTATTTTGGGTGTTTGTTGCATTAATTTGATGTAAAAGTTGTTTTGTGTTTTTTTTTTATGTATATTTGTCCAATGAAGGTGCGTTTGGTATGCGAACGAGAAGGGGACAAGGCCGAGTGAGACCAATATAGGTGGAACAAAAATCAAGAATATAAGTAAGACCAATATGGGTGTCTAGTCCTTGGTGATAAACCTTGAACTTGATACCATGTGATAAAATGTAAAACCCATTAAAAAACTCTCCAAGAGAAGGAAGTTTCTAACATATATGGAGGACAAATGGTCCAAGTCTAGCCGATATGGGACAAATAAACCAAAAGTATGGATGTACAATTGAATACCTCCTCAATACCCCTGGTTCTCAGATAAGGAGAAGCTAATCAACCAAACAAATGAGAAAGAGCTTGTCCATCACAATGTCAAAATATAATGTGTGCATCCAAACCCAAATAAATTCATAATTCATAGACTAGATAAATATAATTAAGGACACACTAAAATGTTAAGTTTTGTCATGTATCCTAATTAATACTCTAAAATATCAAGGAAAAACATCTAGTAAAAGTTAATTTGTATTTGATATTGTAAGAAGTAGCACATGTGAGATCAAAGAGACCTCTTTGACTAAGCTTTACCAGCTAAGCCAATATTACTGGTAGTACAATACAAGTAGAAATGATTTGGACGAGATACGAAATGCGGGATGCTAAACTTACAACTGGCTTAATTTAATATAACGAACGACACTATCCCATGACAGGCAAATATGCTGGGCCAAAACCATCAAAAAATAAGCCAATATCAACAACACTGTCGAAGAAATCAACAGTGTTGATCATGGCTTCCACATGTTGTTTAATTTGATACCTTTCGTTGGTGTCAATTAGTCTGATGCAACATGATTGAGCTCTCTTCGTACTATACAATTCTAGCAAACAAAAAGTTATGATGTTATTGTAGCAAACTTTGTGGTGTTATTCGTTCTTGTAAGCATACAAAATCAAGGGTATTCGTTACGATGTTAAGCCATATAATAACACTTGCTTAGAATCATCATTGTTTTTTGTTAGAAAACATCATAACTTTGGGTTGATTATGGTAATAAAGGGACCAGATTTATTACAGTAACAGTAAAATTCACAAAACTGAAAATTATCTTTTCCAATCTACTTAATAAAACATTTTCAAAATGTGCCAAATTTAAGTATAAAGTGTAGAAGAGTCAAGTAAACTACTTAATAAAACATTTTCACCGTTTGTTATTTTTCTTACCTTAACAATGAATCACTGTGAAGGTTTAGTGTTAATTTGTTGGTTTCACGTGAACCCAACCTTAATAATCTCATTAATCTCATGCTTTAAATAATATATTTTGTGATTACTTAACAACATTAATCACTTTCTCTAACAATTTTCATTTCAAGTTACATGAAAATAAAAATACTGATTGTAAAAGTATGTGAAATAAAATGTTACGTTTGTTATATTTTATAACAAATATAACTTGTTTTTTGTAAAATATTTCTAGCTGATTAAACCACGAACTACGAGTTCATCGTTTCTGAACTAAACATAAGAATTGATTTGGAGCTCTAAAAACTTGGATCCAATTCTTCAACTATAGGGTGAAAATTGAGTAGTATTTTGCAACCAAATAAAATATTTCAGTGAATGAATCGAACAAAGTTAAATACAAATAATATGTTGTAGAACAAGCCCTTCGTTGTCAATAAATATGGGTGCTAATTGAAGTATACCATTAACTTTTTATCTGAAAATATAAAATAAATTATGTTTAAACTACGTTTGGCAAAGTAGCTGATAAACTAGTTATTAGCTAATAAGTTTGCTAATAATGGACTAATTAAGTTTGGCAAAAACTAACTAATATGTTGCTTGTAGAATTACCAAAAGTGACATGTAGTAACTTCTAAAATTTCATAATATATCTATAAAATAAATCACTAATAATATATATATGTTAATTAATAAAAGTATATGGTAAAAGATTAACTAATTAAATATGTTAATTAAAAAAAATTAATTTGATTTACAATATACTAGTTGTGTATCCGTGCATGTAACACCCGCCATTCGTAAGACTAAGAAACTTAGCGGTAAGAGGACGTCATGGTTCAATCTTGGTGTAATCAAGTTTTTAGGTTAAATCGACCCACTTAGAACATACGTGAGGCCTTGGAAGAAATCTGGATTTCGAAGAAGTGGTTGGAGCCGGCGGTACCTACCCGGCGATTGTGCCATGTAAGAGTGCCAAGGGCACAATCGCAGGCCGCAAGTTTTGGAGGTGGTCGGCGAGAGTGCCCTCACAAGAGTGCCACCGATACAATCGCGGGCATGATCACCCGTACGCACCTGGGTTATAAAACCCACCTCTTGTCCGATTTTCAGCTACTTTCTCACCTTTCCACTTTAGGGTTTCGTTTGGAAAGCCCTCTTGGACGATTTTCTTCTCCCCTTGGCTTCTCCCTTCATTTATTGAGCTAGGGTTTCCTTGGTTGCATTTATTACACTTCAAGAAGCATCTAGGACCCATTTAAGAGCCTTCACTCTTGCTTGGAAGCTACAACCTCAAGTGTTCCTCTTCAACATAGGGTTTCCTCTTCTTTTCTAGGTTTTGGTTTAAAAACCAAGATTGTGAGTACTTAAACTCTTGATAACCTTATTTGTATGTCATATAATTGTTTTTCACTTAATATCTAACATCTCTCTTGAAAAGCTCCATAATATGCTATTAAGCTCCATTCTCCATACATATGGGTTTTGATGCTTAATGAAGAAGAAAAGAAGGTTATGTGGAAGTGATTACTACTTGACTTTACATTTTTCATGATGGTATCTATTTCAGAAGATTATGTCTTATTTTAGGGTTTTGGGCTTAATGGCTTGGCATACGGCTTAATGAGAAATTGCATGGCTTAATGATGATATTCCGTCTTAATATGAGTATTGCTTTATGTATTGTTACATTGGATGTTATACCCCATGGTTGTACATGTCTATATATGATAAAATGCTTTAGAAGTATGTATGTAGGGAACTTATGTGCTTAATGGACATATGAATGGAATATTAATGTTACCATGTGGAAATACATGTTAAATGAGATGGTTGGACCATGTTTTATGGGAAGGGTATACCTTGATGTATAGGTACTACTTGGAGTAGTTGTTTGATGGTATTTATAATTTGGATGAATCATCAAGTAGGCACTAGGAGGATATAGTCTTGGGGGTATGTGCCTAGATCTCCGCCTTTGGGGCAATGCCTTGGAGGTAGTCCCCAATGTGCCGCCTTGAGGTGTTACTAGAAGGAGTAGACACTAAGGTATATTGTCTGTTGAGGTGTAACTTGTTTTGATGTTTTGGGTCTCCCCCATTGATTCCAATTTGTAAATGACCATGTATATGAATTGTATTTATGAAATACTGCATGCTATATTATTTGTTCATCTCACTGGGCTTTTGGTCTAACACTTGCTTTGTGTTTTATGTGTATCTCAGATCCTCCGCCTCTAAGATGGTTTAGGCGGGAGTGTGTGAGCTTGGGGGTACACTTTTGGGATGCCGTTGTTAGAAGGATATATCGGGCTAGAGATGACACCCTTTTGTAATCTTATTTCTACGTTAGAAATTAGATTAGTCGGTTGTTGTTTACTTTTCGATACTATACATTTGTAATTAAAACATGCATTTGTATATTCCCCCTTTTGGGAGGTTGGTGCGATGGCATCATGTAATGCTCTTCCGTCTTATGGAAGCTTTTGTTTACTTCTATTTTTTGGGTGTTACAGTGCAATACGACGGGATGTAAAAGCTTGATCATGATTTATTTAATTTTGAAATCTCAAATTATTTCAAGATGTCATAATGTCTGTTGCATTTGTACATATATTAGATTCAAATATTCATCCATAAGGAACGTTGGTGTAAACAACTTAGTCATCCATAAATATGTATCAATAAGTTTTGAGAGATCGTGTAGTCCCGTTAAACAATAAATCTTACAATTATACAACCCAGGCCATACATACAATGCACCATATCATAACTATCGACATGTGCTACAAATCGGTCCACGTTTACAACATATCTCTGATCCATAACGACTAAACACACATATAGCAAGGACGATTAATGTCTATAATTCTAACAAAAAATAGAAGTATTTAACAGAGAAAAAAGTAAATGCATGTTAAAATCAAAAGACCAGATGATTTTACAATGTTTTTCAAACCCTCAAACCTGATTAAAACTTGGGTCTAGATGACATTTAAATGTTTTGATGTCAATATAACTTTTACCCAAAGATTTATGGTAACTTTTCCAGTTTTTTGAATACTTAAACCATTTAAATATTCATTTTCCTCTCAAACCATTTAAGGTTATTAAACAAAGCTAATCAGCCCTAATCTATGAGATATTATATCAATTTTATGTCAAGTGTAAGTTTCTATAACATAAGTACTGTTCTACTTTACCAAATACCAATTTTTCATCCCATAAATCACTCCAAACATCATAACCAATAAGCAATCCCACTAATGAAAGCTCATCTTTAACAATAAGACTTCCATTCAGCAAAAAAGCCATTTATCGGGTCAGTCAGTAGTATGAAACATGGACAACCCTAAGAAAAAGCTGAGTCCTAGAACCAAACATCAAAACTAGCAAAAGCAGAATGGGATCAAAAACCATGATTATGAGATACATATTACAAAAATATGAAGCAAAATATAAACAATTGATGATAATAAATCGCTTCAAAAAACATACAAGTATTTGACATCATAAAGATTTAAAAAAAAAGGGTAATGGAACCTATATGGCTTTTACCTGACTCTTCATCGTTATAACCACTTTTTTTTTGGATAACCGTGGGTTTCCAGGCCAGCTTACGCGCACCGACTAATCCCCGGGCGACCACGAATGGCCTGGAGTCATTGCAGGTGAACCTCCATGGCCACAAGGGCTTTGGCAGTGCCTGGATTTGAACCCTGGGTAGATGAGTTTCCACTACATCCCCCAAGGGCTTTACCAGTACACCACAACCCAAGTGGTTCATCTACACTTTGGTTCTAGTAATCATCTACAGTAATAACTTTTACATTTGTATAGATACTCTCTCGCATCTAGAAAATCATCTATAAATAATCCTCTATATTTTTCCAAGTAAAAGCCTTCCGGTTCAAATTCATAGCTGTTGTTGCATCCATTTTTAGATCGCAGATGAACCATTTGCACCTAAATTACATCCTCCGCAAATTTATATAAAAGCTAGCATATGTTGGCCATAATCACGAATCTTCAAGGAAGAGCAATGGCTTCATTACACATATATTCCATACTAGACAAACAGATGTGTACCAAACATATCAGCTGATAGAATTTCATATTCAACTTATGTTTGATTTAAATCCAGATACAAGTCATAGTTTATGATGCATACCAATTCACCTCCATTTCAATATATAACTCATAAATAATCAAGTTTAAAATGGCAAATCTATATAACGAATTACAGGTAATCTAGGAGGGCATGATCCCACAATCCTATTAGACCTGCTGACTCGCAATATAAGAACTTCATAAAAACTGATAGACAGAAACTCGTAATACAAATCGAAAGAATGACATTTCAACCAAGAAAAATATCCCATAATGATAATTAGTTGTGCACCTACATGAAATAAGTTTCATCTAGTTACGGGAAAATTAAACACAAGGTTGTTGCTAGATTGCTGTCAATTTGTTGATCGTTTCAATTTTTTTTTGCCAAAAAAAGTGAGGAATGATGGATGGAGAGACCTCAACCTTACTCTTCTGCATCTCCTCAGGTGCCAAACTCAGCAAATTACAGAAAATATTGAAAAAGTTGCTTATTAAGTAAGCTTTTAGGGGAGAGGTATCTGCAGAGAGCCAAGTTTTTTTTCCAAACCAGTCCCTTATTATTAAAATAAGCTCCTTCAATCTACGAAAAAACCTTCTAAACAAAAAGAAAATCTCAATCTATACAGACAGATTAATCTACGTAGACAATTGATCCATTCAGGACTTAATGGAAAACCAACCATACAACCTATATCTCAACTAGCAATAAGGCTTGGGCCTTTGGGGATTCTCCTCAGAGGTCACCGGTTCATTAGGATACTATGACACCCTACTTTCAAGATATTGTTTCTATTGATTTTATCTTTCAAAGTTAAATCTCCTATTAGAAAATGTGTTTACATGGAGCTTTTTTCACCTGAATCCACCTATTATCATTTTAATGTTCACATTTTCATATCACTTCAGCGCTTCAAACTTCATCACCATAGCTTGAGTTTTTTTTTTAAGATAGTCAAATGCTCAATAATCTCCTAATTTGACGGATGCATTAGCAGCCCATGACCATGAGTTTTAAATGACCCAGTATAGATTAACTAGTAACCAAATGGTGTTGATTAGCATGCAAGCAATAAGCAGCCCAAAAGGGTATCTATTTGAATCATATCCACACATTAACGTACATTCTCTCTACCTTTTTTTACCAATTAACACTTCAAACACATTTCTTATTAATATTATATTTATATATATATATATATCAACCACAATAGGATAAATTCTTGAAAAAATGGGATGTTACAATGCCCACATAAAGTCAAGCACCCCAATTTAAGTTAAAAATGTATAGATAAACAAAATGTAAACCTGAATTGGCACTGTACATGTTCAACATGTGATGAATATGTGAAACCCATTTATATAACTCTCCAAAGTAGCTCTTGATGAGAGAAGGAAGGTTCTAACATATAAGGATTAGAAAGGGTCCAAGTCTAGCAGGTATGGGACTCTAACACGACCCCTCCAATGGAGGCTAGACGAGTACAAATTGCCCCAAAGTGTCGAGTCCGTGGTGGTAAACATTACCATGTGAGAATATGTGAAACCCATTAGAAAACCCTCCAAAACAGCCCTTATAAGAGAAGAAAGTTTCCTACATATATGAAGGAGAAATGGTCCAACTATGGCCGATGTGGGACAAATAAACCAAAAGTATGGATGGATAATTGGATACCTCCTAAAAAATCCACCCATGGCCGCTCCACTGCGTTCGTATATCATCAATTTCGACCCCTGGTTCTCAAATACGGAGAAGCTAATCAACCAAATAACAAATGAGAAAGAGCTTGTTCACCACAATGTCAAAATATGATGTGTACATCCAAACCCAAATAATTTCATAATTCATACACCAGATATATATAAATAACCATAACTATGATGTTTGACAAATATTAACAATCTGAGGAGCTAACAACTTGCTTAACTTAACATAACAAATGACACTATCCCAAAAAAGCCAAATACGGTAGGCCAAAACGATGGGAAAGAAAAGCAAAGATCTACTTACTTGCCATAAGCAGTCGAAGGTATCAACAGTGTTGATCATGGCTTCCACATGTTTGATACCTCTTGTTGGTGTCAATTAATCTGCTGCAACATGATAAAATGTGATTGAGCTCTCTTCGTATTATAGAATTCTAGCAAATAAAAAGTTATGATGTAATTGTAGCAAACTTTGTGTTATTCATTCCTGTAAGCATATAAAATCAAGGGTATCCGTTCTGATATTAAACCATATTGCAACACTTGATTAGAATCATCATTGTTACCACATTTTTTTGCAATAAAACATCATGACTTCATTGACTCTGGCAAATAAAGGAACCAGATTCGTTACAGTAAACCACTTAAATGTTGAAATTCACAAAACTTGAGACTGGTAGTGGCAAATAAATTGACCGGATTCATAACAATTCACAAAATTGACAAACATAATTTGAAACTTAGTTCATAAAACATTTTCAAAATCCCTAATTGAAGTGCAAATCGTATACAGATATAAACTAAGAAAGTGAAGTGTGAAACACAATCATACTTCTGCAAATATACATACATTTAGTTCGATGCCTCTGGTCTGTCATTGAGTTGGAGCCCTAGGTCAACATAAGGAAGATGATAATCAACCGAAAGCAAATAAAAAGAGCTGACTAACCAGAATGTGAAGATGTTCTAGGGTTTTGGCGAAGACGATGAGGGCAAAAAGGGGAGAAAAATGAAAAAAATTTGAACCATTTCTCGATTTGTGCGTGTCATCTTGGGCCATGCTAATCTTCTCTGTATCATTCCAATTTTATCGGATGTCCCCTAAGGGAGGATTAACGCTGCTGAGCTCCGCCATATATGGCGGACCGGTGTTTTCCTTTGTGTCGGTGTGGGACGAGATGAATTCAACGCAGCTAAGCAAACGCCTCCAAAATAAATATATATTTTTTATTTTAAATTAAATCAACATATATTAAGCAACTGGTATTTTCACTTATTTTATTAAACACAATTACATGGCATTTTCATGCTTTAAGTAATATATTTTGTAATTATTAAAAAACAATAATCTTTTGTCTAACAATTTTTATTTCAAGATACATGAAAATAAAAATATTGATTGTAAAAACTAGGGAAATTAATTAAAATGAACGAAGTTCAAAATTCGGTTATAAAAGTACCTCATCTCTCTCCCACTTTACAAAACTACCCAATTTTTCCGCGATTTAACCCTTGATCGCGGATCCAGTTAAAAAATGAGATAGGTCTGCGATGCACACAAATTTAGGTATAACCACCCCAATTGCAATCCGCGATACACCCAAATTTTCAGCCACAATGGGTCGGTGTGAATAAGGGAAAATGGGTCGGTGTGGTGGGATAAATTGTCCGCGAATTTTCAGCATTTTATTCCAAACCAAATTTCCAACCACAAATTTTATTCCAAATTTTCAGCCGCGAATTTTATTCCAAATTTTCAGCATTTTATCAAATTGGGTCCACGATCGAGGATGAATTGGGTCCGCGAAGCTTGGGGTTTTTCATGAAATTGATTTGAATCCGTGATCACGGGGTATTTTGCGGATTTTTTTGGGTATTTTGGTTAAATTAGAGAGAGTTTGGGATTTTTGTAACCGAATTTTAAACTTCGTCCATTTTAATTAATTTCCCTAAAAACTATGTAAAATAAAATATTGCATTTGTTATTATATGAATGTTATAATTAGTTTTTAGTAGACAACTTTTAGTTGATTAAGTCATGATCAACACAAACTACAATTTCCTCATTTGATACACTTGAATTTAACATGAAAATTGGTTTGAAGCACAAAAAACTTGGATCTAAAGGCCGTTTACCTAATCACTTACCCGGGTAAGTCCTTACCGGTAAAATTCAACACTATCGTTTACTTTCCGGGTAAGATTTTAGTCACCCAAAATGGCTTCGTATGCAACAATTTAGCCGGTAAGCGCTAGCCGTGGTAAGAGTCGTTGCACTCACTTACCGGGTAAGACTCTCGGTCCTTGCTTTCAACTCTCGGTCCTTGCTTCCGCTCTTATCGGGTAAGATTCTTGGTCCTTGCCATATTCATCCGGTAAGCTAATGTGACTTGTTAAACACTTACCCGAGTAAGAGTTTTGTAAACGACACCTAAATCTTCATTATATGGTAGAAATATTTGAGTCATATTTTTGCAACCAAATAAAAATTTTAAGTGATTGAATTGAAGAAGTTTAATAAAAATGGGTTATTATTTAAGTAAACCATTAACTTTATATCTGAAAATATAATTAAAATGGGATTTAATAAATAAAGACTTCAAATAAGTTTGCTTAAATCTAAAAAAATCCACTCAATTATGAGAACATCCAAAATAAAATGGAAGTCTAAAGATGTTTTGGTAATTTAACAAAGTTACTATTTAGTAGGCAAATTTTAGTTGTTTATCATAATATTATACTTTATTTTTAATAATTTACAAAAGATTTTTTCATAATTTATTTATAATTTAAAAGACTTTATATCTTATTTTATCAAATAAAATATAACTCAAAATAACTAATCTTCACCTAGGCTATGTTTGCCAAACTAGCTGATAAGCTAACTTATGACTTATAAGCTAGTTGTTGGCTGATAAGCTAGCTGGTAGCTGATAAAAAAAGTCACGTTTGGCAAAAAGTAGCTTATAAACATTTAAATGACAAAAAATGACATATTAAAAAAATAGTTAATAAATAATAATTAATATTTTTTTTTTGAAAGTAAAATAATAATTAATATTAATGAGGACATAATTGGATTATTTACAAAAAACTACTCATAAGCTACTCCAATTAGATTTTCAAAAAGCTAACTTATAATATAAGCTAGATTATGGTTATCCAAACATGTACCCCAAAAATAAGTTAGCTTATAAGCTAGTTTTTTTTTGACAAAAAATGCCCTAGTTTATTTTTAAACATAGCCAAAAGATTAACAAATAAAGGGTACAAATCATATCCTTTGCACATTTAAATAAATAAAAGACAAATTAAATAAACTTGGAAAGGTCCTATCTTTCATATTTATAAGATTATAAAAGTAGAGGTGGGTTAATACAAGAACACTAACTATTTAAGAAAACACGAGAATGACCGCTCATGTACAAAATCATACATGATTCACGACTTCACGTACAAAATCATATATGATTCACGCGACTTGTCCCACGACTTTTAAGTCGCGGCCAAAGTCGTTTGCGTCCAGTTTTTTGCTGTTAGTGTAAAGTCACATATGATTTGTACATGTGCGACCGTTCTCGTGTTTTCTTTAATAGTTAGCATTCTCGTTTGAACCTTCCTCTATAAAAGTATCCCATCAATTATGTTAAAATATAAAATTTTAAGATTTAGGAAAATTTTGTTCCAACAACTTTATAGAAAAAATAAGATTTTATTAGGTGTACAGGATATTTTATCTCTCATAATTAGATGTAAACTTTTTTGCTTGCTAATTACAACTTTTTTCCTATTACACATATTAACATGAAATATTACAATTTCAGCACTATGAATTAAAACAAGACCATTGTATAATAGTGATCCAACTTTAAGAAGTTATAGAAGATGCCTATTATTAAATTTATTCTAAACCAATATTATTATTAGTGTATAATTTTTTTCTACCAGTTTCAGACTCAATACCAGGGTTCTAAAAGGCGCGCCATGGCGCGAGACGCGTCTCCGCCGTTACGATATGGGCCATAACGTTTCTGTAAGGCACGACTCACGATATGGCGGCTTAAAGCGATATGGCGCACCATGGCGTCAGTTTTTTGTAAGGCGTCACTTGTATTTTTTACAATTTGTACTTTTTTGTCTTTTTTTAAAACTTAAATTTTGTTAAAGGTTAAAACTGAAAAAGTTAATAGTAAGAGGGTAAAAACTAAAAAGTTGTTGACTTATTTAGAATTGAGGTTCAGTCAATGTTTTTCAAATTGAAACCACGATTACACGAGCAGCGACAGATCATCTCTTCCGGCGATTACACGATTACACTCACACACACACACACACACATATAAATATATATATATATATTAAATTGTTGGATATAATTGTATTCATTGAATAAAAACATATAACATCATATATAATAATATATAAGATATATTAATTTACCGCCTTAGTTCACGCTTTAAAAAACGCCGTTTTCTCGCCATATCTTGTAAGGCTTGAGGCTTGACCTCGCCGCCACATCATGTCTTACGCCTTTTTGAACCTTGCTCAATACACATACATATGTTCTTTATTTTTTATCCTCTTCAAAAAAAAGTTCTTTATTTTTTACATTTTCAATTCGCATTTTGACTCGGAAGAGGTTCAGCTAACAGCCTTGCGTAGGCCAAATCAATTTGGACCATGTCTTTTTCTTCGACACCCTTAAGTGTGCCCTCAACCATAAACGTTTCTGAATCCTGGATCCGCCACTGGCTGAGATGGGTGTAGGTTGATCCTCTACAACCAGAAAAGCATTGTATACAATCATACTACTAGAGATAACACGTCAAACATACGAAAACACTCTGTATATATAGTATCGAAATGGCAAAAGGCACATTCAGACTAATGTATAACATATAGAAGCTAAAATTAAACAGAAAATCTGATACTGTTGTTTCATCGTGACTCTAGACATACAACTACCATGGGGGCAAAACGGGAAAAAGGTGCGAAAGCCGATTAAAGATCGTAGCTTCAGTCCCAAGATCAACTACCTTCAACAACCTTCATGTTTATCTGTAGTCATCCCCTAAATATACCATTTGTTTTGTTTAACCAATCCATCCTCTCAGTCATATCTTGTGGTAAACCTCATTCTAAAAAGACCATCAAAAGATCGAATTTACTAAGGGGGTGTTTGTTTACCTCTTAATAGTTCCATTAAGAGGCAACCGCTGAATAGCTAAGGGGTAAATCATGTTTGGCAAAAAAAATGTTTGCCTCTTAATGGTTCTAAAACCCTCTGAATGATTTAGCATCATGGGTCTCCCTTAACCATTCAGCACCATGATTTCATTCTACACAATTACCAAACAACCATATTTCCGTTTGCACTATATCATAGAAGCCTCTTAATCATTCTAACCACTTAAGCATTCTGCACCAAACCATTCAACAACTGCCAAACAACCCCTAAGTACATCTTATCTTACCCCCAGACTCCACTACTACATGATCGAATTAACTAATTTTGTCTATTGCTAGAAAACGAACTCAACCATTACACACTTTGTTTCCTAAAAAGGTAATTAAAGGTTAACTCAACTTGCGAATAAATATTAGGTTTTATAGATCCTCTCCATATGTCAGTAGTTCGAATCTCCTAAGGACTACTGGGGTTTTCTTGGCTGTTATCTAAAAGGCCTTATAGGGTTAGTCGAAAACTGACCTAAAAACCCACAGTTATTAAAAAAATAATGAGCACCTCGAGTCACCATGATTACCATTTTGTGCACCAGGAGACAATGGCACAATAACTAGATCCTAAAAATAGCCACAATTGGTCCAAAGTACCATCCATCCATATGACAAGAAACAATATGTTGTAATCAAAATGTAAAACATTTTGAAAACACACCAAAAAAACAGCATAATAACTTGATGTCAATTTGATCCGCTCAAACGAAAAATCTCAACATCGGAAATTCCAGATCAAATTCGTTTTAGCCTGAAAAAACCTTATGATTCATCAACGAACCAGCTCCTCCTGGACACCATGCTCGATCCCTTCCTTCCTAAACGCAACACCTGCAGACCTGCAAACACGTGATTATATGATACTACCATTATCTTACATCGATCCGTGGAGGAGCTTGGTCCCATCCCCACTGCATTCAAGCTTTCCCCTGAGAATTCCGCTTTGCCACAACTTGTTCATCTGAGAGCGGCAAGTAGTAGATGCGAGGAGTGGCTCTCGTCTTCCTAAACAGATCATCCAATGTAACAATTGGAGGATCAATTTTCTCGGGAGGTGGAGGGGGCGGAAGTGCACGCTCCCTTGCTGGCGGCGGATTCGACAGTGGTGGTGGAGGCGGGAGCAAGGGTGGAGGAGGAAGCTGTTGTTTCTGAACCTGTAATCGAGGGGAGGGCTGTGGAGGGTGGTGCATGGTGGCTGGAGGTATGGTGCTGACAGGAGATGGCGGAGGGGGGTCTACCCGGTTCTTAACCTCCTGTGGATCCACAAAATCGGCCATAAGAAGGCGTCCACCATTTACTGGCCACCTTAGGTTGCATACAGCATTTCGGGTCTCTATAGCTTCTTCTGCTGATGCATACTGCAGCAAAAACCAAATCCTTAAATTACATATTAATCCATCTATGCTTTATAAAATCCCTCAACTTGAAACAAATATGCCTAATAAAACATAAGAAATTTGAAAAAACCACACTTCAGCCTTCGCATGCTTTAAATTTAATAACATACTACACTTCATTTTCTCAGGCATCCCATGAAAATTGCCAAGTTTCACTTGCGAAAATTTCCAAGTCAGATTTACATATTAGTTAAAAACAAAATGATGGTATTGAGCAGCTTCCAAAAGATTTCTTTATTTGGAGTGAATTACACCGTTATTGATATATTCTTTGTGTTTGGATTTGTATTTGGATTAGGGTTTTAATTTACTGTTTAAGGTTCTTGATCTTCATATGTTCTTGATGATGAAATAAATGGGTTCTTTTAACAAATAATTAAATGTCAAAGTGTCCTTAATGTGGAAGAAGACAAAGAATGGTGGGTGGTGGTGGCAGCTGCGGGTGTGATCCTTTTATTTTCTTAGAAGATGAGGAAAGACGAAGAAGACTGATTTGCCCGTCATGTGAGGGGCACGTGATAGGGTTAATGAACTTGAGTTCACGGAGTTAACTCCAAGGACCACGGGAATTACAAAAATGAAAAGTTAGGGACCACCGCTGTAGATGGTTTATTTGAGGGGTGATATCCAGATTTGGAGCAAACCACACTACCACAGGGACCATGAATGTACGTCACTCCTTTATTGGTTTTCAGTGGATGGCATTTTAGCCATCTGACAAACAATTGACCATTTTGCTTAGACTAAGAGTAATGTCATATATTGTGATTAGAAAACAAGTCAAGTTCTCTACTGCCCATAACTAATAAACACACACACAAAACCAAACATCTTACAGATAATTCAGCTTAAACTGTTAAAAAGACGCTCCTAAATCAAGTCTCAGGTGTGGTGCTACTATTTCGGTCTCCCATGGATGTACACTATTAGAGTAAAGTAAGTCCTCAATAATAGAGATATTCATGTATCTTTCCATTTTTTTTATGTTGAAAACCTCTGGCCCAAAGATGCACCACAAACAACTTCACACACAAGAGTCAATGGGCATGAAAAAATATGTGCAAGTCAAGTGTGGCACACAGAGAGAGAAAGAAAGGTAGGAAAGACTTACCGTAACATAACAGTGAGTTTTAATATGATCCATCCAGAAACTAACAACTGTACCCGTTTTGCCAAGAAGTTCTTGCACAGCCTTCAAAGTGAAAGGACGCAAAAAATGATCAATTCGGAGAGAAGTTGTTGGAGGCTTTGATGAAGGGGGGACTGCAAGTAAAACAAATGGAGATGAGTATAGAGGTAAAAGTGTACTTTTTATACCAAATTGCACGAAATAATAACAGGTGATGGCTTACCAACACGTTCCTTCGGCAACTCTTGGTCAATTGTAGACTCAGACCTTGAAAAAGTTCGCTTGGCAGGAGTCTGAAATGCATCCTTAGGTGTAGTAGACGCAGAATGATTGCCAACTTGTTGTCCAGATACCTTAAGGCCTTCAGAATTCCACCTGCGCTGCCTCTTTACTATCTCGCTGTTTTCTGCTGCTTCCTGGTCTGTCATGACAGCAATTTATGAAGTCGCTTATAATGGCATGTGAGATATAAAGAGCTTCTGAACTAAAACTAATTAATTCTAGGTAAAAAGAGTATATGCGAATAAGATGTATCATGTAATACAACACATTCCAAAAAATCAGACATGAGTATAACTCTTATTTGAAAATGAAACTTACCATGAGGCTTCCGTTTTGTTGATATCAAACTAGAACCAGTTTTATTGTCAATGGGTGCAGAATTCTTGTCAACAGTTGCATCCTCAACCACAACACGAACAGAATCATCTTCCTTTACAAGAGGCACTTCGATTTTCCCACTTTTATCTCCCACTTTATCGGAACTGAATTTTGAATCAATCTGCTTGCTCTCTAGGGCATCCTCGTCCATCGAATCGTCGCCAGAACTTCGATCCAAGTTCAATTTCTCAGAAGAACCAACGTCTCCACTATCATTTTTCTTGCAAACATCAACACTTTCAGCGTTATCGACATATTTGTCTTCAGCAGTAACCTTGTCCTGAAGTGGCTCATCAACTGCAACTGACTCTGATTTGACATCATCAGCAACTAAATCATTGTTTTCCATGCAAACATCCATCCTTTCAACATTATGGACATCTTTTTCTTCAGCAGGAGCCTTGTCCTTATGCTTCTCATCAGCTTCAACTGATTCTGATTGGCTACCATCTATGACCATGCTGGTAAACGATGGCTGCTCCACCTCAGGCTTAACATCTAGCTCTAATTGGACACCATCAGCAATTACATTATCCTTTAGTTCATTCTTTTCAGTAATCGAGATAGTTTCAACAGAAATAGAATCAGATTGTACTTGGCTGACCTCATCCACCTGGTTGCCACTGCTAAGGTCTGATGCACCAGCCTTGGCTTGCTCTTCTTCAGGAGATTGCAACTCAGGCTTCGACTCCCCATTGTCTGGCTGCTGGTTTAAAACCATATTAGATTCTAGCCCACCTACCTCTTCAGATACCATACCCTCACTGACCAAGACAGTGGTTTCTACTGAAATCTCTTTAACTACCTCAATAGATTCTACTCGAGTAGAAACAACGCTACCTTCACCTTCAGTAGTCACTTCAGTGGTTTCAGCAAATGATTGCAAAGTTTCATCAGTCTGAACCTCATCCAATTCCTCTACCATATTATCTTTCTCTAAACTCTCATTTTTGCCCTCGGTGTCATCCATGTCATCAGTGGTTTTCTCTGCAACAACTGGCACATCTGTTGCATCATCCACTTTTTCAGCAAATGATTGCAAAGTTTCATCAGTCTGAACCTTATCGCTTCCCATCTCAACATCTCTATCATCATTGTTTTGATTATCCAATTCCTCTACCATATTATCTTTCTCTAAACTCTCATTTTTGCCCTCGGTGTCATCCATGTCATCAGTGGTTTTCTCTGCAACAACTGGCACATCTGTTGCATCATCCACTTTTTCAGCAAATGATTGCAAAGTTTCATCAGTCTGAACCTTATCGCTTCCCATCTCAACATCTCTATCATCATTGTTTTGATTATCCAATTCCTCTACCATATTATCTTTCTCTAAAATCTCGTTTTTGCCCTCGGTGTGATCCATGTCATCAGTGGTTTTCTCTGCAACAACTGGCACAGCTGTTTCATCATCAGATTGAACATCAAGTTCAGCCTCATTGTTTAGGTCGCCCTCGATGTTTCTCTTAGCCTCGTCCATTTCTGCACGAACAGCTTCATCCAACCTCTTAACCAGCTCTTCTTTCAATCCCTTTGTCACTAATTTCCGTTTCTTGAGTTCCTCTTTTAACTCGGTTACTTTCCATTGATCAAGGGTTCGATTTTCAAGGACAACATATGGTGAAGAAGCCTTTTTACTATCTGACTTTTCTCCCATTTTCAACACCTAATCGATCAAATACAGAAATAAATCATGTAGCGAAAAATATAACATCACATCTAACATTAAATAATCATAATATGAGAAAGAACACATCATCTTGAGGAACAGAACCATACGTCAACCTTGAAGAGTAATTGTGTGTAGATATACAAGGTTTTTTAAAAGTACGGAAACGTGAGACACGGGATTTTTCTTGGCGAGGCAAGGTGTTTTCCCTTGGCAAGGCGTAAGCCTCAAAGCGGTTCAAGGCGTAAACCCCGAGGCGGAAAATAAAAATAAATAAAATATTATACATACTAATACATATGTAATAGTAGTATTGAAATAAATATATTACAGATGTAGTTAGTATAATAAGATTTTAGTTGTATCGCTTATTTAAAATACATAATATAACATGCACCGAAAAAGAAAACCTATCTGGACAGTGGACAATGGACACAAAGTGTAAATATAATCATCATATATTAAACGACGGAATACTGTCAATACACAATGTTGTAAATAAATTATATTTCCTAACTCTCTCTTTTAATATATATTTTATATCTCCTCTCCCACTTTAAATATATGTGTGTGTTGTGTGTGTGTGTGTGTGTATATATATATATATTCATTCTGGGAGACTTAAGAACCGGATAAGATCTCGTGAAAGTTGCAGGAGAAGATGAGGTGTATGGAAAATTGCAGAAGAAGAACCGGCAAAGGGCTGGAGGAGACAAGCATGAGGGAGCAGAGAGAAGCCTGCACATGTTAAACCCTATATCCCTAATATCTAAGCATCACCTTGGTCCACTGCCTCAGCCCCGGCTTAGGTTCGTTTTACCACACCGTCTCGCCTCAACCGAGTTTTAAAACCATGTATATTTATTATTTCTTCTCCAGTTCCCCACTTTGTATATATTTAGTATATAGGGCTTATGCCTTAGACCACCTCAAGGCTTACGACCGACTTGCCAAGGGAAACGTCTCGAGGCCCCATTCCGCTTCTTAAAAACCTTACCTACATCCTCCACATGTAGAACCACACATGTAAACAGTGTCCTTTGCCAAGAAAACCCATTAAGGTCGCGTACGTTTTATGGAATCAAAAATATCGGCCGTCAAAAAACAACAAGCATGTTGGATTAGAGTATTAAAGACGTCAAAGTGTGAATTTGTAGACAAAACTCAACAAGAAGAGATTTGTAGGAAACCTTGTACACCAATAGAGAACCTAGGGCCTTAAAGAGGTAAGAGATAAGATGCAACTAACAGGGGCATGCCATGGAGAAAGATAGATTGCATTGACACAACAAGGTAAGTTAAGTCATCTTCCACTTTCCTAACTCCATAATGGTCTCACTTTCAGCCTGTACCTGCTCTCATAATCTGACCAACTCTGGGACTTCTAAACAGGCCAGTGTTCTTCAATTAGATGACTAAAAGACTTTGTTAGGGTTTCATTTCTAACTGCACTCATATAAATAATTGACCCAACATAACAGACAACTACCTCTAGTGGGTAAATCGACATATTGTTATCGCATTTTCTGACAGTTTACCACCCCCTAAGACAACAAAGAGCTTAACATCCTACAAAGACAACTCCGTTCAAATTCAACACATAACCCCCATTTTAGGAAGAACAAGCGGTATAAATTGTCTTCCGAAAACTTGCCGACGTAAAGTAAAACAACAAAAACATTGCTAAGCAAATGATTAAGCTCAGGAATTAAATTAAGCGAGCGTGAAGTAAAATACTTACAATAATGGTTGGTCAGACGAATCCTTCGAAGAATAACACTGATTTAGTAGGTCCCAAACTTAATCGGAAGGTGCAAAAAGTGAAACCCTAGCACACAAAAACAAGGATCAGGAAAATCTAGAACATCTAGAAAAACCATCAACAAATTAGCAAGAGTAAAGAGGAAAAAAAATCATGGGTTAGGTTAGGGCACAAATCCCGTTCAGGTCCCTGAAACCAAAGATATCGTTTGTATAAAACCAAATTTTGAAAAAGAAAAACAAGATTTTTGCTACGGTGGTTGAAGAAATGGTGAGCATAAGAAGCAGCTCAAATGGCGTTTGTTGGTTCTCCTAAGTCCTAATGGAACGGAGAAGAATAGGGTAAGACGGGAGTGGTCGTGTTTAGGGTTTTTGCGTCTAATTTTGATGTAAAACGCAGGAGACTGTAGGCACGGAATGCAAAGCACTCCGGTCATTCCAATCTTTTTTTTTTATTTTTTTTTTTAAAAATAAAAAGTCATCTTGATTTTTAAAAATATATAAAAAAAATTAGAAAAGAATTTGTTTCGATGAGAAACAAAGTTATGATGGGAAACGTAAAAATAGATATGGACATCAATTCTAATCAAATATCAACACTACTGAAATACACTGAGATGCACCGGATCAATTCACATGAGAAGCGCAATTAATGGATGAGTGTGAGATTAAGAGTGATCAAGAGTGCAGATCACTTCTTACGTTTCTCGCCTTAACTGTTTTTCTTACACGATCCTCTAAGATAAGGTTGTTGAAGATAAAAATGCGAAAAAAATATATATGAAGATATATATGTGAATTGATGTTAATATGTTATAAAATATTCATATGGATATTAATATACGTTTTAAGATATAAAAAAATTAATTATTCATATATTTATTTTTAAATAAAATTTTCTCAACTAGTTACATACTCTCTTAAATTTCGAATAAAGGGATGTTTACCCGAGTAAATGCTTACGGGCAAAATTCAACACTATCATATACTTATCGGCATATTGGGTAAGATTTTAGTCCACCAAAACGGTATTGTATGTAACAATTTACCCAGTAAACGTTTACCATGGTAAGAGTCGTCGCTCTCACTTACCGAGTAAGACTTTTGGTCTTTGTCTTCGCTCTCACCGGGTAAGATTCTTGATCTTTGTCATATTCATTCGGTAAAGTTATATGACTTGGTAAGTGCTACTCGAATAAACATTTAGTAAACGACCCCTAAGTTATATCCATATGCCTAGTACTCTAGTTTGGTTTATATCAAAAGGCATACTGTTACTCTCTTTATCACATTAAAATGGGTAAAAAAAACTACATTTAAATAGAGTATCATATACCCACTTAAATTACTTCTTTTATAATTAAAGGGTTGTTTATTAATGCTTAATAGGTAAAAGTCATTATCATCCCTTATTTTATTGTGTAAGATTTTCAACCCTGACGTAATAAAATTGTTCCTTACTCAATACACACATAAGAGCAGAGAACCAAAAATTAAAATATTCAAAAAAAATTGCATCCATCTCCAACAGATTTCCATTTTGGAGAAACAAACATTGATTATAATATTAAAATATTCAGTTCATCTATTAAAATATTATTTCTTTCTCCATAATTTTTTTTCAAAGGTTTTTATTGGTGCTCTCATCTAGTAATCATTTTTTGGGTTATCTCCATATTTAGAGAAAAACTTATTCTCTCTCATACTTTCTCCAGTTTGAAGATAGTTTTGGGGAAGCTGTTGGAGCAAAATTATAGCTCAAATCTCCATATTCTCCATTTTCTCTAAAATGGAGAAGTTGTTGGAGATGCTCTAAAACAATAATCGACCCATCAATAACTTGATTACAATTAAGGGGTCGTTTACTAAATTGGTTAAGTGTTTACCTGATAAGTACTTAGTGGCTCACTTTACCTTATCGATTGGATGATCATGACAAGTATTGAGAGTCTTACCCGGTAAGAGTGATGACAATGACCAAGAGTTGGGTAGATGACCCATAAACCGAATAAAACCTGGTAAGTGAGAGTGACAATTCTTACCAGGTAAGTGTTTACCGAATAAAAATGTTGCATATAATACCGTTTAAATGGGCTAAAATCTTACCCGGTAAGTTAAATGAAAGTGTTGACTATTATGATAAGTGTTTGTCGGGTAAGAGTTAAATAAATGACCATCCACTACAACGTCTTCTTAAACGAATTTCTCAAGTGACACGAAAAAAATATGATGATATGACACACTTTTGTATAGGAGATTTTGATTATTATGAGTATGATTTATTAATAGGAATATGGGTTTTGGTAATTAATAATTTAACGTCAATATTTTTTTTGTTAATGTGATAATGAATAGTATAAAAAATTATGGGTACAGCTTTTTAATAAGAAACTCACAACATCCTTTTTGATGTTTTTGTAAACATATTTATAAAAAATGTATGAATAGTTTATTAAATGATTAGTTTAACATTAATACACTAACTAATATAAAAATGAAAAAATAATTTATAATACATACAAATAAAATATATATTACAGGATAAAAGTACAAACTTAACACAAATATAATTAAAGAAATCATTTAGGGTACTTAAATCACGGTTCACTTTTATTTGCGGGTCATCATGTATGTGGTACAAATAAATAAATTGTCGAAGATGAACATCATGTTTATATTTATCAATTTGAAGATTTAGACAATTGTATTAATTTACTATTATTATTAGGGCCGGCAACGGGTAGGGTATGGGTAGGGTAAGGGTTAATCCGTTATCCAATCCATTTAAAATAGCGGGTAACGAAAAGGGTAATTATCCGTCTCATAAAACCCTTATCCATATCCTACACTACCCATTAAAAATACCGGGTAGGTAATGGACAAATGGTAAAACAAAATTTTATCTTAAACTATAATTGATATCGTTAAATCTCAAGTATATAAGTAAAACATAAGCTCATAAATATAGTTACTATTTTATATCTAATATGTATAGTAAACATTTTATTATTTTCAAAGAATTATCATAGTATAATATTAAAAAATATATATAAATTATAAGACTAACACTTTTTATTGTATTTATTTATTTGAACCCGTTTTGTTTCTTGTTTAATCATCATGAAATCTTTTACTCGATAAATATAAAAAATAAATTAAAGTACATATTAATATACGACAATATTATAAAAATATTAATGATGTATAATTATGTATATATACACATTAATATTTAATTATATATATGTATATATATATATATTATATCGTAACGGGTAATGGATAACGAAAAAAAACGCTTATCCATACCCTATCCACTAAAATTTCGGGTAAACGGGTAATGGATAAGTGTGATAAATGGAAAAAAAAAATCTTTATCCATACCCTTATCCAACGGGTCGAAACATAACGGGTAACGGGTTTACCCTTACCCATTGTCGGCCCTAATTATTATGCCTCAAATCTCTCATATCCTTCTTTCTAAACACCAAAAATCTCATACAAGTACTGAATAGGTTAACGAGTGTCCATTTACTAACCACTTACTACCTCTTACTTGATAAAGAGACTCTTATGCGAGTAAGACATCACATGTTTACCAAAACAAAAAGCCACATTTGTATTTTGATACTTTAAAAATAGTGTTATTTACATACAACAAAACAAAATGACATCCAACTCTAATTTTGATATTATAAAATTGAAATAACTTCTATTTACATTTAAAAATAATGTTCCACATTATTTAGTTTAGTTCAATCCAAAATGGCAAAATGAGTATCCATTCCATTTAGCTTGCAGAATCTATTTAGTTTGCATGATGTATTTAGATGGAATAAAATATATTAAAGGAAAACTGAAATTGAATGTTATCATATTTGACCACGTGTTTGGCTGACAGACATTGGAAAAAAATATGTTAAAAGAATTGTAATTTGTCTGTTTGGTTCAAATAACGTAGCTTTGAAATATGAATGAAATATTGGTAAATGATCAAAATACCCTTATTTGAAAATTTTGAAACCAAAATCCAATTATTGTGGTTTAGATCAGTGGTGGTTCAAATCGGCGGTGGTGCAGATTGGCGATGGTTTAGATTGTTGGTGGTCAACGATGGTTCAGATTGTTGGTACATCGGTGGTTGTTCAGATCGGCGTCGGTCGACGATGGTTCAGATCGGTTATCGGCAATGATGGTCTGGGTAAATCAAGTAGGGAAGATGAAGATAATTTTGTCTTCTTGAAGAAATGGGATGGAATCGAATTGTATTCGTTATCAATTGTGACGAAATGACCAAATCCATGAATGGTGGAATGCGTGAAATTCAAATCCACTCTATAGGTATACCAAACGCCTAAATGACATTTGGTCAATATAATTGATCATTCAAATTCCTTCAAATTTCATTGGATTCCAGCAAACCAAATGCCCCTAAGAGTAAAATTGTCAATTATTTATCTTAAAAATGTAACAATTACATATTTCTAAAGTTGTTACTTTTATTGTAGACATTTATTAATGCATAACAACTTAGATCAAATATAAATTACCAAATTACCCCTAACTTTATTTATTTTGTTACAAATAATTATCTTATTTTACTTCTTGAACATAATATAAAAAATTCAATAAAAATTTGAGGGTCAATCAACACTTGCAGATTAAGACTTCAAACCAACCTAACAACATTAGTAACTGTTTCTATTCATCTTTGAAAGGATTCAACATAAAAGCCAAGAAAAAGCTATATATCAATATTATGGTAATTTAAGAGACAATTACGACAAGTAACACATTACTCGCTTTCGATATCACTTTCATCCAACGTAATATGGTTTAAATTCCGTTCAAGCGGTGGAAGTCCATCATCGGAATTATCTGATCCTTCTTCATCTTCACTATGGCAAGTATCGACTTCGCCTTCAAAAGCAAAAGACCAAAAGTCATTATCCACATAAACCGCCATGAAGATAGCAGGAAAAAAACTATGTATGCGTGTGTGTGTGTGTTACGATGAACAACAAAAGGCGAGATTCGGGGACCTCCATTTAAGGCGACACCAAGCCGGAAATGATATGGTTTCCCCTTCCCCTGCCTCATAAAAAGTTACAAAGTTTGACTCGACACATATTTTAAAAATATTGTTTGACTATATGTTAAATCAGACGAATAAGTAAGGGGCTGTTTGTTTACCTCTTAATGGTTCCATTAAGAGGTAACCTCTGAATCGCTAAGAGGTAAATCCTGTTTGGCAAAAAAAATGTCTGCCTCTTAATGATTCTAAAACCCTCTGAATGATTTAGCATCCTAGACCTCCCTTAACCATTCAGCACCCTGATTTCATTCTAAACAATTACCAAACAACCATATTTCATTTTGCACTATATCGTAAAAGCCTCTTAATCATTCTGCACTAAACCATTCAGCAACTGCCAAACAGTCCCTAAATTATTAAAAATTAAACCAATGCAGACCTTACCTTTTCTTTAAAAAAATGAAAAAGTTGACCAAAATATGGAAAATACCTTCTTCCTTTGCCAAAACCTTGGGAATTTTTGAGGTTTGCTCAGATAGCCAAGAATTTTGGAATGCAATAACCTCAGCACTGTTCTCACATTTGGAATATGCCTTCAGAAGCTCCCTGCATTGTACAACTTCATCAACAATCAAGTAGTGACAAGTATTGTTTTAAAATAGATGTATTCACACAATACCTACATCTTTTGTTCAAAAGTGTCGACTTTCCAATTCTGCCCTTAATTATGAGATGAAGAAATTCATTACTCCCTCTATTGTGAAGGAAAAATTGTCATATACTTGATTAAAAAGTGTAATAATTACATATTTCTATAAAATGTTTTTCATTTTGGACATTTATTTTGGGACTGAAGGAGAAATCAACAAACCCACGTGGGCCTAACGAACCTAAAAACATAAAATAACGCTTAGGTAGCATTTGGTTACGCAAACATGACAGGAAAAGTTGCATGTCTGGTGTTTGGCACGACTAGGACCGAAAAGGACTGGGCAGCAAAAGTTGCCCCTAAATGTTGTTTAATGGTTTTATATAGTGGTTACCGGTGGTAGTAGAAGAGGAGGTGGTGATTGTGGCTGACGCAGAGATGGTTGGTGGCGGTGGTGGTGATAATGGTGAAGGTAGAGACGGTGGTGGCTGGTGGCCAACAGTGGTTGTGGATGGTGTCGAGACTCAAGATGATGGACAGTGTGGCGGATATGGAGGTGGAGGTGGTGGACTGGGGGTGGGTGATGGTAGTGATAACTGGTGATGGTGGAGGTGGTGATTACAGCGGTGGCCGCCACGGGGATGGTGGCGGTGGCGACCATTAAACCAAATACCACATCAGGGTTATATCGCATGAGGGTAGCTTGGTAATTTTTTTAGTTCTGTCTCCTCCTTGTCCCATTTTCCACCTATTTTGTTGGAACAAAAAAACATTTTTTGTCCCACCTTGTCCCGGTCCTGGACTAACCTAAAGCCCTAAAGGGATCTTCAAGATTTGGAAAAGAAAAGGCTCCTCAAATCGATCTATAAACACAACTGGCAAAGGACTTTTAACACCTCACTCACTTGAACACCTAAACTCCCTATCTGTCAGGAGCTTTTTTTGTCTTTCTACTCCAGACAGTCAATTTATCATTATCTTTAAGCAACTAATGGGATATCCATGCTTGTTTAATTGGCACACAATCAGGGATGAGGAATTACTATACAGAACCTAAATCAGACAATACACCTAGCAACCTAAACTCACCATTGATCATGTACAACTAGCCAACCAATGGGAACAAGACTTGGTATATACAGAGTGATTGACTTTTGTAACCATCGTACTTGGAACTAGCTTTCCAAACAACCATTAAAAATCCCCCTAAAAAATAGCACTTGAAAGTGTTGATGCCCGGGTTAATCCATTGACTCAACTTACTGGTGTTGCATTTCAAGAAACAAGAGATTGACTTTTATACTCTCGTAGTTGGCACTTGGTTGAAATTAACCATATAAAAACCCCAAAGGAACATTGCATGGGTTTTTGCATATCAATCATCTCCCATTGATTTTTATGCTAATAAATATTAAATCAACTGCACTTACCATTTCATGATAAAACAGAACTTTTTATCATGTTTGAGTATAGAAAAGAAATCATCCGTTCTTTCTTGAACATTCATACATGTTTTAAATAATTTTTTGAGAATACTAAAATACTTAAGGTATCTTTAGTGAAGACAAAAATAAAGATAATTTGTTTTACAAATCAATACAAATTCTTTTCTTTAATAATGACGACTTATAAATATATTTTTAATTTAAATCTTTTCAACAAGATCATGCTATTATATTTATGCTAATATGAGATGTTCAATATTATAATGAATAGTTACAAGTTTTGATTAGATTAGAACAAGTTCAAGCACCATGTTTCGACATAAAAAAATAAGCATTGAAAAATATATCACTGGAAGTTCCACTAGAACAACAAAAAATTGGCAAAAATATTCAAATACATGTACAGCAATTACATAAGTGAATCACCAAGGGTCATGTACAACAATTATAGAAGAAATTTTTTCTAGGATTTTTGCAAGTATAATGGTTATTTGTTAACCAAGGGTCATGTACAACAATTACAGAAGTGAATCACCAAGTTAAATGGCATCAACTTAGGTCAAAAGTTGTACAAACAACTTCATTATTTTCCAAGTACAAAGTTTGTTCGACTTTTTGAGAGTATAATATTTGTCTCAAAGCAATTGAAAGTAAGTTGTTATAGAATTCAATCACTCAGATTATATTAAAGAGAGAGACGCAAATTATCTTTTGACTAAGCTAATGAAATCAATAAACGTAAAATTTAACATTGAGAATCTTAAGAATTTGGGAACAGGAGATACCTGTTCAGGGACAAGAAAGCATGGCCCCACTTGAACTTGCTTAGCAACAACTCTCCATTTTCTACCTCGCCGCTGATAAGGACATGTAGATATGCATTAGAAAACATGAACTTTTATAATAAGAGTATGTTAACAGACACTTGCATGGGATTCATAAAATCAGGCGATTATAACATACTGTTCATAACAAAAAACTGACAATTCCCATGTGGTCCCTCAAAACAGAAAACAGAAATGCAAATAATAAAAAGAGAAACACCCAAGATACCCTTGCAAAAGGATACTTATTCCAAATACTACCCCAAACCATTTCTGGTTTCTTCAGACGTAGGTGAATCTGATGGGGGGTTTATCAAAAAAAGAAGGTAGCTACTTCTCCAAGTTTGTCTCAGTGGCGGAACCATAACTTTTAAAGTGTGGTGTTACTCCAATAAATTAAACATGAATCCATCAAAATTAACCAAAATTATATTTTAGTACAAATGAACAAATTTACAACAACGAGAAAGATGGTAGACAATTATTGCACAAGTTTTGATGGTAAATATCTCATGGGCATCATACAAAC
Organism: Saussurea involucrata; assembly: GCA_033807775.1. NCBI lineage: Eukaryota > Viridiplantae > Streptophyta > Magnoliopsida > Asterales > Asteraceae > Saussurea > Saussurea involucrata. The sequence continues at coordinate 71,276,286 of CM066322.1, read as the reverse complement.
TTACAACGGGATAGAGGTAGTTACCATATAATTAAACCCGCAGATAACGCCTCAACACAAGATAGTTCGCAGGGCCGACCATAATTTACTGGATTTGCAGCTACCAGCCATGGTACTGCATTGCAACCAATCTATCAATTTAGAAAGAAGATAGCAACTATATTGAGTTTAATAGCTTGAAATATCATCTTAGACTTAAAAGTAATACTCGTATCAGTCGTATGCTTCATAAAATCAGCATGCACATACTGTAGGGATGGCAAAAAAACACTGTACCGATGGGGAACCCAATAACCAAACCCGTTTTGACCGGGGAATCCCCGAGTTAACCGGGGATGGGGGCGGGGATCCCGAATTTAAAACCCGGAGATGGGGATACCCTTCATCCGCGACCCGGAATAAAAATTATACATTTCTATGTACACACACATATATACCAAGTATAATAATAAAATGAGAACAAAGAACCCAATAAGTATATATAATGTATAAATATAATCAATCTTCCATGATGAAAACCTGTAAAAGGAATTATATTACTGATAATTTGATTTGGTTGTTAGTGGAAAAACTTTTGTTGATATAACGACATGGTTGTATAAAATTTCAATTATTAAGTATTGTAGTTGATATACTTGCGTTTGAACTACACTTTTTTATGTTACTCTTATACAAATGCAACAATTAGAATTTGGTTGACTAATTTTAGCATTATATGTCGTTTAAGGGTATAATTGGCATATTTATACATAATATATAAAAATGTTCCGTAAAAAAATTAAATTGTGTAAATGGGGATAAAATTTAATTCCCCTATGGAAATGGGGATGGACAGATGAGCACATCCCCCATATTAAAGTATTGGGAGAGAGTACAATGATCAAGATACCCATAGGGATTTTAACCGTAGTTAGGGCCATGGATAAATAACTAAATATCACAAATAAAATACTCACTCTAGCCCCAAACGAAGAAAAAAGCACATTTAAAGGTGACATTTGGACTACTACAAGTTAACAAACGACACTCGGTCTAAGTTCTTGAAAAAAAGCATATATTAGGAACACCAGATTTATGTTAATGTTGAATTTTGAAATATGATATATGGTATGCAGGTAACATGTGGAGTAGCCGCATCCTCTTAGGAGACTGGGTGAAGTTCTTACATAGACGGGGAGCAGCACATCGTAACTTTGTAAAAGGTACATCGTCCAATCGTGCCCAAGAACAATCTACAACCGCCAAACCTTTCCTTTTTATCAGGTCTGAATCTTCCTTTGAGATGCACTGTTGTCCAACAGGACTGTAATAAGAAAATTTCATCAAGACACACCAATACAGCACCTAAATAATTGTGCTTAGATTAATAAGAACGGCAATATACAAAAAACAAAGAGAATAAAATTAGATACCTTAACGCAATGCCTCCAAACCCATTTCCTACTCGCAACTCCTGCATGAGATTGTTCAATATCAAACAGAAGTAATATAGGCAAGATAGGCATATATTATTCGGCATCCTCACTTTAAAAATTCATACAACCATGAACATAGTTAATCTTTTTTTGAAGGAGAAATTAGGTGAATAATCAAAGTATCCTGCTGCAAAACTTACTTTCAAAAACCCAAATCTAGCTAATTTGCGCCCTGTACACCGTTTAACATCACACTGGCCGAAATCCTGAAACAACACAACTCAAGTCAGCTCGATTAACACATTATTGGCGCTTATTGTCAAATTCATTTCAGGCTTGGCTCATTTTAAAGCTCGATAGCCAACATCACGCATTGTTATTAATAATGCTGAAGTTAACACGATTTTGTTTACAAGTACAGGGTCTTGAACTAACTTCACTCAGCATAAATGCACTTCACTAGGGGACCACTACATAACGAAAGTTAAATTCCATACTCCCTTTATAAAAGGAAAAAGAGAGGTTGCCCTTTGACTTCTTATATCAAACCAACTCCCAACTCCCAATGCGTTATTGACATGAATTGTTGTTAAAATATTTACACTAAAGTTAATATACCCATAGTACTTGTTATGAAGTTTGATGCAGTCAACAATCTTCTTCTTAGACAAACTTTTATATCAGTTTTCAACTTAAAAACATCTCTTTGACATGGAAAGTTAAGGTTTCGGGTTTTCGGATGTGTGAGGAATGAGGATTCCTGAATCTTGCAACAGTCACAAAATCTAACATTGATTCTCAGAGATAAACTTATAACTACAAAGTAGTATGATAGCTCGTCTTTTCTTATTACTAGCTACCTCAATAAATTGCTTTTTATTTTAATAAGCTGGACCTTTCTGTTGGACCAGTATTTATAACAGCCTGTTGGAATGCCTTCCTGTAGGGGGATTTAAGGCTAGGCTTACCTGATGTATTGGACACCCTTTTACAATTCCATGAAATAATATGAGCAACACCAGAGTTGAGTTGTTCTCTGTGTGATTGATTATCAAAAGCAAGTGTTTGCTATCAGTGGTATCAGAGTCGTGTCCTTCCTTCTCCTGTGTGGTGTATGGTTCGGGTAAGTAATTCTAAACTCATGGAGAAATACGAAGAATTGAGACAGAAGCTTGAAGGCCAAGATGAAACCCTTAAACAGATGCAGCAAAGCATCTCCGATTTAACAGAGGCGGTGAAACTTCTGGCGGTGGCTCAAGGAAAAAAAACCAACTCGAGAAAATGAGGAGAATTCGTATGTATTCAATTCCGGTGAAGATAATTCTGGTCTGAAGGATGATGCAGAAGACAACACTCCACCACCACTTAATCAAGGGTATTAGCTTGTTAATCGGATGACCAAATTAGAGTTTCCGTCATTTGAGGGGGATGATTTTAAAGATTGGCATTATAAATGAAATCAGTTTTTCGAACTAGATAACACCCCTGAGAAAATGAAAGTTCGGCCGGTGGCAATTCATTTGAAGGGGAGAGCATTGCAATGGCATCAAGGGTTTATGAAGGAGGTCGAGGGAAACGAGGTCAGTTGGAAAAGTTACCTTGCCAAACTCCAAGAACAATTTGTGGGGGGTATTGTTTCAAAACCCCTCATAGAACTCAGAAACTTAAAGCTTACGACAACGGTAAGTGATTATAATTCTCAGTTTAATGCTCTAAGGAATCAAGTGGATGTTCCTTTAGAGGTATTGTTGGATCTGTACTGTAACGACCCAGACCTTTTTCGAAGTGTTTTGTGGTTAGTGTGGAGTTGTAAATAAAAGTAGAAGTTGAGGGCCATTTGGTAAATGAGAGAGGGAGTATAAAAGGGCACAAAACCCTAGGTATCATTTCAATTTCCCTGATTTGGTGTGTGTGTCGGCTGAGAAATTTAGAGAGAAAAGGGCACTTGAGTTCGAGGTTTTTGGTGCAAGAGAAGAGAAGGATCCTCAAGTGGTAGAATCAGAAGAAGGATCGGAATTCGGAATTTGCTTCCTGCAACAATCAATCAGGTAATCCTTAATCCATAACCTCATCTAAGATTCGTCTGGTGATTTGTGGTTTTGAGAGTTTTCTTGCAAAAAGTTGTTTAAGACCATTAAGGGAGATTTAAGCATCTTTGGGTTGTGTTTAGGCAGTAAAACTTTGTGGGATTTGATAATGGGCCTGTAAGTAGTTAATCGTCGCATTATCTTACTGTTTAATGAGTGTTTGGCATGATTCCGAGCATTAAACTCGAACAGCGCCTCGTCCGGAAACCTTCTTCCGAAGCAGGTGTCCGAAAGTTGTCCGGATAGCTTCTTGTCGCAGGCTAAGTGTCCGGAAAGGTATAGTGTCCGGAAAGGTTAAGTGTCCGGAAAGGTTAAGCGTCCGGAATGTAGAGTTATCCGGAAAGTGGTGTTATCCGGAAAGCAGAGGTGTCCGGACATTGTGGTGTCCGGTAAGTAGAAATGTCCGGGAAGTAAGAGCGCCCGGTAAGTGATGTCCGGACGGTTCGGTTAGTTAGCTTATGTGTTTATCCTTTGACTCAGGTAGATCGTTTGGGGAGTACAGAGCAAGGTAGGAAGGAAGTAAGCATATCAGGTGAGTTTTCTAAACTAAAACGTGTGGTTTTTAATATGTTTTTCTAAAGCGGATATATGATGAGAAATGCCATGCTTTATGCTTATGCTTTAATTGCATGAATTGATGTTTGAAAATTTATGTTGGATGTATGCATACATTGATTTTGATGTAAATTGACTAAGTCGGGAAGTGGCCCGCCAGCTCGTGCCGGGAGGGTGTTCCCGTTTATGCCAAGGGCGGTGTGACCCTGCAAGGCAGCATGAGACTGACTCGTTGTCACCTTAGGGTGACTTCAGGGTGTCAATTTATGAGGGGCGGATTTATATCCGAAACGATTTAATCTAAACTGTTTTATGAACGATTTATACTAAAATGGTATTCTGTTTAAATGCTTTGATAACTGTTTGAGGGACTCACTAGACCTCATGGTCTAACCCTCGCTTTCTTTTAAATTAAAAACCTTTCAGGAAAGCAGGTAGTGAAAGGCTCTGGCAAGTGAGCAGGGCGTAGCAGGAAGGCTTGACCTCATAGTAACACTGTAGTCATTTAGTTATTTCTCAGTTGTGTAGGTTGATTCCGCCAACCAAATTTTGAATTGATGTAAGAAATTTTGGGACCCGTTTTGGGATAATCTAATATTTATGATTTGAAATGTTTATTTTGTTTGGGTTGTTATATGTACATTGGGGGTCTCCGGAATGAGATCATGCACACGGTACAACTTATGGACCCGAAGACTTTGAATCAGGCAATGAAATTAGCAAGAATTCAAGAGGGGGCATGTTATGCATTGTGGGGTTTAGAGCTACCCAAATCCCATGTCACTAGCCCATAATCAACCAAGGCGCGGTAACATATAATTCTTCAGGTACGTCTCATTCAAACTCCCCTGCCCCCACATCTCTACCAGCACCAAAATTCTTGCCGGCAAATTCCCAGAACCCGTTGAACCATAAAGGGTCTCTATATCGGAATTCATATTCTAATCAATCTTCCTATAGACCTTTCGTCAAAACCCAAAGTAATGAAAAGTATGTGTCGGGTCATAAGTGTAGAAACAACAGGTTGTACATGCTAATATGCCCCGAAAATCAGGAGGAATTGATGGATGGTGAGGAATTGTTGGAAGGGGAGGAAAAAGAAGAATCTTACGACGGAAAAGGGGAGGATGTGTCGCTTTCAATACATGCCTTATTGGGATCGTCTGGACTCCAAACAATCCAGATCAACGGGCTGGTAAAGAAACAACCGGTGCTGATGTTGATCGACAGTGGGAGTACCAATAATTTTGTAGATTTGGGTTTAGCCAAAAAATTAGGGTTACGGTTGAACCCCATCAAAGTAAAAGGAAGTTATTGTGGCTGATGGGTTCAAACTTCCAATTCAATATATATGCAAGGGAGTTCACTGGTCGGTACAAGGAGTTGATTTTTGTGACGACTTCTTAGCTATGCCTATCGGGGGATATGGTGTTGTCTTGGGGATACAATGGTTGTCCACATTGGGAGACATCAAGTGCAACTTTAATCAATTGTACTTGGAATTCTCATGGAATGAACAAATAATTAAACTGAAGGGAATCGGTAAGTGCAGAGTTAGAATGGAAGGAAGATCAAGCCTACATTATGAGTTCTGATCAGAGGTGTTCAGAGTTATAGACAGTCAAGTTAGTCCCGATTGATTCGAAAGACTCAAATGATGCAAAGGGGGAGGGATTGAAGGCGCTTCTGAAGTCCTTTGAAGATGTGTTTGCTTCCCCGACCGGACTTCCTCCTATGAGGTGCCTTGATCATGGTATCACATTACAAGAAGGCTGCAACCCTATCAACCAAAAGCATACAGGTATGGAACATTACAGAAGAACATTATTGAAGAATTGGTACAAGAAATGTTGAGTAGTGGGGTGATACGACCTAGCAACGGTAACTTCGCTTCACCGGTCGTATTGGTCAAGAAAAAAGATGGGAAATGGAGGTTTTGTTTGATTACAGGAAACTCAATCACTTAACCGTTCGAAATCAATTTCCTATTCGCATAGTGGAAGAGCTAATTGATGAATTACACGGAAGCTGTTATTTTTCTAAATTGGATTTGAGGAGCGGATATCACCAAATTCGAATGAGGGAGGCGGACATTGGGAAGACAGCCTTTCGAACACATGAAGAGTTGTACGAATTTGTCGTGATGCCTTTCGGGCTGTCAAACGCACCTGCAACTTTTCAGAATTTGATGAATTCTATTTTCAAGCCGTATTTGAGAAAATTTGTTCTTGTTTTCTTCGATGACACATCGGTGTATAGCAAAGACTGGAATAACCATTTACAACACCTCCAAATAGTTCTCCAAATCCTTCTGAAGAACTCGTTGTTTGCAAAGTTTTCTAAATGCACTTTCGGTAGCTCACAAGTGGACTACCTGGGGCATGTAATTAGCGGAGAAGAGGTGATGGCGGACCTCAAAAAATTAGAAGACACGGTCAATTGGCCAAAACCGGTTACAATAAAGGAGCTCAGGGGGTTTTTAGGCCTCACGGGATATTACCGCAGATTTGTCAGAGATTATGGGAAAATAGCCAAGCCTTTAACGGACATGCTTAAAAAAGGAGTGTTTGTTTGGAAAGATGAAGCTGATATTGCTTTCCAAAAGTTAAAGGAAGCAATATCACAAACATCGGTACTAGCTCTTCCTGATTTCGAGAAGCCTTTTATTATAGAGACCGATGCGTCTGGGTAGGCGTAAGAGTCGTGTTAATTCAAGAAAACACCCAATAGCTTTTTTTAGCAGGGCGTTGGGACCTAAACATCTTCAATTAGCGACCTATGAGAAAGAGTTGTTAGCGATAGTTGTAGTTGTTGCCATTCAAAGATGGAGGGGATCTTTGTTGGGAAAACCTTCATCATTAAGACGGATCATCAGGCCCTCAAGCATATTTTAGAGCATGAGTGTAATCCCACGCTTCAAAAGTGGCTTAGCAAGTTGTTGGGACTGCAATATACGGTTGTCTACAACAAGGGCTGTAATAATCAAGTGGCTGACACACTTTCAAGGAGACCGAATGCTGCTAATCTCTCCTCGTTTTTTGCTATTTCCAGCGTGATTTCAGGGTGGAAAAACATAATCTTACTCAGTGTTACCATGGATGGGAAACTTCAAGCTTTAACGGACGTTCTCAAGGAAAATCCTATGGTATCTAATAAATACGGAAGGAGGGATTTTACCAAGGAAGGGAAGGATGGTCGTGGGAGATGACCATGAGCTTAAATTAGATCTCATCAAATTCTTCCATGAGAGCACCATGGGTGGTCATTCGGGTATACACGCCACAAATCAGCGGCTATCCAGCGTGGTTTATTGGAAGGGAATGCAAGCTCAGATTAGAGAGTTTGTGCGAAGCTGTCATGTGTGCCAACAATGTAAGTACGAAACTACAGCTTCTCCCGGTTTACTACAGCCGATCGACATTCCAGAAAGGTTTTGGTCAGTGATCTCTATGGATTTTGTTGAAGGCTTGCCAAAATCAGGAGGCTACACAACCATACTCGTAGTGGTTGACAAATTGAGCAAATTCAGCCATTTCCTTCCATTAAAACACCCGTATACAGCAGCCTCTGTCGTGCAACTTTTCATGGAACATGTCTCCAAACTATACGGGATGCCTAATAAGGTTATATCCGATAGAGACTCGGTTTTTCTCAGCAACTTCTGGAAGGAACTTTTCCAAGCCCATAAGTCAGTTTTGGCCTATTCCACCGCTTACCACCCCCAATCGGATGGTCAAACAGAAGTCGTGAATCGATGTCTCGAGAATTATCTAAGGTGTTTTTCCTTGGAGGCTCCTACTTCATGGGTTAAATGGCTTCCATTGGCGGTACAATACCTCTCATCACTCCAGTTTGGGAGTGTCTCCTTATGAAGCTCTTTTTGGTCAAAGCCCCCTGATTATATTCATTATCACCCGAAGGATTCTAAAAATCAAGCGGTTGATTCAATGCTTAAGGAGAGGGAAGTTGTTGTCAAACTGCTTAAGGGAAATCTAACTAAAGCTCAACAAAGGATGAAGGTACAAGCTGACAAGCATAGAAGTGAGAGAGTACTTGATGTTGGGGATTGGGTTTATTTGAAACTTCAACCTTACAGGCAACATTCGGTGAATAAGAGAGCTTTTCACAAGCTTGCTGCAAAATATTATGGGCCTTTCGAAGTCATGCAGACGATAGGTGAAGTTGCATATAAGTTGGTGTTACCCCCTAAATCGAGAATCCACAATGTGTTCCATGTATCCTTGCTAAAAAAGAGGATAGGGAACCATTCTACTTCGAGCCCTTTACCACAGGTAACTGAAAAACTGAAACAGGTGAGTTTATTCGCCTTCCGTTGAGGATATTGGATAAACGAATGGTGAAAAAGAAAAATAAGGCAGCATCGGAAGTGTTAGTTCAGTGGACCAACTCTGAACCTGAAGACAGTACTTGGGTAGACGTGGGTGTGTTGCAGAAGCGATTTCCGGAGTTTGAGATATGGGCTCACTACCATCCTTGAGGTCAAGGATGTTTTGATGGGAAGAGTATTGATAGCTCGTCTTTTCATATTACTAGCTACCTCAATAAATTGCTTTTTATTTTAATAAGCTGGACCTGGACCTTTCTGTTGGACCAGTATTTATAACATCGTGTTGGAATGCCTAGCTGTAGGGGGATTTAAGGCTAGGCTTACCTGATGTATTGGACACCGTTTTACAATTCCATGAAATAATATGAGCAACACCAGAGTTGTTCTCTGTGTGAATTGATTATCAAAAGCAAGTGTTTGCTATCATAGTACCACTTCTAATTATATACGTGAACATACCCACATGGCTAGCTGAATGTTGGGTACCACTGTTGACTCTTCTTCAGATTCTGCAACATTAAGAAATAAGCATCGAACGCTATAAACACGAAACTACTATAGTCTATGAACACGAACATTCTCAATCGTGTCAATAAAAGATCCAAAGTGCTAAAAAGTATACCTGGATCAACAGGGAGAGATTCATCTTCGCTGAACAAAATGTAAAATCAAAATCAAAATCGAAAGAAAACTTTGTGAGCCAAGTTGAAATACATAAAGTTTGTAATCAATCTGGAGTGAAATTACCGGTTTGGTTGATGTGTTCGACTAGATTGACCTTGTGCATGATGATTCTTGAACTTCCTAGACTTGTTGTAACCCATTTGGATTTCAGCCGATAGACTGTTGTGGAAACTGCCGCTTCTGTTCTATTCTTAGGTCGTTGCGCTCCTTCGACCGAGAATTTGATGCTCGGCAAAAAGGTACGGAAAAACATAGCGAAAACAGGGTTTATTTATTTATTTTTTCTGAAATAAAACAGGGTCACTCTGTCCTTTTACAAACCACCTTTTTACCAAACTTTACCCGGATAAGTGTTTATCATGTCACATTACCTACCGGATTGATATGACAATGACTAAAAATCTTATCTGGTAAGAGCGAATAAAATGACCGAGAGTCTAACCCTGATAAAGCGTTTACCCGAGTAAGCATTTGATAAACGGCCTCTACGATACCGAATACTATAAAAAGTAACTATTGATTTATTAGTAGTAACTCGTATAATACGATTTTACCCTCCAACCCATTTCTAGATTCAAGAAGTGGTTCACAAACATGAAGCGGTTCTCCACGTGGAGGAGAAACCTCTTCCTCCCAGTGAATACAATTTTTTTTGGACCGGTTCTTTTAAGTGACACGTTGTCATGGACCTCCCCATTGGGGGTGCTCTAAGAGCCCTGATAATTTGTTCAAGATCTCATATACACCTGAACAGCTAATAGATTGAGTGTTATTTGTTATGAACTAATGGACGTAACATTATCTTCTAACATTTTAAAATACTAGTTGAACATCCGTGCAATGCTACGGGGTGTGTAGAAATAGTAGGGAAGCCTCTAATTAGATACGTTTGTCTTTTGGATAACCGTTAATCAACTATGAAGGTAAAACCAATTACTATATAAAGCAACTAAAAAATAGACCCACGTGTTTAAATTAAACGAAAAAACCTAAACTAAAAATGGACCAAAGTGTGTAATGTATTCGTGGAGACACCTCCGGTCTCATTTGCCTATACAGATGATGATCACCCTTGAGAAAAAGGATAACGGACCACCACAAATAAGTTTTCAATGATAAACATTTTAAATTCATAAGGGATTTATATAGAGTGAAAATTATCTCAAAACATATCAAAAACCCACAAATGAATATTGTTTCATACATACATAACAAGATTATAGTAACAATAACAAATTTGTTGGAACTTTATCCAACTTATTTAATTTTATTGCCATTGTCGCAAAAGAATATCCAACATTTTTCACTCAATTTGTAATATAAAACAACTAAAATGCAAAAAGAATATGCAAGGACCAGTAAAGAAAACACACAATTTTCATATTGATACCGCATTCGGCGATCGAATAGAATGTGTTATGTGTCGAAATAATATATGTGGATATTTTCATATCACAATCTGATTCTAAAGCAAACTAAAAAAATTGCCTATATAGGTAACCGGTATGATCATCTACCTTGCAAAGAGTCGTAATTCTCAGCCTCCTTACGAACAACATCAAAAACTGAATGAATCAACCCAACCCCTTCAGTATAATGTCCCTTGGTATATAGTGTTTCGCAGTTTTTCTAAAGATGAAAATCGGTGAGAGAAGAGGGGAGGGGTGACCATACCAGATATGTGCGAGGAGGGTGACCGGTGAGGTGGGTGCTGGAGAGAGGCTCCGGCCAACATGATGTATTCTGCAACCCATTAGGGGTCGGATTTAAAGTAACCATGTATCTGGATGTATGTGTGATTTTTAAAAGCAATCATCCACAAACCACAGTGACCTGCAAATATTTAAAATAAATTGAATTATCTGTATGATTTATAGAAAATAAGTGCTTGGATGAATGATAATTCAACCATAAAAAGTTTCCAAGACAAACACGCTTTTTTCTTTTCTTTCTCAAATCCAACAAAGCAGCAGGAAGGAATCAAACTGCACATGTAAATCTACAATTAATAAAATAAATATACCATTTATTTAAACAAAGTGTTGGTGCAAGTGTACCACATCTCTATATATTTTATATATTTATTTTGATGATTACAAACACACCGTATTATTGTTTATCTAACAATCTAATCCAAGTGTACAGTTCTTGAAGAACACGAAGATTTTATCTGAAGAGTTCAAGACGGAAGATTTACGTTGTCATTAGTGTTTATAATTTATAATGATAAACACCCTAAAATAATATACCACTTGGATAATTTCTAAAAACCAAATAAATGATTTTAATTAAATATTTTTTTTGAGAAGATCCTACAAGATTTGGTTGCGTCATGAAGAAGTTGCTTTTTCTGACGCAGGTATACCGCGAGGTACAGGCGGTATACCGCGGCAGAGTTTGCTGTGCTTTTGTGATTGGTTGAAGCTACTTTTACAGGCGGTATACCGCGATGTTTAGCAGGTATACCGCGGGTACGCATTCCAGAAGTCAACTTTGCATGAGAGCCGTTGAAGTGTCAGCGTACTTTGTACTGCACGGTATACCGCGTGCATTTGGCGGTATACCGCGGATTGCTTGTTACCGTTGGAAGAGCTGATATATATACATGCATGCTGGTGAAGAAAAAAAGACCACACAAAACAACAACAAGCAGCAACCAAACTCTCAGCTCTCTCATCTAATTAATATATATATTTTATAAAACCTTTTTTTATAAAATATCCAAGTGATTATTATACAAGAGTGATTACCCATTGTGAGTTATACTCCTCTTGTAAGTATTTGAATAACGGGTGTGTGATCCTGTTTATCTCATAGCAGAGGCTTGAGAAACTATTACAAATTCCTTTGTATTTGGTTTGTGTTCTACCGTAAAGAATACATTTATTGGATCGTGTCGAGAAGTGTCTCGGCTGCTGGTTTATCACAGTTGGTGGTAAATCAGTAAATCTCCGTGTCAAGTATCTCTATCCTTTATCTCTTTATTTATTCCGCTGTGCATTTTAATTATATCTGTTTATATAATTGTTGTATATTTATTATTTGTATACTCTGATTTATTTATACTGTTTCTGTACTGTATTTATTTATAAAAGAATTTTTGAAAGTAAAAGATTTAAATACAACCTTACCCCCCCTAGGTTGTCTAACATTTGGTATCAGAGCAGGGCTTTCAAAAATCGTCTATTTAATTTTTTAAAATCCGTTTTTGTTATGGCTCAACAAAATGCTTGGTTTTCTAAATCTCTTCTTATTGATTTCGAAAATTTTGATCTTTGGGCAAATTCTTTTGAACGTTATGTTCGTGGGATAAATCAAAAAATTTGGGATATTATTATTAAAGGAAATTTCAAACCCACAAAATTTCAAAACAACAAAGTTGTTGAAAAACCTAGCTCGGAATGGTCCGACGAAGATGAGGCTAATTATTGTTTAAATTATGAAGCCAAAAATTTTCTCTTTTCGGTTCTTACTAACGATGATATTGAGCGTGTTTATCTCTTTGAAACTGCTCGTGATATTTGGGAGAACTTGAACATCACCTATGGTGGAAACTCAAAAGAAAAGAGAGACGAAACCCGAGATCAAAGAAATGAAGAAACGTATCTCATCGTCGACTGCAAGAAAGAGGTATGTACTTCATACTCAAGTTATTCTAGTTGTAGTGATAACGATGATGATATTGATATGTTAAATGTCTCTTTTCAAAAATTGATTGTTCTCGTAAATAGTTATAAAAATGAGAATGCTAAATTAAAAGAAGAACTATTATTATGTCAAAATGAGTTGAATAATTGTAAACAAACCATTGCATGTGATAATAAAATCAAAAATGAGTTAATTGATAAAGTTATCACTTTAGAAAAGAAAGCATGCGAAAATATTGTTTGCAAATCATGTGATGTTTTAAATAAGAAACTTGCATGTTTAAATAAAAAGTCACATGAAAATATTATTTGTGCAAAATGTGATATTCTTAAAAATGAAAATGCATGTTTAAAAGCTAAATGCGATTCATATGAAAAGGACAATATGTTAGCTAATGCATTTCAAAATAGCAATGATAAAGTGCTTAAAATGCTAAATATGCCTAATCGTATAAATTGTCGTAAAGGCATTGGTTCCGATACATGTGTTGATAAATGTTCGTGTAAACCCATTAAAAGATTTTTTGCATCTCCTAAAGTTGATACGAGAAAACCTCCATATATGTCAAAAATAAAAAATGTGAATTATGGAAGGAAACCGCATGCTCGTATGTATATTGGTAATTTTTCTAGATCTAAAAATAATGCGAATATAAATGCTTCATTTTATATGTATGATAAATACAATCGCAAAATTAGAATGGTTAGAAAATGGATTCCGAAAGGAATGTTTAATGTTGATAATCCCGGTGGGATGCGTTTGTGGTTTTAAACCATTTATATGGTTTTATATGTTGTCGTATTTTATTTTATGTCGACAACATGTTCTTTATTTATTTTTGCAGTTTATGTTTTATACTAACTGTTAAAAGGACCCATATGAAAAGGGTACCACGAAAAATTTTCTTTGCCTTTTGTAGGTGTTTCCTGACGAGGATATAATACGTGTTTCCTGACGAGGATACAATACGTGTTTCCTGGCGAGGTTATAATACGTGGTTACCTGCCGAGGTTATAATACGTGGTTACCTGCCGAGGTTATAATACGTGGTTACCTGCCGAGGTTATAATACGTGGTTACCTGCCGAGGTTATAATACGTGGTTACCTGCCGAGGTTATAATACGTGGTTACCTGCCGAGGTTATAATACGTGGTTACCTGCCGAGGTTATAATACGTGGTTACCTGACGAGGTCATAATACGTGGTTTTTTTTATCACATAAAATTAACCGAAAAATCGAAGCCTTAAGATCCTTTTTTGGTGCAAGTGTTTCTTTTTGGTTATTTTGTTTCATGTCATTTATTATGCTTATTTTATCCCTCAAATTTTATAAAATCTTCAAGTTAATATCGTTATTAATTTGAGGGGGAGCTTTTTATCTTTACCCATGAGTTTATGCTACCTCAATTATATGCATATTTTGAGGGGGAGCATCTCTCGAGGGGAAGCATACCGTCTTTCTTGACCCTTTTTGTTTCGACAAACGGGGGAGAGAAACCGCACATGCTCTTGCTTAGCGGTTGTGTTTGTCATCATCAAAAAGGGGGAGATTGTTGGTGCAAGTGTACCACATCTCTATATATTTTATATATTTATTTTGATGATTACAAACACACCGTATTATTGTTTATCTAACAATCTAATCCAAGTGTACAGTTCTTGAAGAACACGGAGATTTTATCTGAAGAGTTCAAGACGGAAGATTTACGTTGTCATTAGTGTTTATAATTTATAATGATAAACACCCTAAAATAATATACCACTTGGATAATTTCTAAAAACCAAATAAATGATTTTAATTAAATATTTTTTTTGAGAAGATCCTACAAGATTTGGTTGCGTCATGAAGAAGTTGCTTTTTCTGACGCAGGTATACCGCGAGGTACAGGCGGTATACCGCGACAGAGTTTGCTGTGCTTTTGTGATTGGTTGAAGCTACTTTTACAGGCGGTATACCGCGGTGTTTAGCAGGTATACCGCGGGTACGCATTCCAGAAGTCAACTTTGCATGAGAGCCGTTGAAGTGTCAGCGTACTTTGTACTGCACGGTATACCGCGTGCATTTGGCGGTATACCGCGGATTGCTTGTTACCGTTGGAAGAGCTGATATATATACATGCATGCTGGTGAAGAAAAAAAGACCACACAAAACAACAACAAGCAGCAACCAAACTCTCAGCTCTCTCATCTAATTAATATATATATTTTATAAAACCTTTTTTTATAAAATATCCAAGTGATTATTATACAAGAGTGATTACCCATTGTGAGTTATACTCCTCTTGTAAGTATTTGAATAACGGGTGTGTGATCCTGTTTATCTCATAGCAGAGGCTTGAGAAACTATTACAAATTCCTTTGTATTTGGTTTGTGTTCTACCGTAAAGAATACATTTATTGGATCGTGTCGAGAAGTGTCTCGGCTGCTGGTTTATCACAGTTGGTGGTAAATCAGTAAATCTCCGTGTCAAGTATCTCTATCCTTTATCTCTTTATTTATTCCGCTGTGCATTTTAATTATATCTGTTTATATAATTGTTGTATATTTATTATTTGTATACTCTGATTTATTTATACTGTTTCTGTACTGTATTTATTTATAAAAGAATTTTTGAAAGTAAAAGATTTAAATACAACCTTACCCCCCCTAGGTTGTCTAACACAAAGAAAGAAAGAAACAACTAAGGAAGATATTGAACCTAGTAAGTGAGAGAATGACTCTTACCCGGTAGCATACGATACCGTTTTGATAGATTATAATCTTACCAGGTAAATTAAGTTTGAGTGTTGACTCCTCCATGTAAGCATTTGGGTAAAAGGCCCTAACGTTGTATTCTCTAATCAGGAGAGAAAAGAAAAGAAAAGAAAGTGAGGGAAAATTGAACATGTTTATAACCCCAAAACAGATACCAAACAACTTTAGAAAACCACCTAAAGTGAACCAATTTGACCTGCAGAAGAGAACCAGTTCCAACTCCAATCCACCATCCTAATTTCTCCATTAAGCTACATGTTCTTAACCCTAGAATTCCAAATTAACCAAACAAATAGCAGCTTTAAGGTAAAAACATTTTCAGCAGATTGTTAGAAACCAAAAAAAAACCAGCAAACTTGAAACCCCAAAATATCAATATACAAATCTATGCTTCTTTGAAAGAATATGTACAAAAATATTCACAGATTTTGTAACATATCAACTTACTTTCTTCCCAATTGTAGTTTGGATCTTAGCTTCCTCTACCTTTATCTCTAACACTTGTCCATCTATCCAAGCAATTGATGCGTCTTCAACGTGTGAAGATTCATAGCAAATACCATTCTGCACTACATAAGCACAAAGTAAGAAATTTTAGGGTTCTTGCAAACTGCAACCAAGTGAATGCAATCAGAAAGCAAAACAAAATCGAAAATCAGTATCGAACAACAGGGAAAGGGGAGAATGCCATAAAACCCTTTTCTGTAAAAATCATACGATAAACTAAGAACATTTAAATCTCAAAGATGGAGAATTGGATACACTGATTGAGAGATTTGAATGAAGACCGAAGCCTGCATCTTAATAAAGTTGATAATCACGTCCACAATAACAAAGTCGTTCATCATCACCGTCTTGGGTATGGTGAAACCGAGTGATGGTGAAGACTGTGAATCGCCGTCTTGGGTTGGGGTGGGTGAAACTGAACCGTCAATTGGAGGGGCACGCCTTAAATAAATGTTTGTAATTAAAAGATTTTTAAAATGTGTGCTTGAAAGTATTGTACCATATGCCTAAAAGGTTGTATAAGATTTTAAGATAAAAGAAAATGTTTTAAGACTTTAAGACAAAAGTCTTACATGCTTTATAAGGTAGTATAGATATTGTTTTTGGTATAGATATAATATATAATTCTATGTAGGAATTAATTAATAAAAAATAATATGTGAGGTGGTGCGGTTTAAACTGCCTTTTTGTAATTCAAAATCACAAACTGGAATGCATAGTATAGTTTGATAAAAATACAAATCACAGCCGAGTTGTAAAAGCTCTAAACCGCACAATTTGGTGCAATATGAACGTTTTTATGTGGTTTGATGGATGCTCTTGTTTTTTCCATTCATTTTTACTTGTTCGTGTTAAAAAACATGCATTAATGTAGGAAATAACAAGAATTGATGCAAGTAGTTATTTTGCTTAAAATGGTGAAAGTAATTTGTCTGAAATCGATGAAAAATAAAGTATGTTGTCTTTCAGCGTAAAAATAACACCGATTGAAATTGTAATTGACCTATAGCATATTGTTATTCCATATAGTTAACCTTTTCTTTTATTCAAGTTTAAGTATTTTTATGCTTCGACTATAAAAAGGAACTAGTCTTTTAGTTACAAAATCTAAAGTTTATGTTTTTATATTTTGACCATCAAACATTCATTTTCTTGCAATTCTCCTACATAGGAATCAAACATTATATATTTTCATCAAGGAGGTCGAAAATTCAAGTTACTGTTCAAATTAGTGTTTCAACCAATGTGATGTGGATTATTCAAGAATCGGTGTTGAGACGAATTTGATACAAATGAACATGGTTAATTATATATTTTATCATTTTGTAGCATATTGTAATAAATAAAATATGCAAACATATTGTCGTATTTTAATATTTTTCAATTATTCATGTACAAACAGATTTACTGATATTATATATAAATTTCTACGAACATATCAACCATGTTCAATTCATTTGTTGGATTGATGTCAAAAGAGTAAACAAATTGTTGATGTATACTTATACTATCACATTGTTCAATTACAAACAATTATTTTTATTTTTTTGCAAAGGTTTTCAAAATCCTTCAAACCTTCTCTAAATATTTTTGCAAGTGGGGATTCTTTATGAAAACAGACTATCTACCAAGAAGGGTGGGGATATAATATATGTACATTTATCTTGCACGTACGCTACTTCTGAATGATGTTTATAGGTACATTCAGGGGTTGTTTGGCAGTTGCTAAATGGTTTGTTGCAGAATGATTAAGAGACTCTTATGATATAGTTCAAAGTGAAATACGGTTGTTTTGTAATTGTTTAGAATGAAATCAGGGCGCTTAATGGTTAAGGGAGGTCCAGGATACAAAATCATTCAGAGGGTTTTAGAACCATTAAGTGGCCGACTATTTTTTTGCCAAACAAGATTCACCTCTTAGTGATTCAGAGGTTGCCTCTTAATGGAACCATTAAGAGGTAAACAAACAACCCCTTACTTTCTTTTGTTTTTTTATTTTCAATTTTCAATTACATTGATGTATAAAGTAAAAATAAAATGCGAAACCACAAGGGTTGTGGCGTGGTGGTAAGGATAATAAGGCCCGATTTGCCTAGGGATTAGTCTGGGCCCAATGTGGTCTGGGATACCCTTCTAAAAAAAAGGCATATATTATCAGTTTGTGACGATAAACTGTAGAATAGGAACCAATGTGACAACAAGTGATCGTAAATAAGATTCGTCATTGAAGAGTCGCATGAAGTAACATTTAGATTTTCTTTTTGCATGTGTTTTGTACTTGCCTGATATAGACAAAATGCTTTTTAATATACCTTAAGTGGTAACTTTAAAAAATCTATCTATTTTAAGTACGATAAATGTTCAATATAAATCGCAAACACGTTTTCAAAAAGTAAACAACACACAAATAATGACATGAAAACTTATGTGGTTTAACAATTAACATTCACAAGGAGATAATCAATCATATAGAACAAATCAAATAAAAGTTGCAATTGAAACAAACTGAAACAAACAAGCAAAATAAAGTTACCAACATGACGCTTAAAGTGTTCACTTATTGCTTCAAAACTATGTTATACAAGTGGATATTTCAACCCTCAAAGTACAGTCAAAACACAACACTTCTATTTCTAAACTAGGTAACAGTACCGCACCTTGCGCGGTGAATATAAATATTATTATTAAGATTAATATACTTTACTAAAAAAATTGATTTATAAACAGTTGTTATCTTACTAAAAAAACCATAATTTATTAAACTAAGTATTGTTAGCTTACTAAAAGAAAAAATACAAAACATTGGTAAAGATCTTACTAAAAAATAAAATAATTTAAAAGTTTTGATATAAAAACAAAAATTAAATAAATAAAAAATATATTTTATTAAATAAGTTTTGATTTATAAATATTGTTAGGTTACTCCATAAAAATGTATAAATAAAAACATACAATATTAAAATATTTTTGATTTATAAACACTGTTGACCTACTAAAAGATAAAAAAAATATAACATATTCAAATAAGTATATTTGATTTATAAACATTGTTATCTATCTTAAAAAATTGGTATAGATATTACTAAAAAATAATATAATTCAAAAGTTTTGATTTATAATCATTGTTAACTTATTAAGAAAAACAAAAATTAAATAAATACAAAATATATTTTATTAAATAAGTTTTGATTTTTAAGTATTGTTAGGTTATCCATAAAAATGTAAATAAATAAAAACATACAATATTAAAAAGATTTTTGATTTATAAGCATTGTTAGTCTACTAAAAGATAATAAAAAATATAACATATTAAAATAAGTATTTAATTTATAAGCATTGTTATCTATCTTATAAAATTAAAAAAATTAAAAAATTAAAAATAAAAAATAAAAAGTTTTGTTAGCTTATGAAAATAATACAATTTAAAAGTTTTGGTTTATAATCATTATTAACTTATTAAGAAAAAACAAAAAATTAAATAAAAAATATATATATTATTAAATAAGTTTTGATTTATAAGTATTGTTAGCTTATCCATAAAAATGTAAATAAACAAAAACATACAATATTAAAAATATTTTTATTTTATAAGCATTGTTAGCCTACTAAAGGATAAAAAAATATAACATATTAAAATAAGTATTTCATTTATATTGATTGTTATCCATGTTATAAAATTATAAAATAAAAATGAAAAGTTTTTGTAATTAATGAGAACATTTAATGTATGACTTATATTTAAAATAAATCAAAATTGTAGAAAAATAGATAAATTGTCATGGAGGTCTCTCCTTAACTCACTCTCATACATTTCCTTTATATATATGTATATATATATATATACTAGGTAACAGCACCGCGCCTTGCGCGGTGAATACAAATATTATTATAAAGATTAATATACTTCACTAAAAAAATTGATTTGTAAGCAGTTGTTATCTTATTCAAAAACATAAAAAATTAAAAAAACATAATTTATTAAAATAAGTATTGTTAGCTTATATAACAACCCAAACAAACTAAATATTTCAAATCATAATAATTAGATTATCCCAAAACGGGTCCCAAAATTTCTTACATCAATTCAAAATTTGGTTGGCGGAATCAACCTACACAACTGAAAAATAACTAAATGACTATAGTGCTACTATGAGGTCAAGCCTTCCTGCTACGCCTTGCTCACTTGCCAGAGCCTTTCACTACCTGCTTTCCTGAAAGGTTTTTAATTTAAAAGAAAGCGAGGGTTAGACCATGAGGTCTAGTGAGTCCCTCCAACGGTTATCAAAGCATTTAAACAGAATACCATTTCAGTATAAATCGTTCATAAAACAGTTTAGATAATTTCGTTTCGGATATAAATCTGCCCCTCATAAATTGACACCCTGAAGTCACCCTAAGGTGACAACGAGTCAGTCTCATGCTGCCTTGCAGGGTCACACCGCCCTTGGCATAAACGGGAACACCCTCCCGGCACGAGCTGGCGGGCCACTTCCCGACTTAGTAAATTTACATCAAAATCAATGTATGCATACATCCCACATAAATTTTCAAACATCAATTCATGCAATTAAAGCATAAAGCATGGCATTTCTCATCATACATCCGTTTTAGAAAAACATATTAAAAACCACACGTTATAGTTTAGAAAACTCACCTGATATGCTTACTTCCTTCCTACCTTGCTCTGTACTCCCCAAACGATCTACCTGAGTCAAAGGATAACACATAAGCTAACTAACCGAACCGTCCGGACATCACTTACCGGACACTCTTACTTCCCGGACACTCTTACTTCCCGGACATTTCTACTTACCGGACACCACAATGTCCGGACACCTCTGCTTTTCGGATAACACCACTTTCCGGATAACTCTACATTCCGGACGCTTAACCTTTCCGGACACTTAACTTTTCCGGACACCTAACCTTTGACAAGAAGCTATCCGGACAACTTCCGGACACCTTCTGGTACATGGTTTCTTCAGCGGTTGATTCCACAGAGATGGGTGTTGTCTCTGTGGTCTGTTGAGTTTGTTGATCTTTGGTTTGTTGTGGAGGGGCTTGGCTGATTGGTTCTGCTGCGATTGGTGGAGCTTGTAGTCCTCTGGTCGTAGCTTTCTCCCTTATATTCTCCCCCTCAGGATGATCTGATGGACCAGGATGGTCATCATCAGAGTCATCCTGACTCTTATTAGAAGTACCCTCTGCTCTGCAGGAAGCTTTGGGTTTCTTTGGTAGTTCTGCTCCTGCGGCCATCAACTTCGCACATACATCATCACAGAGGCCGATTAGAGTTGCAAGCTCTGCCTCTGTGTTGAAGCGCATTCTGCCGACACTTTTTCTGAATTCTTTGACGTAGTTGGCATTTGCAGTAGTGAAAGAGACGATGACTTCTGTGACCTGGTTTATGACATTCTGCCCGAGCTCTGTTAGCTGTGCTCTGGTCATGTAGTCTTTTGGCTGCATCATTGTAGTGTTGCGCATTGCCTCTTCTTGTACGTGTTTGAGGACGTTCTGTAGATCTGTAGGTGTAATGCCCTTTGATTTGTTGGATTGCTTGTTCATTTGTTCAAGGAAATGCTTGACTGATTCCTTGAATGCAGATGTTGCGGCTATTCCGAAATCTTTAGCAGCAGAAGTGGCTGTAGTTGTGGCAGTTGTTTGAGCAGAAGACTTCATCTCTGTGATGGCGGATTTCAACTCTGTGGACAGATTGTCCATTTTGGTGTTCAGATTTAGCAAGGCTGTTGATGTTGTCTCTGTAAAAGATGTGAAAGAGCTTTGCAACTCTTTCATGGTTTGGTTCACAGAGGTGACAAGGGTTTGGAACTCATCCCTTGATACTTGTGTCCCTGGTGTAACCTCTGGAGGAACAACCCCTTCTCCAGAGTGAGTCCATGTTCCTGGGACATCTTCGTTCACCCTTGTTTGTACGTTGGGGGTGGAAGGATTTCCATCTGATCTTCGAGAAAAAACCTGAGTTTCGATCTCTACAGAAGTTCTGTGAAGAACAGTGTCCAAATCCACTCCAGATGTGGGTATCAGAATGTTCTTCTGTTGACTTGGAGACTTGTCTAGAGTCTCTTCGTCTTTGTGCTCACTACTTCTCTCTGAAAGAAGTTTTGGCC
This sequence comes from Saussurea involucrata, assembly GCA_033807775.1. Lineage (NCBI taxonomy): Eukaryota > Viridiplantae > Streptophyta > Magnoliopsida > Asterales > Asteraceae > Saussurea > Saussurea involucrata. Next base: position 71,254,158 of record CM066322.1, on the reverse strand, counting down.
CTAAATTGTGCGTGGCAGAGGAAACGAATTCCTCTGTAGGGTGTTCTAGTGTGATCTGGGGCGATGAATCACGAACTATAGGTGAGTCTCTCTGAGGAGACTCCCTAGGAATGGATTCCCCGGTATCTGTGGGCGCAGAGGTTGAAAGAATAACCTCTGGCTGTTTGGTTTGGGTAGGGATCGAGTTGTGCGACTCTTTTTCAATAACTCCTTCTGCAGCTAGACCTGCGGAGTTAGATGTGTGGGTTGCACTGGGAGGGGGTGAGGGATGTGTGCCTTCTTCTTATACGGCATCTTTTCTTGTTTCTTCCTCTGTTAGGCATCCAAGCACTACTTCATTATCTATCATTTCAGTCTCTGTCGCTATCCTATGGCTTGGTGCTTCTTCCCTAACTCCTGTTGTAGTTCCTGGCTCTGTGACTAAAAAGTCGTAGATTGGATGAGAGACGTATAATTGCAAGATATGTGGATGATAGAGACCTTTTCGTATTTGGTCAGCTTCTTCTTCATCTGAATCTACCTCTGAGGCCTCTACAACTTCGACACCTTTTTCCTTTTCTTTTTCTTTTCCTCCCATTCTTTCTAAAACCTCTGTAACCTCATCTCTATTCCACTCAGCTTCTGAGGCCTGGTTTGGACTCCTTCTGTGGACGTCCAGTCCCTGTTGGATGAATGGGTTCTGTAGAATGTTAGGGGTTTCAGATGGTTGATCTCTGGGGGTTTGATCATCTTCTTGCAGATTGGTGTCAATTCCAGAGATAGAGAAGTCTTGTTCTTCTGTGGTGTGGTGGTCAAGTGGTTGTGCCGTCCACCCAGCTGTATTTAGGGTGTTGGCAATTTCAGGGTTTTGAAGAAAATCATTTAAGTTGCCTTGATGAGCGAATCGATCTGGGGATTGATAAGGTGATTGATATCCCTCTTCTGCCGTTTCTACTTCTGATTTTCTTCTTCTGCAGTTTCTTCTACGCGGGTTTCTGCGACCTCTTCTTCTGCAGTTCCTTCTTCTGCAGTTTCCTCTTCTGCGATGGTAACCAATTTATCAAGCTTCTTTTTGGTCTTCCTCCTCTTTGGTTTTGGTGCCCCTTCCTCTGTGGTTTTCAATTTTCTTTTCTTCTTCTGTTTTGGAGAAGAGGGAGGAGCAGTGGAGCCAATTTCTGTGGCATGAGGAGGTGAAGGTTGATCTTCTGCAACGCTTGTGGAGGTGCCTTCTGTAGTTTTCCTCCTTTTTGATTTTGGAGTAGAGGCAGAGGTTTTCGAAGAAGACTTCTTTGACATGAGCTCGTCTCGTTTGGCCGTAAAACTAAGTTGGATTGCCAAGTGTTTTGCTAGTTTCTGCTTCTTCGCTTCTGTAGAGAGGGGTTCTACAACCATTGTTCCTAGGGGGACACCTAAACGCGGGGGTGTCGCAGGGCTCGGTTTTGGAGTCCTATGATCGCGTATATACTCTAACTTAAGGGTTTTGTTCGTGGCATATATCAGAAGCTTCTTTGACAGAGGTCTGCAGTGGGTGTAGCCATCTATATGATCAGTGGGGATGTTTTGTTCATTGGGAACTGTTTGGGAGTCGGCCCTTCCATTGGCCAGTTCTGTATCATCAACAGAGGTTCGAACAGGACTCCCAATATCCTTTGGAATTGCAGAGGTGGTAGAAACTTAGGATCGTTCTCTTTTACCCTTCTGGTGTTGTTCTTTCTGTCGATCGTATTGATTATCTCCTGCATCATGATGGTCGAGTAATCGAGTGGGATATCGTAGTAGACCCCATACATGATGGTTAAGATCTGATGCGAGCTCTGGTCAATGCTGCCTATTTTCCCTGTCAGACATCTGTTGAGGATCGAAAATAAGGTGTTCCACAGAGGTGGTAGTCTGCCTCTGCGGAAGTCATTTCTCTTCCTAAGTTGGGTGTTGTACCCAAGCATTTCTACAAAACGACAGAGCTCGTCGTCTGTTGGTTGTTCTGCATATCTCTTCAGTCCAAGAAGACCCCTTGTTGGTAGGTTGAACTCAAGTGAGAACATCGTTCTATTAAACTTGATTTCCAAATGCTCAGATTTGCCAGGCTTGGAGATGTACCCTTTGATAAGAGAATCATCTTTATCATATCGGCAATTTTGCCAAAACTGGTTCAAATACCTAACGTGTATTTTGTTTGGGGTTCTTGAAAGTAAAGGGAAGAGGACATGATTTTCCATGATGTTTAGAAGAAGGGCATGGGCTTCGCCGAAAGCAGTGGGTGAGGGGACCAAGTAGCAATTGTTTGATTTGATTGGCAGTACCTTTTCGAAATGATCACTTGCTATAAAGTTTTGAAGATGTGTGGTCGGAGCAAAGTCAGCTGTGTCGCCGGAATCTTCTTGTTCAATATTTTTGGCGAGATGGGGGTTTTCTGAATGTTCCGAATGAGCAGGTGAATGTTCTGGTGAGTTCGCCGGAGAGTGTGCAGGGGAGATAACTTGAGAAGATGAAGCCATTTGGTAAGAAGAATAGGATTCTTGCAAGCTTTTGCAGGGTTTCGCCGGAGAAGAATGAGAGTTTGTAAAGGTTTTATGAGAAGGTAAGCTTGGGTTTTATATGAGTGTAAAATGGTAGAATTCGAAAGAGTAAAAATATATGGCAATGGATAAATATTTGGAATCCGTACTCGAGTTAGAACGGCGGGTTCAACTTTCCACAGAAAACGTTCCATGTACGCCCAATGAAAAAGAGACACGTAGGCCATGTCAGAGGATGACAGGACGTCGTGCGCGGCCCATTAATGCTAGGCGCGTGGGGTTGTTCTTAGCCATATGAATTTCACTCTCAGTAAAAGTAATCGTTATTATTACAAAAATGCCCAAGTTGCAGATTGACAGAACCTCTGTGGTTTACAGAAGCTTTGTGATTTTGAAAAACTTGAAGTTCATGCCTCATATCTCATTGTTATCATGACTCTGTAGGTTCTTCTTTAACCAAAACATTTGTAAAGGCATTGGAGAGGATCGATAGGATTTTAGTGAAGAATTTTTACTGAGGTTTTATGGCTCTGTTGGAACTTGCAGAAGCTCTGTCAGGGCCAGCAGAAGCTCTGTGAGGGAAAAAATCTCATAACTAAAATTCTATTAAACTTTCTGATCATCCAATTTTTGATCTGTTTTAAGAGATGTTTTTCGAACATATTTGAAAGTTGGTGTCCGAGAAAACTGTTATGAAAAAAGTTTTGTTCGAGAAGGTCATGGTGTGTGTATTCGGTTTCCGAGATAACATTCCAAAAGATCGATAAAGGCTAAATTTGTGATCACAGAGCATATTTCTTGCAGAACCTCTGTTGAGCTCAGCAGAAGCTCTATGACCTTAAATTTCTCATAACTCGAATTTTATGAAACTTTTTGATCTTTTGATTTTTGACATGTTATTCACAGTATTTTTAGGACATATTTGACAATTTGTGTCCTAGAAAACTATTTTCAAAAATCTTTTGTACGAGAGACATACCTTTTGGTTCTCCTTTTCTCGGCAGTGATGTCTGACTTCTGTTGATATAGATTCATCGACACTCTTCTTTGGCTCCCCCTTGAAAGATTTACCTCTGTAGATCATTTCAGGGTCCCTTTTTGCTCCCCCTTGATCTAATCACCTCTGTGGATCAAGTAATTTCCTTTTGCTCCCCCTTGAGCTATGCTTGGATCAAAGAATGATAAGTTTTGCATAGAACATAGGTCATATTTTCCAGAGGTTCTGTAGGGGTCGTCAGAGGATCTGAGCAGACCCACAGAAGCTCTGTGATATTAAGAACTATTTTAAGATTGAGAATTTACATACAGAAAGAAATCAATCAAAGTAATAAAATAAAGCAATATATTTATACACATATATTACAGAAGATAAGCTATACTTACAGAGGATTTTCACGTCATATTGATCATTCCTAACTTACCCACCAAGAAATTGAATCTTTTCTCATCTAAAGCTTTGGTGAATAAGTCCGCGAGTTGATATTCTGTGGGCACGAAATGCATCTCGATTGTACCGTATTCAACATGATGTTTCAAGAAGTGGTACCTTATATCGATATGCTTGGTTTTTGAATGTTGCACTGGATTGGCAGAGATGGCAATGGCACTTTTGGAATCACAGAAGATGGGTATCTTGAGTAGGATGTGGCCGTAGTCTTTTAGCTGAGTCTTCATCCACAGAACCTGAGAACAACAGCTAGCAGCAGCAACGTATTCAGCTTCTGCCGTAGATGTTGAGACACAATTCTGCTTCTTGGAGGTCCACCTGACTAGTTTACCACCTAGGAATTGACAACTCCCAGAGGCACTCTTTCTGTCGAGCATGCATCCTCCATAGTCTGAATCTGTATAGGCTTTAAGACAAAAAACAGAGTTCTATGGATACCAGAGACCAAGATTTTTGGTCCCCTTTAGGTATCTAAAGATTCTCTTAACAACATCATAATGTGATTTCTTAGGATTAGCTTGATAACGTGCACAACGACATGTGGCATGCATAATTCCAGGTCTGCTTGCAGTTAAGTATAATAGAGATCCAATCATGCCTCTGTAAAGAGTGCATTCTACAGAGATGCCATCCGGATCTAAGAATAACTTATTTCCAGTGGCCATTGGAGTTTTCATTGCAGAGGTATCAGAGAGGCTATACTTGGAAAGAATGTCAGAGACATATTTGGCCTGATTTATAAAAATTCCTTCTGATGATTGTTTGATTTGGAGTCCTAGGAAGAATGTTAATTCTCCCATCATACTCATTTCAAACTCACTCTGCATGAGTTTTTCAAAACTTTTGCACTCTTCTGTATTGGTAGACCCAAAAATTATGTCGTCCACGTAGATTTGTACTAGCATTATTTCACTGTTTTTACGTTTATAGAATAAGGTTGTATCTGGTGTACCTCTGTCGTAGCCATTGACTAGAAGAAAGGTAGAAAGTCGTTCGTACCATGCTCTTGGAGCCTGTTTCAGTCCGTACGGAGCCTTTTCAAGGTAGTATACATGCCTTGGGAACTTTGAGCTTTCAAACCCCGGTGGCTGATTTACGTAAACCTCTTCTTGGATTTCACCGTTGAGAAAAGCTGATTTTACGTCCATCTGATAAACTTTAAATCCTCTGTGGGCTGCGAAGGCTAAGAATATTCTTATTGCTTCGAGCCGTGCGACAGGGGCAAAAGTCACATCGTAGTCTATGCCTTCTTCTTGTCTATATCCTTTGGCCACTAATCGTGCTTTGTTTCTGATGACCACTCCATCTTCATCCTTCTTATTTCTGTAGACCCACTTAGTCCCAATGGCCTGTTTCCCTCGTGGCAGAGGTACTAAAGTCCATACTCTGTTACGCTCAAACTGCAGAAGTTCTTCTTGCATGGCGTCTACCCAGTTTGGGTCATCTAGGGCTTCGGAAATCTTCTTTGGTTCTATCATACTGATAAAATTTGTAAAGAAACAAAAATTAGCAGTGGCAGATCTGGTTTTTACTGTGTCAGAAGGTTCGCCGATTATTTGGCTTGGAGGATGGCTTTTTGTCCACTTAGTTGTGCGTGGAAGGTGGTCACCAATGTCATCGAATCTTTCTTCAGAGGCTTCTTGTTCTTCTTCTTCTTCTTCTTCTTGTATAGCCTCTGTAGTAGTGCGTGCCTTTGTCGTTGATCCTACAGCTTGTGGAATGATTGGTATGAGAGGTGGTGGAGTTTGTTCCTCTGAGGACGTATAGACTTGGTCCTCTATATCCTCTGTAATTGGTTCCTCTGTGGATTGTGAAGTTTGATTTTCAGCAGCTTCTTTGGTCGTTTTCCTCGTTGTTTCATCTTCTGCGGTCTCTACCTCGGCATTTGCATCTGTGGTATTTATAGAAGAAGACGAAGCATTATTTGGACCAGTTAGAGTCATACCTGTAGGATTTTGACCGATGGAAGATGGTTCTTCAGAAGCTCTGTTTGTTCCAACAGAGGGATCAATGTCGTCGTGGAAATCTCTAAAAATAGAAGATTTAAGTCTTCTTTCGTTTGCGAGATGCCAGAGGTTTCCCTTTTAAGTCCGAGTTCTGAACTGATTTGCTCAGAAGTCTTCTGGAATGAATCATTAAAAGAAACATTGATGCTTTCTACGATTTTGCGAGACCTTGTAAGGAATGCTCTGTAGGCTTTGGAAGTGGCAGAGTATCCAATGAATTTGCCTTCGTCAGCTTTTACCTCAAACTTTCCTCTGGAATCTCTGTCGTTTAAAACAAAGCATTTACATCCGAACACATGGAAAAATTTGATGTTTGGCCGCCTTTTGTTGATCAATTCGTAAGGAGTCTTGAGGTGTCTTTTCACAATGGATGAACGGTTCTGTGTATAACAAGCGGTAGAAATCGCTTCTGCCCAAAAGTTCATCGGTAATCCGCATGCTGATAGCATAGCTCTTGCGGCCTCCACGAGCGTTCGATTCTTTCTTTCGACTACGCCGTTCTGCTGTGGAGTGCGTGCGGCAGAGAAGTTCTGTGAAATTCTTTCTGTAGAAAGATAGGCTTCAATGACAGAGTTTTTAAATTCTGTGCCATTGTCACTTCTTAACTTATGTATTCTGCATTCATAAAGAACTTGGATTCTTTTCATTAGATTAATCAAGATGATTGGAACATCTGATTTCTTTCGGACAAATTCAACCCATGTGAATCGCGAATACTCATCAATTAAGACAAGTATGTATTTCTTGCCACCTAGGCTCTGTATGGCAATGGGACCGCAGAGGTCGACATGAAGCATGTACAGAGGCCTGGTGCAAGACACATCTGTTTTGCCTCTGTGAGAAGTTCTTCTGAGTTTTCCCATTTCACAGGCAGAACACAAATGATCCTTATTAAATTTAACATTAGGCAAACCTTTAACTAGATCAAGTTTGACCAGTTTATCCAAGGTGTGAAAGTTCAAGTGACAGAACCTGTTATGCCATAATCAGGCTTCCTCACTTTTGCAGGCTACAAGGCAAACTTTGTCCTTGTTCTTGGAACAGAAATTCATCAGATACAGATCACCTCTTCTTTCGGTTCGCAGAAGTTCCATTCCTGTGTCTTCACTTTGCAGAGAGCAGAAAGTTCTTTTAAATAACACATCGAATCCTGTATCACAGAGTTGACTTACACTGAGTAGGTTGTGTTTAAGGCCATTCACATATGCAACTTTGTATACAGAGACGTTTTCCTTCTGTATGACTCCATAGCCTTTGATGTGTCCCTTCTTGTCGTCTCCAAAAGTTACAGATCCACCATCGTGTTTTTCTTTGTACGTGGATAGTAAACTTCTGTCGCCAGTCATGTGCCTTGAGCATCCGGAGTCAAGATACCAAATTGGCACAAACCGCTTCTGTAAGACAATCACAGAGACTTAGGTACCCATATCCATATGGGTCCAATATTGTTAGAATTTTTCAAGTTTGCCTTAGCATTCTTGAAATACATTTTATCTTTTGTAGAAAAATCAGATTGTTTCTCTCTAGGTTCTGACTTTGGAGTTTGAATTTTAGTGGAGAGTAAGCAATCTGGACTTGAGAAGTGATTATTCAATTTGAACATAAGATCAAAGCAATGACAGTATTTAATATGAGACGTGATTTGTTTGAACTTTTCATTGAATTTATTGAACTGAACCACAGAGGCATTACATTCTTTCTTAACATTAGATTTCCTATTACAAGGAGATCTATGAATACTAGAATGTTGTTTGCAAAAGTCTTGTTTAGGTCCTGCCTTCTGTGAGTCTCTTCTGTGGTGAACATCTTTCTTCACTGTCACAGAGGAAAAATATTTGTTAGTTTCAGGCCTTTTTCCCTTTTGTTGCCAAGTGGGATTCTCTTTAATTTGCTTTAAAGGTTTTGAAAATTTTGAGCTTTTAGGATTTTCAGAGGCCTTTTTCAGATTATCAAGCTCTGTAAAGGTTTTGACTTGTATACACATTTTGAGAAAATCTGGACAGATAGGTATCTCTGTGATTTTCTCTTTTGGAGAAATTGTTCTGTTAAGAACCTCAGAGGAGAATTTAACATCCTCTGTGTCACAGTGAACTATCCCTGATTTAGAATCAGTCTCTGAGTCGTCAGAGGATGAATCGTCCTCATATACAGAGGTTGAGTCATCTCTTTCGACATAGGCTGGATTTTCTGAGCATGTATCGTACGAACTTTCTTCCTCTGTATAATAACTTTCATAGATAGCAGAGGTTTCTGATGAGATCTCTTCAGCGAGAATTTGATCTATAGAAGATGTACAGAGATTTTCTAAAACATTTGATTTCAAAACTTCCAAAATTTCTTTTTCAATTGATTCTTTAAGTTTTTCTTCTGAAAAGATGGGTTTAAACTCATGAGCTTTTGCAGATAATTTCTTTTCGACATTTATCATACAGACAAAAGCGACCTGTGTTTGAGTCTCTGGTTTACCAAACTTAAAGATACCAATCTGATCTTGTGTTTTCAGATATTTCTTTGGTTTGATTCCTCTATTGACAGAGGTTGAAGATGATGAATCTGTGTTTTCAAACCACACATTGATCATCTTCATATGTTTCCTCAAGTGAGGTTCTGCAGAGATTTTAACCCTTTTACTTACAGATAGTAAGTTTGGAAATTTTGGTTTATTTGTTTTTCCCAAAACAAATAGAGAGGACAGAGGTTTTAGTCTTTTATTTTCAACACCTAAGGTAATATCACTGTACCCTATACCTCGTCTTGCTATTTGGGAGTTTACCTTTTCATACACCTTCTGTGCATCTTTATAGTTTTTAAGTAAAACTTCTCTTCTTAGAAGATCTTGCCAAAGTACCTCTCTCTCTCTCTCTTTGAAAGTATTCTTTGAGAGCTCTTATGTCAGTTGTTTCACTCCTAGAAACTGAAAGCTCTTTTGTTTTGATTTTTAAAGCAGAGGTTAATTCAGAAATTTGCCTTTTTAAAGGATCTACATTTTTGCTCCAATATTTTTGTTAGGACAACCTTAGGGGGGGTAAAGGTTGTATTTAAAAATATTTCACAAATAAAGATTCTCTTATCAAAATCAACAATAAATATTGCATGCACAACAAATATATAAATAAAATTAAGTGCACAACGGGAATATAAAGAGATAAGGGTAGAGAATGTTGATACCGACACCGAGATTTAAAGTGGTTCACCACCAACTGGCTGGCTAGTCCACTTGCCGAGACACTTCTCGACACACTGATTCACTATAAGTGTTCTTTATGGTAGAACACAAACCTTGATACAATGATAATAAAATCTCTTGCTTTTGCTCGAGAACGTGAATCACTCACACTATTCAAATACTTACAAGAGAATATATCTCACAATATTAATCACTCTTGTATAAGTATAACACTTGGATTTGTGAGAGGTTGATCACTCAAAAATTATAACTTGAATAAGTTATTAAATCAGATGAGGAGCTGAGTAATCTTTTTAGGAGCTTGGTATTCAATGTCTGCTTTTCACTTCATAAATGCTGAGAAGCTGCATGTATTTAAGCTGGACGTGGCAACGGTCAAAAGCTCACCGCGGTATACCGCCTATATGGGCGCGGTATACCGCCCAGAAAAAGTGATCCTGACAAAAGGAAGTCAACCTGCAAAAGCAACCTGCAACACGGTGTAGCAGAGCCGCGGTATACCGCCATACACCACGCGGTATACCGCCTGACAAAGTGGCTGACAGCAGGAAGGTCAACCTGCAAGAACCTGCCATACGTAACAGAGCCGCGGTATACCGCCGAGCATCACGCGGTATACCGCCTGAAAAAGGTGTCTGCGTCAGGAGCGACCATAGCTTAAAAAGGCAACTGAATTCTTTTTGTTTTATTCCAAAAAAGTCAACATTCTTAAATTAACTTAAATCAAAGATTTAAAAAATAGTGTTGGGTTAGGTTTTTTAAAATATCCAAGTGGTATATTATTTTAGGGTGTTTGTTATTATGAGATATATGATGACGTAAACACCAGTCTTGGACTCTTCAGATAAAATCTTCATGTTGTCCAATTAACTGCACACTTGGATAAAATTGTTAGAAAAACAATAATACGGTGTGTTTGTAATCATCAAAATAAATATATAAAATATATAGAGATGTGGTACACTTGCACCAACAATTTTTCTACTCTTTCCTTTTCTTCAAAATTTTTGGCTTTTTCTTGAGTGAGAAGCCTAACTTCTCTCTCATTAAAGGTGAGTCTTTTCTGAATGCTTTCATTTATCTCTTTTAGTTCAATCAGTTCAATGTTAAGTTTAATTGAATCATTATCTACAGATTTAGTACAAGAGGTAGAGTTTGAAATGGATACCTCAGTGTCAGTGCCGGAGTCGACTTCTGCCATGCCACAGAACAGGGCATTGGTGGTGAATTCATCATCAGAGGTAGAGTCTGACTCGAAGTCCTCCTTGTTTGCTTCAGAATGCCCTTTGTTCGCCATTAGGGATTTTTGCGCATAATATTCAGCCTTCTTTTTGTAAAAAGCTGAGTCCTTCTGTGGGCGATTTTGTCTACTTCTGCATTCTTTTGCGAAATGGCCTGGCTTGCCGCAGTTGAAACAACCTTGAGAGGTGTTTCCAGTTCGATCATCGGACTTCTGTTGATCTCCACCTTTCTCTGTTCGGCATTCGTTTGCGTAATGACCAGGCTTACCACATTTGTAGCATTCTTGTGTGTGGCCTACCTTGTCATCTGACCTCTGTCGGTCATTTCCTCTGTAGTTTCTGTCGCTCGACCTCTGTTGGTCATCATTTCTGTAGTCTGACCTCTGTCGGTCACTCGATTCTTCTCTTCTTCCATCATCTCTTCTACCGCTCTGGTTGTCTCTGCTATATCTGTCATTTCCAGAATTCCTTTGGTTACCTCTGAACTCTCTTGTCAATAGAGCCAATGATTTAGCTAATGACGCAAGAGTTATCTCTTCCTCTATCAGCTCGTCTTCTTCGCTATCAACCATCACTATCTTCTTCTTCTACTTCTTCTTCTTCTATGTTGCTCTCTCATTTCTCGGTCTTTCTGTAGCCTCTATTGATTTACTAACCAATGCGTATGGTGCAATGGTTAGTGTTTTAGCCTGTGCTATTTGAGGCTCTTGTGCAGCTAGTGTTCCATAGAGATCAGAGAGTGTCCATGAGTCTAGATCTTGGTTTGTTTGTAAAGACATAGACAATTGAAGCCACTCATCATTCAGGCTCTTTAGAAACATGACGTTATTTTCTTCCGAGGTTCTGTGAATGTCAGACTTTCTGCATTTGTTTATGAGGGAGTTGAACCGGTCGTATGTTGTTTGCAGATATTCTGTTGCAGAGGCTCTGAAGGCATGATATTCATTTATGTATTGTGCCCTTCGGTTCTTCTGTGTTTTAGCACCCCCTTCCAACTGTCTTTCTAATTCTTTCCAAAGATCGTGCGCTGTTTCGCATGCATCTAAGGATTGAAAAAGTTCGTTGGGGATAGCCATGATCAATATTCTTTTTGTTTTCTGTGCAACTTCATCTTCTGTCTTATCTTCATTTGACCATTCTCCTTTTGGCTTAGGTTTTTGATGTTCAGGGATTTCAGGAGATTCAGCAGTAGCTGGTACACGTGGCATAGTTATCATAGGGACCGGAGGAGGATTGTAACGATATTGTTTGAGAGTTTTTTCAGTACCCTCAAAGAAATGAACCATTCTTATCTTCCATTGAGGATACTCATCTCGAAGGAGAGTAGGAGGTTTGGTTAATGAGCCAGCAGTGAAAAAGTTATTGGTATTTGTCATTGTAAGAGCTTTTCAGGGGTTCAGAAAGGATAATATGATGAAAGATTTATGAGTATGAAGATCTGGAAGGATTTCTGGGTAATAACTAATATCCAGAATTACTTTACTGGTGTTCTAACCTGGAAAAATGGTTTCTATCAGAATGAATTGAAGAGTGATAGGAAAACAGAAACATTTTTAATTATGATGAAGAGTAGGTTAAAAACAGAATGAAATCTATCAATAATGTTGTCAAACGAGGATCACTTGATATTGAAAATCAAGCTACGCTCTGATACCAATTGTTGGTTCCCGTTTTGTTTAAACAAGATTATCAGATCTATTAGTTCAAGTTTAAGTTTGATGCGGAAGCGTATTTGAAGAACTAACAGATATGTTTGATAGATTTAGAACACAATATAAATAAACAGTGAACAGGAAATAATATCTCAAAGTTTACTGAATATATATATATCAAGAACAGATTTAAGAACAGTGAGTAAGCAAAGCTTTAAAACAGATATGACTCTCAAAGTGTATAAGCTATGTGTTCTTGTGATGTTTTTGTCTCTTGATTCTCGATTAGGAAGAACTCAACACGAGTCTTCCTTATATACTACTACAAGGGGACCATAAAGCATGAGCTACTATTGATCGGACGGCATGAATAGTTGAACGTGCTTTATTGCATTTAATGCCGCAGACGTCTATTGTGTACTAAGCCCTATTGAGTCCATTCAGAGTTTGACACATTGAAGTTGGACAGGGTACGTTGCCATGCAAGTTGATGAACATGTCAGGAACAGTAGCAAGATATTTCTTTAACAGTGGCAAGATATTATAAATATCTTCCAAGTCTTCAGCCTGAACCGCAGAGGCTCTGTCAAGGGTGACAGAGGTTATGTGGTTGGTTCCTTGGTGAGCATTCTTCTGTAGATCTTTCTTTGGTCCTTTGTGAGTAGTCTTCACTGGGTTCCGAGTCTTTGGTCTTCTTTGCGCGTATGACAGAGCTTCTGTAGGACGTCTCTGTAGCTTCTGTAGCTTCTTGACCTTGATCTCTCGGTAAGTTCGGCAGAGCCTCTGTAAGAGGCTTTCTTCACTTGGCCTATTTTTCACTACTTCTAAATACTTCTACGATTAGGAAGATTAAAGCTAACACCTCGGCAACTTAGTGACGAAATCCATTGTAATGTTATCCCACTTCCACACTGGTATTACTGAAGACTGGATTTCCCCATAAGGTCGTTGGTGTTCTGCCTTAACTTTTAAACACGTCACACACCGCTCCACAAAGTGCGCAATATCCTTCTTCATCCCCGGCCACCAGTAAAACTGTCTCAAATCTCTATACATTTTATTCGTCCCCGGGTGTATGGTATACCGCGACTTGTGTGCTTCTTCTAAGATGCTCACCCTCAGATTTCCCAGCTTAGGAACCCACACTCGGGCTCTCATACACTTCAGTCCATCATTATTAATTTCGAACAACGATGCAATCCCGACTACTCTTTCGTTCCTGACGTTTTCTTCCAACAACGCTTCCTCTTGAAATTTCTTAATTTCCTCCAGAAGGTTCGAGGTTGCCTCGACTCTGAAAGCTATGACTTTGGTCTGTTCTCCCTGTTCCTTCCGACTCGACGCGTCAGCCACCACATTAGCTTTGCATGGGTGATACAGAATCTCGCAGTCATAGTCGTTCAGCAGCTCCATCCATCTCCTTTGTCTCATATTTAGCTCCTTTTGGTCAAACAGATGTTTCAGACTTTTGTGATCGGTGTAAATCTGACACTTTACTCCAAATAGGCAGTGTCGCCAGATTTTCAGAGCGAACACCACCGCCGCTAGCTCCATGTCATGAGTAGGGTAGTTCTTCTCGTGATCCTTCAACTGCCGGGAAGCGTAGGCAATTACCTTCTCGTGCTGCATTAGGACACACCCCAGCCCAAGCTTAGAAGCGTCACTGTATATCACAAAACCCTCCGATCCATCCGGTAAAGATAGAATCAGAGCACTGCTTAAACTTTCTTTCAGCTTTTCAAACGCAGATTCTTGCGCTTCAGCCCACGCAAATTTGACGTTCTTCCTTGTCAAAGAGGTCAGTGGCGAAGCTATTCGAGAGAAGTCTTGAATGAACTTCCGGTAATATCCTGCTAAACCGAGAAAGCTTCTCACCTCCGATGGGGTTCTTGGCGCCTCCCAATCTTTAATGGCTTCAATTTTAGCAGGATCTACCTTGATACCGTCCGCCGACACCACATGACCCAAAAACTGGACTTCCCTTAACCAAAACTCGCACTTCGAAAACTTTGCGTATAACTTCTCACGCTTTAGAAACTCCAACGCGGCTCGAAGATGCCTCTCGTGGTCTTCTCGTGTTCGAGAATAAATTAAGATATCGTCAATGAAGACGATCACACATTTATCCAACAATGAGCTGCACACTCTATTCATAAAATCCATGAACACCGCTGGCGCATTAGTCAGCCCAAAAGGCATGACTAAGAACTCGTAATGTCCATATTTCGTACGGAAAGCTGTTTTCGGCACATCTTCTTCTCTAACTTTCAATTGATGATAACCCGACCTCGAGTCTATTTTTGAGAAATAACTCGCACCCTGTAGTTGATCGAAGAGGTCATCGATCCTCGGAAATGGGTACTTATTCTTCACCGTTACTTTATTGAGTTCACGATAATCTATGAACATTCGCATAGATCCGTCCTTCTTCTTAACGAAAGGTACCGGTGCTCCCTAAGGCGATGAGCTCGGACGGATGAAACCCTTGTCGAGCAGTTCCTGCAATTGAGTCATCATCTCTTTCATTTCCGCTGGTGCTAACCGATAGGGCGCACGGGCAATCGGTGCTGCTCCAGGTACCAGTTCAATTCTGAACTCCACTTGACGATCTGGGGGCAGACTCGTCAGTTCGTCCGGAAACACTTCCGGGTACTCACTCACTACTGACACATCTCCCACACTCTTCTTTTCCTTCTTAGCATCTAACACATAAGCTAGATACCCCGAACAACCCTTTCCCAAACATCGCCTAGCTTTCATCAACGAAATCAAACACGACTTCCTATTCCGTTGATCTCCGTAAATTACCACTTCCTTCTTATTAGCCAAAGGGATACGGATCAGTTTCTTATTACAAACTATGCTAGTGTCATTATCCGCTAACCAGTCCATCCCTAGGACTACATCGAACTCCCCCATCCCCATAAGATACAATTTTAACGGGAAAAAGTGACCATCCACGTCTATGTTGCAACCCTCATAGACCTCCTTTACCCAGACTCGGCAATCGTCCGCTATCTCTACCTCAAACCCAAAGTTCAACCTCTTGGGTTTCACTTGCAATTTTTGAACAAAATTGGGCGACACAAACGAACGATTTGCCCCTGAATCAAACAGAACTTTAGCATACATCGAGTCTATAGGAAAGGTACATGTCACCACATCAGGCGTGTTCTCCGCCTCCTCAGCTGACATGTGGAAAGCCCTAGCTCTGGCACGGGCCGGCTCCACATTCTTCTCATTACTCTTTCCTCCGCCACTCCCACCTTCACCCTTAGCATAACCTTTCTTTAACTGCGGACAGTCCCACTTGACATGACCCGACAACCCGCACTGATAACAGATCTTCGGATTACGACAGTCTCGAGCGAGATGCCCCACTTTTCCACACCTAAGACATCCCTCCCTTTCAACCCAACATTCTCCCCTGTGCATTTTATTACACTTTGCACACGGTTTATCTACTGGCTTATATCCCATCCGCAGATCGGGTCTATCTGAACTCGGCCTCTTACTGTCTCGATTCGGCCCGTCCCACTTACGCTTATCTCCCACTCTCTCGTTCATCTGTCTGCTCTTATCCTTTTCAGTAAGTTCTGCTTTATCTACGGCTGCCTGAAAAGTAGCTGGGTCCTTCGCTTGCACCAATTCTCTTATACTGCTCTTCAGTCCATAAATGTACCTCTCGATCCGTCTTTCTTCAGTAGGCACGTACAATTCACCAAACCAAGCTGTAACGTCCCAAAAATTACAAGAAATTTAAAATTTTTAAAAGTAATTCGTTTCATTATAATCAAACCAAAAGTTAACAAATCCCATTACAATAAGAATAAACGTCGTTATTTAAAACCGTCAACAAAGTTTAAGCAGCGGAAAAATTATATAATTAAATCCCCATTTAATAAAAATCAATTTAAACAATCTTCGCCTTGCGCCCGTGTGTACCGTCATGCCCGACTGCTACTCGCACCTGAAAACATAAGACATTGGGAAGGGGTAAGCACGAAGCTTAGTGAATTCAATCCATACATAGGATCGCAATTATATCAGCATCACCCTTAAACGTACCAGCACATAAATTTCTTGGAACATCCATCAAGAAAATATAACACGATTAATAATAATCCTTATGCTCCTTGGAACCACCATCAAGAAGACATAATCACAACACATTATACCAATACACCAGCTCCTTGGAACAACCATCAAGAAGTAGCCTTATACTTCTTGGAACAACCCTCAAGAAGATATAATCACAACTCATTATACAAACGCATATACCTCTTGGAACATCCATCAAGAAGTACATCAATCACAGTTCAATATGTACACACAAATATATATATTCCACACCACAATAATATCAACAAACAATCATAATCAACACACTCGAACTATAGCAACACAAATATAATTCCCATCCTATATAGTGAGAGAACTCACCTCAAACGCAAAGCTTATGACCTCAACCGCAACACAAACCGGCCAACACCAGTTCACCTTTTTTCCACCTAAATAAGCGTTAACAATTGTCAAAGTGACGCCCCAAACCAAAGCCACGACTACTAACTTTAAAAACACATTTTTCCAGTTTTTACTCTCAACACACAGGTCTGTTCGGGACCTGTTTAACCCCTTATAAACTGATTAAACCAGAAATATTTTTCCATAATCACAAATTCCCATGTCTTAGGGTCCCAGGGACATATCGCATGCGCTCTAACGATTTTTCGACAATTTACTACGGATTTTACAAAACCGGCTTGCTGCACAGTGAAAAACAGGACCTTTCAGTACAAAACAGCAGTTTGACACTAGCCATGGTCCGAACTGGTTTTTCCGCAAAACATAAGAAACTTACTAGACTCAGAATGGGAGATTTTGGCACTGATTTCACCCCAATACGACATTCCTATAAAAAGTTATGGCTTTCCCAAAACAGTGGCAGAAACTATGACTTTCACATGAAATGACAAACATTGATTATCTTTAAATCTTAACCCATTAAGCCACGACTTAAGCATTCAGACCTGTGATTCCAGTAGACTTAATGATCAAGACTAAATGGGCTGAGCAGCCCGAGCACCACCCTCTGCCACCTCCGGCAGAGGCGGCGGTTAAAAACTTCCAGCGAAACCACACCCAAAACACCGCCCATCCCGACTTACCTGCAACCTTATACTCGCACACACCCACACACCCGCACACGTACACACCCCTCCTGCCGTCACCCGGCGGCACGCAGCGGCGGCCCCACCGCCGGCAGCCGTGGCTGCGGTGGTGGTGGTGGTTTTGCGATCGAAACGACAAAGGGGAAAGAAGCGGATTAGATTCTTACCTCGAGACGGCGACGACACGACGATAACCACACCGAAATCGACGGTGGTTCCCTCACGCCGGCGACCTCCTTCCTCCTCCTCTCCTCTCCACTCCCGCTCCCTCTCTCTCTCGGTTTCTCTCTCTCTCTCTCTCTCTCTTTCTTCCTCTCTCGGTTTCTCTTCTTCTTTTTGCAGCCGGCGATCACGATTGGGAGGGGGAGGAGATGACTTAGGGTTTAGTTTTTCTATTTCTTTTGTTTGCCCAACACGCCACAAACACTCACCAACAAAAACATGGATTCGGTTTATGAATGCATGGGCCGAAACTATGGCTAAGTTTTGGCCCTTGACACAAATGGTCCCCCAACTTACTTTCTCGCAACTAACCAAAATTCCGACATTTTTAACGATTAGGTCCAACTCGACTAACCCCGTTAACGGAAACCACATTAAATCAAACTTAAAAGAAAAGAATTAATAAAAGAAATTACATACCGGGATACGGGCTTTACACGAGCTTTCTCGATGAACTTCGACGTGTACTCCTGAACTGACATTGACCCTTGCTCCAAACCCAGAAACTCTTCCTCCAATTTCTTAATTGCTGCTAGGGGGCAAAACTGTGCTTTGAACCTTCCAACAAACGTCCCCCACGACATGCTTTTAGCTACCTCTGACCCATTTCCTCCAGTTTCCACATCCCACCAAAATATTGCTTCAGATTTCAACATCGACCTGGCAAACAGTACTTTATCCTCCTCGGCGCACTTACTAGTATCAAACGCTAACTCCATCTCGCGAACCCATTTCACAGCTAGATCCGGATTGCGCTCACCGTTGAACGTTGGAGGCTTACACGAAACGAAGGTCTTAAACGAGCACCCCTTCACTGCCTTCGGTTCGGAAACAACAATCGGAGTTGTCACCGAATTGTTCCCTATTTCAGTTCGTGGTGAACATTCCTCCTCAGTCTTCTTCCCAGTACTGTTCTTGGTTCTTTCCCCAGACGTAGTCTTGATCTGGTTGTCTAACACCGCTTGAAGAGTCTTTTGCAACTTATCCATCTCTGCTGCAAACTTATCATCTGTCACGAAAGCCGGTGTAGCTTCGGGTTTACCCCCTTTCTTAGCATTCGTTTTCTTCACCGGTGCTGAACTCTCTTGCTTGGACATTAATTGGATCTCGGGTTCCTCCACACTTCTTGCCTTGCGCTTAACCAGCGCTTTCTTTTTCTTACCCTTGCCCTTGGTGGTTGTCGCCCCCACCTCAGTAGCAGCCTTTCTCGGTACTGCTCCTCTGGGTCTCCCACGGCCTCTGCCTCGCCCACGAGGAGCCGCCATTTTTGGCTGATTCACTGGTTCATCCTCAACAATTTCTCCGACTCTTACAGCCTCCTCCCGCAGTGTAGTACTCTTTGTTTGTGCATCCTCCGCTACAGGGATTGACCTACTCCTCAAAGTTCTCGCAGACATTCTGATACACAACAACAACAGTGAACGACTAATTTAACACCACAGACTATATAGTACTATAGCAACGGGGTAATAAGGTAATCTAAGCACATACATGTACCTGTAAGTTCACAATTACACTGGCCAGGTGTAACTCCAAACTTACCTTACATGCCCGTCCTCGATACCTCATTAGTCCTATTTCTATATTAGTGCTCTCCTAACGCATCCCTGATTTCTCAGTTGTGATTTCTACTTTCCAAAGTTTAAATTTAGGCCCATCCGGTCACCTAAATCCCTTAAACTATGTCTCTGATACCAACTATAACAACCCAAACAAACTAAATATTTCAAATCATAATAATTAGATTATCCCAAAACGGGTCCCAAAATTTCTTACATCAATTCAAAATCTGGTTGGCGGAATCAACCTACACAACTGAGAAATAACTAAATGACTATAGTGCTACTATGAGGTCAAGTCTTCCTGCTACGCCCTGCTCACTTGCCAGAGCCTTTCACTACCTGCTTTCCTGAAAGGTTTTTAATTTAAAAGAAAGCGAGAGTTAGACCATGAGGTCTAGTGAGTCCCTCCAACAGTTATCAAAGCATTTAAACAGAATACCATTTCAGTATAAATCGTTCATAAAACAGTTTAGATAAATTCGTTTCGGATATAAATCCGCCCCTCATAAATTGACACCCTGAAGTCACCCTAAGGTGACAACGAGTCAGTCTCATGCTGCCTTGCAGGGTCACACCGCCCTTGGCATAAACGGGAACACCCTCCCGGCACGAGCTGGCGGGCCACTTCCCGACTTAGTCAATTTACATCAAAATCAATGTATGCATACATCCCACATAAATTTTCAAACATCAATTCATGCAATTAAAGCATAAAGCATGGCATTTCTCATCATACATCCGTTTTAGAAAAACATATTAAAAACCACACGTTATAGTTTAGAAAACTCACCTGATATGCTTACTTCCTTCCTACCTTGCTCTGTACTCCCCAAACGATCTACCTGAGTCAAAGGATAACACATAAGCTAACTAACTGAACCGTCCGGACATCATTTACCGGACACTCTTACTTCCCGGACATTTCTACTTACCGGACACCACAATGTTCGGACACCTCTGCTTTTCGGATAACACCACTTTCCGGATAACACCACTTTTCGGATAACTCTACATTCCGGACGCTTAACCTTTCCGGACACTTAACTTTTCCGGACACCTAACCTTTGACAAGAAGCTATCCGGACAACTTCCGGACACCTGCTTCGCAAGAAGGTTTCCGGACGAGGCGCTGTTCGAGTTTAATGCTCGAAATCATGCCAAACACCCATTAAACAGTAAGATAATGCGACGATTAACTACATACATGCCCATTGTCAAATCCCACAAAGTTTTACTGCCTAAACACAACCCAAAGGTGCTTAAATCTCCCTTAATGGTCTTAAACAACTTTTGCAAGAAAACTCTCAAAACCACAAATCACCAGACTAATCTTAGATGAGGTTATGGATTAAGGATTACCTGATTGTTTGCTACAGGAAGCAAATTTCCGAATTCCAATCCTTCTTCTGATTCTACCACTTGATGATCCCTCTCTTCTCTTGCACCAAAACCTCAAACTCAAGTGCCCCCTTCTCTCTAAATTCTCAGCCGACACACACACACCAAATCAGGGAAATTGAAATGACACCTAGGGTTTTGTGCCCTTTTATACTCCCTCTCTCATTTACCAAATGGCCCCTCAACTTCTACTTTTATTTACAACTCCACACTAACCACAAAACACTTCGAAAAAGGTCTGGGTCGTTACAACACTCCCCCCTCAAAACAATTCCGTCCCCGGAATTCCATTTTCGAAAAGGTGAGGGTACTTGGACCTCATATCAGATTCCAACTCCCACGTAGCTTCTCGTCCCTTGTGGTACCTCCAATGAACTTTCACTAAGCGAACTTCCTTGTTCCTCGTCTTCCGTACTTTACTATCTACAATCTCGGTTGGCTCTTCTTCGAACATCAATTTCTCATCGATGCTGACGTCTTCCAACGGAATAGCCACATCGGTCTCGGCCAAACACTTCTTCAGGTTTGACACATGAAAGGTCGGATGGACCCCTTTTAATTATTCCGGCAATTCTAGCCTGTAAGCTACTACGCCCACTCGTTCAATGATAGCAAAAGGGCCGACATACCTCGGCCTCAACTTCCCTTTCTTCCCAAAACGCACCACTCCTTTCCAAGGCGAGACTTTTAGCATTACGTTGTCTCCCACTTGAATATCTATAGGCTTTCTTCTTCTGTCCGCATACTTCTTCTGTCGGTCTTGCGCGATCCTCATTCTTTCGCGGATTACATCAATCTTATCCGCCGTTAGTTGCACAATTTCTGGTCCAGCTAACTGCTTTTCCCCTACCTCATTCCAACACAACGGTGTTCGACACTTTCGCCCATACAATGCTTCGAACGGAGCAGCTTGGATACTTGCGTGATAACTGTTGTTATACGAGAATTCTATCAAAGGTAAGTGCATCTCCCACGACCCCTTGAAGTCGATAACGCACGCTCGAAGCATGTCCTCTAACGTTTGAATGGTCCTCTCACTCTGACCATCCGTTTGAGGATGATAGGCCGTGCTTAATTTCAATTGCGACCCCAACTCTCGTTGTAAACTTCTCCAAAATGCCGACGTGAATCGACTATCGCGGTCAGACACAATGGATCGCGGCACTCCCTGCCTAGACACTATCTCGTTAATATACAATCGGGCTAACCTCTCCAACGAGTCCGACTCTTTAATGGGTAAGAAATGTGCTGACTTGGTGAGAATATCAACGATCACCCAAATTGCGTCATTCCCCTTTGGAGTCCTCGGCAACTTAGTGACGAAATCCATTGTAATGTTATCCCACTTCCACACTGGTATCACTGAAGACTGGATTTCCCCATAAGGTCGTTGGTGTTATGCCTTAACTTTTAAATGGCTTTGGAGGCCTATCCTTAATCCTCCCACCAACATTCTTCTTTATATTGATATATTGATGATTGTTAGCTTACCCATAAAAATGTATAAAAACATACAATATTAAAAATATTTTTGATTTATAAACATTGTTACTCTACTAAAAGATAAAAAAACAATTACCTATGAAAAGAAGTATTTGATTTATATTGATATTATCTATCTTATAAAAGTATAAAATGAAAAATAAAAAGTTTTAGTAATTAATGAGAACATTTAATATATGACTATTATTTAAAATAAATCAAAATTCTAAAAAAATAGATAAATGGCTTTGGAGGCCTATCCTTAATCCTCCCACCAACATTCTCCTTTATATATATATATATATATATATTGATGATTGTTAGCTTACCCATAAAAATGTATAAAAACATACAATATTAAAAATATTTTTGATTTATAAACATTGTTATTCTACTAAAAGATAAAAAACAATTACCTATGAAAAGAAGTATTTGATTTATATTGATATTATCTATCTTATAAAAGTATAAAATGAAAAATAAAAAGTTTTAGTAATTAATGAGAACATTTAATATATGACTATTATTTAAAATAAATCAAAATTCTAGAAAAATAGATAAATTGCTTTGGAGGCCTATCCTTAATCCTTCCACCAACATTCTCCTTTATATATATATATATTGATGATTGATATATTGATGATGTTATCTATATCATAAAATTATAAAATAGAAAATGGAAAGTTTTGTTAGCTTATTAAGAAAATAAAACAATTTAAAAGTTTTGATTTATAATCATTGTTAACTTATTAAGAAAAACAAAAATTTAAATAAATAAAAAATATATTTATTAGATAAATTTTGATTTAAAAGTATTGTTAGCTTACCCATAAAAATGTATAAAAACATACAATATTAAAAATATTTTTGATTTATAAACATTGTTATTCTACTAAAAGATAAAAAAACAATTACCTGTGAAAAGAAGTATTTGATTTATATTAATATTAGGGAAATTAATTAAAATGCCAAAATTCCAACTTCGAGTTACCAAAATGCCACAAATCTCTCTCATCTTACAAAAATGCCCCAAAAATCCGCGATGGAGCCCGCGATCGCGGGCCCCAGGCCACATGTCACCAAACTTTGCCCACTTTGCCCGCGTTGGTCCCTCAAGAATGCCCACGGTCCAGCTTTCCCCCCTCAAGAATGCCCGTGTTGGCAGTTTTGGTCCCTGTCCGCGTTTGACTTCCTTTGACCCCCGCGATCGCGGGCTAAAGTGCCACGTGTCCCCCCTCAAGAATGCCCGTGTTGGCAGTTTTGGTCCCTGCCCGCGTTTGACTTTCTTTGACCCCCGCGATCGCGGTCTAAAGTGCCACGTGTCGGCACAGGGTTAACCCTAAAATGACTTTGAGGACCAAAACCCTAATTCTTTTCTTCGTCCGCACTATAAATGGGGAGGGGGGGGGACCAATTCGGCTCCATCTCATTTTTTTATAACACTCTCAATTTTTTACTCCCACTCTCTCTCAATTTTCTCCCACTCTCTCAATTGTGTCGTGTGGAACACGTTCGCGTTTTGTGAAGATGTCTCGTATTACCTCTATGGTATGTTTCTTTTATGTTTTTTGTTATTTTTTGTATGTTATTTTAAGTTAAGATATATGATTTGTAGGTTGTTAGAGTGTTTATAACTTATGTTTGAATATGTTGTATGTTTAACATGATATGTATGGTTTTATGTTTGAATGTGATATTTGTATGTTATAATGTGTATGTTGTTATAGTGTGTTTTTTATAAAAATATTGTTAAGAGTGTGTTTTTATAAAAAATTGTTATAGTTTTATGGTTTTTATAATGTGTTTTTTATAAAAAAAATTGTTAATTTTTTTTTATAAAAACAGTTTTTATAAAAAATTGTTAAAAATGTGTTTTTTATAAAAAATTGTTAAGAGTGTGTTTTTATAAAAAATTGTTATAGTTTTATGGTTTTATGTTTGAATGTGATATTTGTATGTTATAATGTGTATGTTGTTATAGTGTGTTTTTTCATAAAAAAATTGTTAAGAGTGTTCTTTTATAAAAAAATTGTTAAGAGTGTGTTTTTATAAAAAAATGTTAACAATGTGTTTTTATAAAAAAAATTAAAAACGTGTTTTTATAAAAAAATTGTTAAGAGTGTGTTTTTATAAAAAAAATTGTTAAAAATGTGTTTTTTTTATAAAAACACACTCTTAACAAAATTTTTATAAAAACACACCCTTAACAATTTTTTATAAAAATAGTTTTTTTATAAAAAAATTGTTAAAAATGTGTTTTTTTATAAAAAATTGTTAAGGGTGTGTTTTTATAAAAAAATTTGTTAAGAATGTATTTTTTATAAAAAAATTGTTAAGAATGTGTTTTTATAAAAAATGTTAAAAATGTGTTTTTTTTAAAAAAATTGTTAAGAGTGTGTTTTTATAAAAATAATTCTTAAAAATGTGTTTTTATAAAAAAATTGATACGTTGTATTTTTATAAAAAAAAACAATGTTAAGAATGTTTTTTATAAAAAAATTGTTAAGAGATTGTTTTTATAAAAATAATTCTAAAGAGTGTGTTTTTATAAAAAAATGTTAAGAATGTGTTTTTTTATAAAAATATTTGTTAAGAGTGTGTTTTTATAAAAATAATTCTTAAAAGTGTGTATATATAACAATATGATACGTTGAAATAAAATAAACCGCAACATGTATATATAACAATATGATACGTTGAAATAAAATAAACCACAACATGTATATATAACAATATGATACGTTGAAATAAAATAAACCGCAACATCTATATATAACAATATGATACGTTGAAATAAAATAAACCGCAACATGTATTTATAACACTATGATACGTTGAAATAAAATAAACCGCACTTTATCTATTTATAACACTAAGATACGTTCAAATAAAATAAACCGCACTTTATCTATTTATAACACTATGATACGTTCAAATAAAATAAACCGCACTTTATCTATTTATAACACTATGATACGTTCAAATAAAATAAACCGCACTTTATCTATTTATAACACTATGATATGTTGATATAAAATAAACCGCACTTTATCTATTTATAACACTATTATGTGTTGAAATAAAATAAACCGCAACATATCTATTTGGATTTTGTCAAACGGGTGTAAATAGCCCTAAGATATGTCGGGATTTAAGCAATCCTTGTGATTTCCCTGCTACCTGGAAGTCCAATAGATTGAGTGGTTTCTTTTCAAAAACTAAAACAAACGAATAATTATCAACACAATAAACCAAACAAGTAAAATCATCTATATATAATACTAACTATAACATCTGTGAATGACTATGTAGAGAGATTTCTTTAACATCGACTTGACGTTAAAGTGCAAAGTTGCCTACATCGAGGAGTTAGGAGGGCGCTTTAGGGGATTAGGTGATCGCGCGGATACCCTTGAGGCCATCTTTAGACGGACACCGTTCGGGCCATGGATGGATGTGTCTTACTCTGCTGGCGACCCTACGCTAGTACACATGTTTCTACAGTTGGAGGTCGAGGACGCCAACGCTGAGCCGGAGGAGATGCATTTTGATTTCTTCGGCTCTCAATTGCATTTTGGGCGTCGTGAGTTCTGTCTAATTACAGGACTACGTTTTGGAGAGGCCCCCCCTTCCTCCCTTAGCAGACTGCTCCTTCGTTCCTAGGGTTTGGGGCATTTCAGCATCTCGTTTGAAGCTGAAGGCAGCCCGGGACATGATGAAAGAGGGCCTTAGTGCCCTAACCGACGACGATGCTGTCCGTGTATGCTTGGTGGTGATCGTGGACATGGGCTTCATGGGCCGTGAGTATAGCCAGTATGCTTCATCGACGGTCCTTAGGGCCGTCAAGGACCTTGAGCTGTTTAACAGCTACCCGTGGGGTAGCCATATCTGGACACATTGCTACTCTATTCTGCACCGAGCCATAGCCAGACGCGCCGATCGACATGCAAAGATGAATCTTTGTGGTTTTACATACGCCTTCAAGGTTAGATACGTAGTATAACAATTGTTAATAATACATACAAACTGTTTGGCTTTTCTTTTTACGTACTTGCTCTTCCTGTCTAATTCCAGATATGGATCTTGGAGATGTTTCCCGCATCAATCTGATATTTCGTCAAGCGCGACGACCGAGTACTTAGGGGAACCGTTGGGACAAGCGTGTTACCCTAAGTAGGTCGCTTTGGGTTAAGTTATTCAATGAATCTAGAAATGTAAGTTCTTTTACTATGTTTACAATTTGCATACGTTAGTCCCGCTTATTAATTTTTTTTTTAATGTTTTATCATATATATAGCGGCCACTCTTGCCTTTCGATCGCCTTGTGCCTACTACCGACGAGATGGACACGGATTGGTACAGAGACAGCGTGGCCTTTATTGACGCAGAGGCGGAAAGGGCTCGACGTCCCTCTCCTTCCACATCTGACGAAGATGAGGAAGACGACGACAGGCCGCCTTCCGGTGGATATCAGCCGCCCCCTTCCTCCTCCTACCAGCCGCCCCCTTACGATCCATATCAGACGGCCCCTTCCTACGAGCCACAGCGTGGCTGTCATGAGTACCTGTGGGACTACGTCCACGGGCCGCTAGAGTCACGTGTACAGTTTCTGAAGGGAGTCTACAGACAGTTTAGCGCTGTCCATGTTAGTGTTTAACTTAATTTGTTGGCCACGTTTATTTAGTTTGTATATTAATATTACGTTCTAAATTTGTTTTAGATGTCGAGTACGACACCGATCCCCGCTCCGTTCGGACAGGGGGCACAAGCGACGTTTGCCACCACATCCTATCCGTCATTCCCTGAAAATGTAAGTGACACTGAGTAACCATTATAGTTATATGTTTGTTCTTAAGTTTGTAACTCTTATAATGATCAATGTCACGCAGGTCGGGATGTCGGGGGCCGGGATGTCCCAAACGACGTTCGCCACCACATCCTATTCTACTATCCCGGAGAGTGTTAGTGACACTGAGAAACCATTATAGTTATATGTTTGTTCCTAAGTTTGTAACTCTTATAATGATCAATGTCACGCAGGTCGGGATGTCGGGGGCCGGGATGTCCCAAACGACGTTCGCCACCACATCCTATTCTACTATCCCGGAGAGTGTAAGTGACACTGAGAAACCATTATAGTTATATGTTTGTTCCTAATTTTGTAACTATTTTAATGATCAATGTCACGCAGGTCGGGATGTCGGGGGCCGGGATGTCCCAAACGACGTTCGCCACCACAGCAATCACGGACATCTTTGGCGGTTCGGCCGGAGACTATTACAGGCCGGAAATGCATACTGTAAGTTATTTTGGTAGTTTTGGTTTAATTGTGAACATTTCCTAAATTGTACTTAAAACATCTAATAACTTAATTTTCAGACGGGGTCTCCTATTATCCAGGATCACTTCTCGGAGCACTTCTCGGAGCCGGAAGATGACCCGATGGATGTGTTGGTGCAAGTGTACCCAGCTTTAAATATTGTGATATATTTTTGGTACACATAAAATCACATCTCCATATTTATTTTGATGATTACAAAACACACCGCATTATTTGTTATCTAACATTTTATCTGAGTGTGCAGATATTTAAATGATCTCGATAAATTTTTTATCTGAAGAATCCAAGTCTGAAGAGTTTCGTCATTTTATTTTAAAATGATAAACACCCTAAAATATTTTATCACTTGGATATTTCGTATCTATATAAATATATTTGAATCAAATATATATATATAATATCTTTTATATATATAAATCTCTGATATATATATGCTGTCTGCTACTGTTACTGTTGCAAGTTTGTGATCAGCCGAAGTTACCTGCGTTGCCATGCTCTCATTGGACAGAATTTTAGGCGGTATACCGCCAAGGTATTCGCGGTATACCGCGGGTACTGTTTCCCATCAACTGTTCTGCATGAGAAGCTTCTTTTGTCAGGAAATTTCTTCAGGCGGTATACCGCCATGTGCAACGCGGTATACCGCGGGTACATTATGCCGTTGAGTTTTGCAGGTTGACCTTCTCCCTGCAGTACCTTTTTTCTGACGCAGGTATACCGCGAAGGTTCGGCGGTATACCGCGAAATTCTCAAGTCAGATTTTCATGCAGTATAAATACAAGCCTCCAGCAGCATTCAAGTCTACACCAACTTCAGCATTAAGTTCTCCCTCAGCATTTGATTATTATTCTGCTGCTTTCTTACTCACACTAAATCACTTAAACTGATAAATTAATTTTTTGAGCAAGAAATTTTGAGTTGATAGCAGATTAAAATCTCACGATTAGTTGAATCAGCAACACAACTCAAGTGATCAAACTCTCTAAAAATATCCAAGTGATAAACCTTATTCAAGAGTGATTATTCATATTAAAATTTATACCCTCTTGTAAGTGTTTGAATTAGAGTGAGTGATCCACCTTAATCTCTCAAAGTAGAGTGATTCGCGTTTGTTGTTTTAAGGTTTGTGTTTCTACCGTAAAGAACACGTTTCGTATTGGATCTCCGAGAAGTGTTATTTTCTCGAGGTGGACTAGCCAACTTTGTGTTTGGTGAACCACTTTAAAAATCTCGTTGTCAAGTATTCTCTTTCCCTTATCTCTTTACATTTCCGCTGTGCATTTAAATTATATCTGTTTATATAATTGTTGTATATTTACTTGTTTATACTCTGCTTTATTTTTACTGTATTGTTTGTACTGTATTTATTTGTTCAAAGAATTTTTGAAAGAAAAAGATTTTAAATACAACCTTACCCCCCCCTTAGGTTGTCCAACATTTGGTATCAGAGCAGGTCTTTCAAAAAATATTCTGCATATTTTTCTCTTATTCTTCTAAATGGCTCAACAAACTAATATCGTGTTTTCAAAACCTCCTTTGATAGATACTGAAAAGTTTGGCATTTGGGCCGAGCTATTTGAATGTCACGTGCGTGGCAAAAATCAAAAGATTTGGAACATCATAGAAAAAGGGAATTTTAAACCCACCATTGTGAAAGATGATGTTTATATTGATAAACCCCTAGATGACTGGACTACTTCTGATGAAGCCCATTTTTGTTTAAACTTTGAAGCTAAGAATATATTATATGCTGCTTTAACAACTGACGAAATCGAAAGAGTATATACTTATAAAACTGCAAATCAAATATGGGAAAGTTTAAATAATACTCATCGTGGAAACACGGAGGTTAAATCTAGTAAAGTAAATATTTTAGTTCACGATTATGAACTATTCGAAATGAAACAAGATGAGTCAATTGACTCAATGTTTAAAAGATTTAACCTTATTGTGACTACTTTGAAAGGTTTGGATCGCACTTATCCTAACGAGGACTATATAAGGAAAATCCTACGAGCCCTTCCTTCGGAGTGGATGCAAAAGATAACATCCTTAGAAGACTCCCGTGACCTCTCCATAATGAACATAGATGAAGCTTTAGGCGATGAGGATTGGATATTGGCCATGCAAGATGAGTTAAACCAATTTACTAGGAATGATGTATGGGACTTAGTGCCTAGCCCTAGTAGTCAAACCATTATTGGCACAAGATGGGTCTTCCGTAACAAGGTAGACGAGAACGGTGGAGTCACACGAAACAAGGCACGTTTAGTTGCCAAGGGGTACAGTCAACAAGAAGGTATAGATTATGACGAAACCTTTGCACCGGTTGCAAGGTTGGAGTCTATTCGAATGCTTCTCGCTTTTGCAAATGCTAAAGATTTTAAGTTATTTCAAATGGATGTTAAAAGTGCTTTCTTAAATGGTATTATAAATGAGGAGGTATACGTTTCTCAACCTCCCGGTTTTGAAAGTTTTGAAAACCCGACACATGTTTATAAATTGAAAAAGGCGCTTTATGGTTTAAAGCAGGCTCCGCGTGCTTGGTATGATAGATTAAAAACCTTTTTAATTGTTAGTGGTTATATTATGGGTAAAATAGATAATACTTTATTTGTGAAATATGTTCAAAATGATATTGTGGTTGTGCAAGTATATGTTGATGATATTATTTTTGGTTCCACTAATGAAAAATTGTGTAATGAATTTTCTGCGAAAATGACTAGCGAATTTGAAATGAGCATGATGGGAGAGTTAAAATACTTCTTAGGATTGCAAATAAAACAATGTGAAACTGGTATTTTTATTAGTCAATCTAAATATTGTAAAGATATGTTGAAAAAGTTTAACTTTGAAAATGTCAAACCCGTTGAAACTCCAATGACCACAAATTTGCAATTATCGCGTGACGAGGAGGGAAACGATTTTAATGAAAAGATTTATCGTGGTATGATTGGTAGTTTATTATATTTAACTGCTAGTAGACCTGATATTATGTTTAGTGTATGTTTATGTGCTCGTTTTCAATCTTCACCTAAACAATCTCACTATGAAGCTGTCAAGCGTATTTTTCGATATTTACGAGGTACTACTAATCTTGGCTTATGGTACGCAAAGCAACCCGAGTTAGAAGTAACATGCTTCGCCGATTCCGATCTTGGTGGATCTATTGTTGACCGAAAAAGTACTAGTGGGGTATGTGTCTTTATAGGTCTCTCACTTGTATCTTGGTTCTCTAAGAAACAACAATCCGTAGCTTTGTCTACCACCGAAGCGGAATATGTAGCCGCCGCAAGAGCATGTGCTCAAGTCCTATGGATGAAACACACACTTACCGATTTTGAGGTACACCTAACCAAAATTCCAATTATGTGTGATAACTCAAGTGCCATAAACTTAAGTAAAAATCCCGTTTTACATTCTCGTACCAAACATATTGAATTGAGACATCACTTTTTACGAGATAATGTTCAAAAAGGCAAAATCGTGCTTGAAAAGGTTGATTCGGAAGATAATTTGGCCGATATTTTTACTAAAGCTCTAAACAAAAAGGCGTTCTTTAAATTAAGACTTGGTTTAGGCATGCTTGAGTATAACCCTTGATAAATACTAACTCTCAAATATTTCATATTTTGAGGGGGAGCATCTTTCGAGGAGGAGCATAAGCGATTTTCTTAAACCCTTTTTGCTTCGACAAAAGGGGGAGAGAAACCGAGTATGCTCTCGTGTTTAGCGTTGTGTTTGTCATCATCAAAAAGGGGGAGATTGTTGGTGCAAGTGTACCCAGCTTTAAATATTGTGATATATTTTTGGTACACATAAAATCACATCTCCATATTTATTTTGATGATTACAAAACACACCGCATTATTTGTTATCTAACATTTTATCTGAGTGTGCAGATATTTAAATGATCTCGATAAATTTTTTATCTGAAGAATCCAAGTCTGAAGAGTTTCGTCATTTTATTTTAAAATGATAAACACCCTAAAATATTTTATCACTTGGATATTTCGTATCTATATAAATATATTTGAATCAAATATATATATATAATATCTTTTATATATATAAATCTCTGATATATATATGCTGTCTGCTACTGTTACTGTTGCAAGTTTGTGATCAGCCGAAGTTACCTGCGTTGCCATGCTCTCATTGGACAGAATTTTAGGCGGTATACCGCCAAGGTATTCGCGGTATACCGCGGGTACTGTTTCCCATCAACTGTTCTGCATGAGAAGCTTCTTTTGTCAGGAAATTTCTTCAGGCGGTATACCGCCATGTGCAACGCGGTATACCGCGGGTACATTATGCCGTTGAGTTTTGCAGGTTGACCTTCTCCCTGCAGTACCTTTTTTCTGACGCAGGTATACCGCGAAGGTTCGGCGGTATACCGCGAAATTCTCAAGTCAGATTTTCATGCAGTATAAATACAAGCCTCCAGCAGCATTCAAGTCTACACCAACTTCAGCATTAAGTTCTCCCTCAGCATTTGATTATTATTCTGCTGCTTTCTTACTCACACTAAATCACTTAAACTGATAAATTAATTTTTTGAGCAAGAAATTTTGAGTTGATAGCAGATTAAAATCTCACGATTAGTTGAATCAGCAACACAACTCAAGTGATCAAACTCTCTAAAAATATCCAAGTGATAAACCTTATTCAAGAGTGATTATTCATATTAAAATTTATACCCTCTTGTAAGTGTTTGAATTAGAGTGAGTGATCCACCTTAATCTCTCAAAGTAGAGTGATTCGCGTTTGTTGTTTTAAGGTTTGTGTTTCTACCGTAAAGAACACGTTTCGTATTGGATCTCCGAGAAGTGTTATTTTCTCGAGGTGGACTAGCCAACTTTGTGTTTGGTGAACCACTTTAAAAATCTCGTTGTCAAGTATTCTCTTTCCCTTATCTCTTTACATTTCCGCTGTGCATTTAAATTATATCTGTTTATATAATTGTTGTATATTTACTTGTTTATACTCTGCTTTATTTTTACTGTATTGTTTGTACTGTATTTATTTGTTCAAAGAATTTTTGAAAGAAAAAGATTTTAAATACAACCTTACCCCCCCCTTAGGTTGTCCAACAGGATGTTGTAGATCCACCACCACAGGTGACCCCGCTCCCTCAAAGGCGGTCGCATAAAATTTCACAATGGTTTCGTCACCCGTTTGGCCAACAAGGATCTACGACACCACCGGCCGCTAAAAAACAAGCAAAGAAAGCGGGGGGAAAGAAGGGAGGAAAGAAAAAGGGAAAGGTCCCTTCACCGGAGCCTCAACCGGCATCGGAAATATTGAGGATGTGTCGGACTGGTCACCTCTCCCCCATGATATTCGTCCCTTACTTGAGCCTGGAAATCACCCCCCGCTTTTTCCAAGTATTGCTGGCGGATGACCCTTTGGAGTCTGAGTTACAGGATGTGGTTAGTATGAAGTTTAACTATAGTCATATAATCAAATATATTTATATTACATGTCTAACCATCTATTTTTTATGTATAGCACATCGATTGTTGAGTCTCGCTGTTGCAAAGACATCGTGGAACAGACACCAGGTGGACCATAATGTATAGTATTTTCTTTGCCTACCTGGTGCTCCCCCATCAAGGTCCCGCCTCCGTGGCCAACTCATGCAACGGCGTGGAAGGGGTTTCTTGGGCTCTCCTCGATGTGGTATGTAAATCGTTTTACTCTTATTTTATTTAAGTTGTTTTGTTGCTAACTAAGTTGTCTAATATTGTAATATTTCAGGTGTACATCCCAATATGCATTCATCCCAAACATTGGCTGCTTGGAGTGTTTGAGCTTGACGCTATGACCATGACTATATATGACAGCGATAGTGCCAATCTCTTCAGAGACCAATTGGAAGACCAGATGAGAAGGTTTAAAGATGTGCTATTTGACTTCTTTTGTCGGGTCAAGGACACGAGACGGCGCGATAGGTCAGAGCTCTTTCGCCATAAGTTCGCCAAGAATACACCCCAGCAGGCCGGGATGAATGCGGATTGCGGTGTCTGGGTATGTCGTAATGCCAGCATCTTGATAAATAACGATGTAGTATTTGTACACCCTGACCAGACCAAGGCCGAGGCCAAGGCATTTCGCATACATATGGCGGAGTCCATTTATGCGCATTGTCAAATAAATCAAAGTTAGGTTGTTTATGTAACATTAAATAATTGTTATTTTTAGTATTAACTTATTTTGTTAAAGTATTGTGATTGACTTAGTGTTTACTTCATTTGGTTTTTGTTAATTTCATCCAATTACTCAACTTTGAGTATCGATATCTCTTTCACACATACTCCATTTTGGACGCATTATATATCGTTTCGAAGCTCTCATATAGGAATATGAATATATTTATCATTTACAAACTAGCTGTGTTATCAATGTTCATTTAGAAGCATATGTATGTGTGTATATATAATATGAATATATATATCATTTACAAACTAGCTGTGTTATCAATGTTCATTTAGAAGCATATGTATGTGTGTATATATATAATATGAATATATATATATATATATATATATATATATATATATATATATATATATATATATATTTTACAAATCAGCGTTTAGATCAACAGTATCATATGTGTTTGTTCCATATGGTTCAAGCTGTGACGAGCCCGGGGTGTGACTGACTGAATGTCTCCTTGACACAGTTGAAGGGGCGGGATTTGGACACTCTCCACGAGTGTGTCCTACGCATTGGCACCGAGTACATCTTCGTTGTATCGAACTTTCACCACGTGATGGACGTCGGTCGTTCTTTCTCGGTCTCCCGGCCCTGTTCTTATCCATTAAAGGTGGATAGCATGGTGGAAGCGGGTCGGGTGGATACACCCATGCTGCAGGGGGTCCAGCTGGGTTTATTACCTTCACGTATGTTTTTCGGTAATATTCGGACGTGAAGAAAGGTACAGCCAAGTCGCTGCAATCTGTATGACCCATATATGTTGCTGCAGCGATGGCATGGCCGCACGGTAACCCAGATTTATCCTATTCGCGACACGAACAAAGGTGGTCTTCCATATTCACAATCGCGTGAATATAGTCATCATGCACCTCGTACTTCCCATACCCGATTGCTCTTACCGGCCATGTCGCCGCACGACGCGCCCTGTACTGAACGATATTCTCCGCCGTTGGTGTGAGTGCATTTTGTATCTCAGCTCCTTTTAGGCGTCGAATTTGGTACCACTCTTGTTGAAAGGCCCGAAAGTAGTCCATAAGATTAACAATCAGACATCTACGCGCAAAACGGGAGAGTGCATTCACAGACTCTGCACTATTCGAGGTCAGAATGTCATACCGTTGTCCAGGAAAATGGGCCGCGGACCACCTCTCTGGTCCAACTTCGTCAAAGACTTTGGCTGCTTCGTTGGCACTATATTGTAGCATATTCATGTACTTGTTAAACTCCCGATCTGTATATGCTCTGCATGCCGCCCAATAGACATCCTTGTAGGTGGTAATACGTTTGTCCTTGGATTTGGCGTTCATCTCCAAATGTCGACAGCATATGGCGTGAGGGGCGTTTGGGTACATGGCAGAGATTGCGGCGCTTATGGAAGGAGCCCTGTCAGACATAAACACCAACCCTTGCGGGTCTCCGATAGCTTGTCTCAACATGGACATAAACCAAGTCCACTCGTCCCCGGTTTCAGACTTGCCTACGCCGAAAGCTACTGGAACGATGGAGTTATCCTCGTCCATGGCAACCGCCAGGAACATCATACCCAAGTAACGGCCCTTTAAATGGGCTGCGTCTATTATCAGGACACGTCGTAGATTTGCCAGAAATGTGCGGATCTGCAAAAACATAGGTGGTTTTCATTTGTAAATGTTATAGTTTATAATGTGTAAACATATGACGTGTTAAAATACGTACCGCGGGTCCAAGGGCCACGAAGCACATCTCAAACCGTCGACGTGAATCGGTCCGTAGCTGCGTGACAGTACCAGGGTATGCAGCTGCAAATTATATAAATATGTCGGGAGTCGTTCATACGACTCCTCGAACGTGCCTCTCACCATAAACAGTGCATGACATCGCGCACGCCAAGCTTGGTGGTAATCAATCGTGACGCCGAACTGCCGGTGAACATCGTGGACGATGTCCTTTGGACGCAATGACCTGCTAACATCAAGAAGTTTGTTTTTCAGCATCGCACCCAAAGTCTTTTTGCCGGCTTGTTTGTGGTGGGGATTAAGTTGCGTCCTCGTACAAGTGTGTACGTCGTGCAACTTTTTAATCATTATCGCCCCTCCTTTGGGACCCGTGTGAATCGCGTACAACCTCCACTCACACTTTTCTCTGGCACATTCAACTACGTATCTGCTTTTGTCAGATTTCCGCGCGTGACTTTGGAAACCCTCTTCCAAGAACTTGAGTCCGATATGACTTGCCAAGAGATCATTCGAATCGAATATCTGGCCTGCTTTTAACCTTTCACTGCGAATATAAGGTGTAGGTTCATAGGTTTGTGTCTGGGTATGGGAGTCTGGAAGAATAGGGGGCATATCAAAAAAGTCATTTATCTGACTACATGATTTTCTACTAGGGGTATATTCTTCGTGATCATCATTATCGGTGTCTGATCTGTCTATTTTAGAATTACCCGTTCTGAAAACGTGGGTTTCGTCATCAGCAACTCCAGCAGTACGCCCTTCGTGTGGTTGTGGTGGTTGTTGTTGTTGAGAATCAGGCTGCTCTATTTGGAGGTCTTCGTCGTCACCGTCGTCGTCATCGTCGGATACGCCGGGATACACAAAAAGTAATGTGGGCCTTTCTGAATCGACTGCAAAGTGCAGAAAAGTAGAGATATCCCCATCGTTGGATAAATCCACAAATGACTCATCGCCATTTTTAAACACTAACTTGCAAACAACAGAAGAGTTGATTCCACATTTTTGCATGGCGTATGCAAGAAATTTCTGATAAGTATAGTTTACTGGCAATTTTACACCATGCTTAGATTTATAAGCAAAATCCACTCATTGTTATCTTGCTCCCATTCACCATCAAAACAGAAATATAGCTTAGCTTTTGCAACAGATGAACTCATTTTTTCAGTGGTATCTCAAACACAAAATATTGCAGAAAGAAATCAAGAAAGAAGTATGAAATCGGTGTGTGGATTATGGCTTGCATTTTACATCTATTTATCAATGAAACAACCAACATTGATGACAACCAATCTCTCATTTCATCCACAAACTGGTATTCCAAAAACACTGATTTAACATTGATTCAAACATGCAAATGAATTTCAACCACAAATCGGTCTTCAAAGTACAATAATTGTGGAAAAAAACAGTAAAAGCATGCAAAATTCGTTTAAGTACAGGGGCTGAAAGTGTAAATTTTCAGGGACCAAAAGTGTAAATTTCTAGGGACCAAAACTGTAAAATTTGGTCCATCGCGGGCTGCGATCGCGGGCAGGGGCCAAATGTGCACCGCGACCAAAGTTGAGGGGCTCCGCGGGGCACTTTTGGCCAAAGTTCGTGCCACGTCAGCCCGCGATCGCGGGGGTCAAAGGAAGTCAAACGCGGGCATGGATCAAAACTGCCAACACGGGCATTCTTGAGGGGGGAAATCTGGAACGCGGGCATTCTTGAGGGACCAACGCGGGCAAAGTGGGCAAAGTTTGGTGACACGTGGCCTGGGGCCCGCGATCGCGGGATCCATCGCGGATTTTTGGGGCATTTTTGTAAGATGGGAGAGATTTGTGGCATTTTGGTAACTCGAAGTTGGACTTTTGGCATTTTAATTAATTTCCCTTAATATTATCTATCTTATAAAAGTATAAAATGAAAAATAAAAAGTTTCAGTAATTAATGAGAACATTTAATATATGACTATTATTTAAAATAAATCAAAATTCTAGAAAAATAGATAAATGGCTTTGGAGGCCTATCCTTAATCCTCCCACCAACATTCTCATTTATATATATACTAGATAAGTACCTGCGCGCGGCGCGAAGTATCTCAAATCTAAAGCCGAGAATTTTAAAAAATAATTTTGTTTCATGTTCATATTTATACGCTTTTAAATCGCATATCAGATGTATAAAATTAAAGGTCAATTTGGTTAATTGGTCAAAAAAATTAGAAGAAATAATATAATCATGATTAAAAAAGTATAAATAATCAAATATACTATACTAAAATATTTGCATATTTATATTTTTGAAAAAGGTTCGAACTCATAATCCAAAAGTCAGTTGATATGTGATATCTTTTTTTTTCCAAGTAATTAAATCTCTTATGATAATTCTAAGGGTGTTTCGTTGACAGAATGGAATTTGATAGAATTGTAATTCGTCGAAGGAATTCGACTTTGAAGTAAAATTGATATAGAATTGCAAAAAGAAAATCACGACAATTTAGTGATTATTTGTATCAAATCCCATACCAATTTCAACAAATCCCATACTAATCACGACACATTATATCGTATATATTTATGATATTTAATAATATAATTAA
The DNA here is from genome assembly GCA_033807775.1 of Saussurea involucrata. NCBI lineage: Eukaryota > Viridiplantae > Streptophyta > Magnoliopsida > Asterales > Asteraceae > Saussurea > Saussurea involucrata. The sequence continues at coordinate 71,216,436 of CM066322.1, read as the reverse complement.
ATATAAAAATATTCAATATTGGACTCATTTCGAAGGTATTGACGAAACGATTATAATGATATAATTTGTAAAAAATACAAATGATTTTTAATGCTTTTTAGTTCATATACATTATTTATGTTTATATGATAAGAGTATAAAATGAAAAAGTAAGAGATTAAAAGTAAACTACATACCTAATTATAAGGGTAGTAAATGTAACGTATAAATTAAAAAAATTGAATTAAGGAGAGATTTAAGGAGGAGTGAACGTGAGTGGGCTAATTGAACTTATAATGTAAACTGCGTCCAGATACATGTTTAGGCGGGAAAATACTAAAGTCGGCTTACCAGAAGACGACACGTGGCATGCTAGTTACTTATTTATTATATGTATAGATATTGATGATTAGACCTAGAAGTTTAATTTGTCCTGATGTTAATACGCATCTCCCTACACGATTTGGTAAAAAGTGGCAAAAAGAGAGTTAATCAAGGGTATAATTGGGAAAAAAAGTAGCAAACAACTTTTCGCAGCTTATTGAAGCGCTATCAAATAGCGTTTTAATAAGCTAGCTTATAATTATCTTTTAAAATAAGCTAAAAAAATAAGTTAGTTTATGTTTAACAATCATGGTGTAAATGTACACATATGATTGTTAATTTATCATACATCTATATATTGAGAGCATCTCCAACAACATTGCTAAAATAGAAAAAATGGGTTTTTGTTTGCTATTCTTCTCCAACAGCATTGTTATCTTGTTTGCTAAAATAGAGATTCATGGAGAAATCTCTAAATATAGAGAATTCTCTATAATTCTCTAAATAAGAGAGAAAAATAATTATTTTATTCAACCCACCAATAACATAATTCTTTTATCATTTTATATTAAGTTTTCCTTTTAAAGTGTATTGAGAATATAAATTAGAGAATATTATATGATATAATTTGTGTTATAATCTCTAAAATAGCAAAGCTGTTGGAGATGAATGTAACACATTTTAGAGATTTTAACTTTTGATTCTCTATTTTAGAAAAATTATAGCAAACCTGTTGAAGATCCTCCTCGGTCCTCACACTTGTCAACATAATTTTTTTTATTTATATGATTTTACTTAATTTTGATTTATATAGACATACCTATAACAACACTCCATAAATTACCTTACTTTTTTACTTATTAAATTTATTAAAATAACCACGTCTATTTTAGTATAATCCGATTTTAATAAGGGGCCGTTTACAAAACGCTTATCCGGGTAAGAGCTTACCAAGTCACATTAGCTTACCGGATGAATATGGCAAAGACCAATAATCTTACCCAGTACGAGCGGAAGCAAGGACCGAAAGTCTTATTCGGTAAGTGAGTGCGACGACTCTTACCACGGTTAGCGTTTACCGGCTAAATTGTTGCATATATGCAATTTTGGTGGACTAAAATCTTACCCGAGAAGTAAAGATAATGTTGAATTTTACCGGTAAATACTTACCCGAGTAAGTGATTAGGTAAACAATCCTTAATTTTTTTTTCTCTAATTTTTTCAATTATACCATTTATATTTTATTCAATCAATTTTGGGTAGCAACACAGGCTCGGAACGTGAGCCAAGCCAAAACTAAGCCGAACAACCAGAGTGATGTGAGCTGTCGGTGGCTGGCAGCCCACCCCCACCCACCGTCATCTCTCAGATACATACTTCTTGACTACTCTTCCTCTCGGTTTCTCACTTTCTCACTTTCTCCTGTCTTCGTCTTCTTCACTCTGCTACCAAATTCGTCAAATGCACTGAAACAATAAATCTATCTCCGACTCCGTTTCCCACAGTGGTTAGAACCTTTTAGATTCATCACTATTTCATTCTACACTCATAGCATTCATCCAATTTTTATTGTTGTCTTGTTCATACGCTCTTTAATTGCATTTCTGCTTGTAGTTACTTGAATGTCGTATCTATTGACCTGTATACGTCGAATTTAGATAGTTGATCACGAAATAGTATTTCAATTATCACGATCAATGTTGATCTACTATTATGTTTGCAAAATGTAAGAGATGTATTGTGATTAGGTGGAATTGTGAATGGTTTTTTGGGTTTTTAACAGGAAGCAATCGGGATTTCTAATAATTCGCGTTGTGGCTTGGAGTTGGAGGTAGATTTGATTTAAAGCACTGTAAAATTATAACAGTAAAGCTGGCGGCGAAGGTCAGTCGGAGGTATTCTGCCGGCAGCAATGGCAGCAATCTTGCCACCACTCATCTGGTAGTTCTCTTTTAAGTTGTGAATCTAGTCGATGGGGTTTTGACTGTGATTAGTTAATGTGAAAATACAAAGAGATTTTGTGAAACAATCCTTATTTAAGATTGACCATTATAGCAAGGGAAACTTAGTAAGGAAGTGCCAGTTGGAGTTACTTCTATTAATATGATAATGGTTGAATTATGATTAGCGGGTAGATCTGATTTATATTTTTATGGTGATCTTAGGCTTTTTGTTGAATGCAATGTGAACTAGCCGTTGTGTCCTGATTTGCATTTCCACAAGGAAGTCATGATTCCTGATTTGTTGTGTTAAGGGCAAGTTATTATAGCTGCTTGGAATTATTGTTGGCATGTGTGCACAGCCATGATTGCTGTCCATTAATTAATATGTACATATATAATTAAAGGAGGGTTCTGTATCAACCAGAAAGAGTTCATTTCTGTAAGCCAACCGTAAATTTTGTTACACAAGCAATGTTCCACATTTGTCCATTCATGAATTAACTAACATATATTATTCCTTCATTTATTCATTGATTCTTGTGCCGTTTTCTAATATTGGGTGCGTGTATTTTTCTCTCTTTATATTGAGTACAAAAAAATTGTTCTCATAAAATGTTCCTCTAATCGACCATTAAATTTTCAATTTAAGAAGGTAGAAACACAACAAAAGAACAAAGGGATCCACCTATTTCCTAATAGATGTTTACCCTTGTTCCCTTACACTGTTATATTGAAAACTTATACAAAGCTTATACTGATCCAGTATTGAGCTTGGTATCGGGGAAACATTTCTGAATATAAATGTATTACTTTTGGCTTCTCAGCGTGATTACAGTTTTACCTTGCTAAGGTTTGGGATTCAAAATCTATAAAAATAAATAATAATGTTCCAGACGTAGATGTTGGCATGCCCTATGTTAATAATCCTCCTCGTCTAGGCTGCCATACATTAAGTTTCACCTTCCTCAAGTTAAAAGATCCCTGTTTTACATTTCCAAACGAAAAGTTGACAAAGCTCTACAAGGGTCCTACCATGCATAACAATAGAGATGATAAAATCATGGCTTCTTGATACAGTTTACAAAAAGGTGGGCGTAATCTTACTTTTTATGCCATTTCAAGGGTAAGAATAGGTGTTCGGCATCTGGTATAGTAAATTAAGACCATTAATACGTCAAGGAAAGAAAAATGTTTGCTATACAGACAACATGGCAGGCTCTGGGTCCCGGGTGTCCAGTGTCCTGGTAGTTCACTACTGCCAGCACTCACCATATGACCCATGATTTATTATGTTTATTTCAATTGTTGATAATTTCAAAATGTCATTGCAGGAAAGAAATGGAGATGGTACACCTGAAAGAGAACCTCCGACTCCACATTCCCTGATAAAAATGGGCTCGAGGTCAGTTTAATTATTTATATGGACCATATAATGCTTTGGAAGTTCTATTTTCTGTTTAACCTGCTCATGATGGTTTGTTTGATGAGTGTTTTCTTCTGTCTCTAGAGAGCGTAGTAGCATGGAAGATCCAGATGGGACATTAGCAAGTGTTGCCCAATGCATTGAGCAGTTAAGACAGAAATCATCATCTCCACAAGAAAAAGAATTTAATTTGAGGCAGTTACTGGATCTGATCAATACACGTGAAGGTGCATTTAGTGCCGTTGGTTCACATTCTCAGGCAGTTCCGGTGCTGGTGTCTCTCCTACGATCTGGGTCACTTGGGGTAAAGATGCAAGCGGCCACAGTTTTGGGATCCATGTGTAAAGAGAGTGAACTACGAGTCAAAGTTTTGCTCGGGGGTTGCATTCCTCCCCTTCTCGCTCTTCTAAAGTCAAGTTCAGCCGAAGGGCAAATTACAGCTGCAAAGACCATTTATGCTGTTTCTCAAGGTGATTCCAAGGATCACGTTGGGTCCAAAATCTTTGCTAGTGAAGGGGTTGTGCCAGTGCTCTGGGAGCAACTCGAGAAGGGTTTCAAGGCTGGACATGTGGTTGATGATTTGCTGACTGGTGCTTTAAGAAACCTCTCCAGCAGCACTGAGGGGTTTTGGTCAGCAACAATCCGAGCTGGGGGAGAAGATATACTAGTAAAGCTACTCATGCATGGCCAGTCAAGCACTCAAACTAATGTTTGCTTTCTGCTAGCATGTATGATGATGGAGGATGCATCCGTATGTTCGAAGATATCGACCGCTGAGACTATAAAACAACTCATTAAGCTACTAGGACCTGGAAATGAAGCTCCAGCTAGAGCACAAGCAGCAGCTGCTTTAAAGGCTCTTTCAGCTCAGAGCAAAAAAGCAAGGAAGGATATATCTAGTTCCAATGGCATTCCTTCTTTGATTAATGCTACAATAGCTCCTTCAAAAGAGTTTATGCAAGGTGAGGATGCCCAAGCTCTACAGGAGAACGCGATGTGCGCTCTTGCAAACATTTCCGGTGGATTGTCCCATGTCATCGCAAGCCTTGGTCAAAGTCTTGACTCATGCACTTCACCTTCACAGGTAGCTGATACATTAGGAGCTTTGGCTTCTGCTCTTATGATATATGACAGCAAAGCAGAAAGTAACAGAGAATCAGATCCCATGGATATTGAGCTGACACTAATTAAGCAGTTTAAGCCACGTTTACCATTTCTAGTGCAAGAGCGCATCATAGAAGCTCTTGCCAGTTTGTATGGGAATGCCACTCTCTCAAGCAAACTTGCCAATTCTGATGCAAAACATTTGCTGGTTGGTTTGATCACAATGGCAACCAATGAAGTTCAGGATGAATTGATAAAATCGCTACTTATTCTCTGCAACAACGAGGGCAATTTGTGGCATGCTCTTCAGGGTCGTGAGGGTATTCAGATGTTGATTTCTCTTTTTGGACTTTCATCAGAGCAGCAGCAGGAGTGTGCTGTTGCATTGCTTTGCCTTTTGTCCGATGAGAATGATGACAGTAAATGGGCCATCACAGCCGCTGGTGGCATACCTCCACTTGTTCAAATTCTTGAGACGGGGTCTGCAAAAGCAAAGGAAGATTCTGCATCGATTCTTGGTAACCTCTGCAATCATAGTGAAGATATACGCAATTGTGTTGAGAGTGCTGATGCTGTTCCTGCTTTGTTATGGCTTCTGAAGAATGGAAGCTCCAATGGGAAGGAGGTTGCTGCAAAGACATTAAACCATTTAATTCAGAGATCAGATACAGCAACTATAAGTCAACTTACTGCACTATTGACCAGTGATCTTCCCGAATCCAAGGTTTACGTTTTGGATGCATTAAAAAGTCTGCTTTCCCTTGCCCCACTTAGTGACTTACTGCGTGAAGGTAGTGCCTCTAATGATGCAACCGAAACAATGATTAAGATTTTAAGCTCTACAAATGAAGAGACTTGTGCTAAGTCTGCAATGGCTCTTGCTGGAATCTTTAATCTGCGGAAGGATTTGCGTGAAAGCAGCATTGCTGTTAAAACTCTTCGATCCGTGATGAAACTTTTAGATTCTGAATCCGAGAACATTTTGGCAGAATGCTGTGGATGCCTTGCTGCAATGTTTTTATCGATCAGGGAGAACGATGACGTGGCTGTTGTTGCCAGGGATATGCTGCCTAGATTACTGACACTTGCAAGATCTTCAGCTCTGCAAGTTGCAGAACAGGCACTAGGTGCTTTAGCGAACCTTTTATTGGACAGTGGAGTTCCAGAGAAGGTTACTCCTGAAGAAATTATTAAGCCCGCTACTAGAGTTCTGTGTGAAGGCAAAACAACCAGAAGGAACCATGCTGCGGCAGCAATCGCTCGGCTTCTTGAAACCCGTCAAACGGATTCTGGCTTAACTGATTATGTAAATCGGACTGGAACAGTTCTTGCATTGATTTCATACATAGAATCCAGTAATTGTGGATCTACTGCCACGTCAGAGGCACTTGATGCACTTGTTATTTTGTCAAGATTAAAAGGATCACCCGGGCACATCAAACCTGCATGGTCCGTACTTGTTGAACATCCAGACAGCATAAGCCCGATTGTTTCATTCATTAAGGGTGCAACCTCTCTCTTACAAGATAAGGCAATTGAAATTTTGTCAAGGCTTTGTCAGGATCAATGTGCACTACTTGGAAATGCTATTACGGGATCTTATGGTTGCACTTCATCGATTGCAAAAAGGGTAATTGATTCCTCAAATGCAATGGTGAAAATTGGTGGAACTGCACTTCTCGCTTGTGCCACAAAAGCAAATATCCAGAGAGTGGTGGAGGACCTACGTGAAACACATTTGCATTCCCAATTTATTCAATCTCTTGTTTTGATGTTAAGTTCTCCAAATTATTCTCATTCAGAAGACATGGATTCTATAAGTATTTGCAGATGTTCCAAAGAAGCAATTGCCGGTGAGAAACGCACTAGGACATCAGTTATACGTGGTGCTAGTATTTCTATATGGCTACTGTCTGCTATTGCTAGTTATGATGAGAAATATAAAACTGAGATTATGGAGGCAGGAGCTGTTGAAATTCTTACAGGAAGAATCTCACGTCCATTGCCATACAGTCAGGTACGTACTTCAGATGTACAAAAATTAATAAAAACATAAATCATGGTACACACACACACACACACACACATATATATATATATATATATATATATAGGGTTGGGTTCCGGTGAGAAGTTGAGGTTAACGTGAGAAGCGTGAGAAGTGGTTATCAACCGTTGGATGAGAAATGGATGCACATTAGGATGAGATGCATCGAGATAAGATGCACCGAGATGCACCAGATCAATTCCCTTCTAAGCCGCAATTCACGGGAGGGCATTTGATTAAAAGTGAAACGGTTCAAATCCACTTCTCACGCTTCTCACATTAACTTCAACTTCTCATGCGATCCTTCGCCTTCGCCTTCGCCTATATATATATATATATATTTATTTGTTTGAAGGTGTTTTGGGCTGCGGTTTGTATAACCAATAATTGCAATGTCCTTACATACATGCCAACATTTTCTATATAAGTGAATTGTTGATAACATATTTCTTGACTGTGGAAAGGATTTTGAACTTTGGTACTTGTACTGCTCATACTTATATTGCCTCATACCGGTGTTTCATGCAGTTGGACATTGATGAGGATAATAGCATCTGGATATGCACACTTCTATTAGCAATTCTGTTTCAAGATAGAGATATTATACGCACAAGTGGAACATCCAAAGCCATACCAGCCCTTGCTAGTTTATTGAGGTCAGAGGAGTCGGCCAATAGATATTTTGCTGCACAAGCTACAGCAAGTTTAGTCTGCAATGGAAGCAGGGGAACTCTTCTTTCTGTTGCTAACTCGGGGGCTGCAGGTGGGCTTATTTCCTTGCTTGGGTGTGCTGATGCTGATATACATGGTCTTTTGCAGTTGTCAGAAGAGTTTTCTTTGGTTCCTTATCCAGAGCAAGTTTCTCTTGAGAGGTTGTTTAGGGTTGATGACATTAGGGTTGGTGCTACTTCTAGGAAGGCAATCCCAGCTCTTGTTGATCTACTGAAGCCAATCCCAGACCGGCCAGGGGCACCTTTTCTAGCACTTGGTCTTCTAATTCAGCTTGGGAGTAATTGTCCAACAAATAAGATTGCCATGGTTGAGTCTGGTGCTTTGGAAGCATTAACAAAATATCTATCACTTGGCCCCCAAGATGCTACTGAGGAAGCTGCAACTGATCTGTTGGGAATCCTATTCAGCACTGCTGAAATACGGAGACACGAGTCTGCATTTGGCGCCGTCAATCAGCTTGTAGCCGTCTTACGTTTGGGCGGAAGGCGTGCAAGATATAGTGCGGCTAAAGCACTGGAGAATCTATTTTCTGCTGATCACATTAAAAACGCGGAATCTTCTCGGCAAGCTGTTCAACCTTTGGTGGAAGTTCTAAATACTGGTTTGGAAAAGGAGCAACATGCTGCTATTGCTGCTTTAGTTAGGCTACTCGGTGGAAATCCATCAAGAGGCCTTACTGCTGCAGATGTTGAGCTGAATGCAGTTGATGTTCTTTGTAGAATTCTTTCATCAGATTGTTCAATGGACTTAAAGGGGGATGCTGCTGAGTTGTGTTGTGTACTATTTGAAAACACGAGAATCAGATGTACCGTTACTGCTGGGCGTTGTGTCGAGCCTTTAGTTTCACTGCTTGTTTCGGAGTTTAGTCCAGCTCAGCATTCCGTCGTCCATGCACTGGAAAGACTTGTAGATGATGAGAATCTGGCTGAATTAGTTGCTGAACGAGGTGCAATAATTCCTCTTGTAGGCCTTCTACACGGCCAGAACTACATGCTTCATGAGGCAAGTTCTGGAGCTCTTGTTAAGTTGGGAAAAGATAGACCTTCTTGCAAGATGGAAATGGTGAAAGCTGGAGTCATTGAAAGTGTACTTGGTATCCTTCCAGAAGCCCCTGATTTTCTCTGTGCTGCTTTTGCAGAATTGCTTCGAATATTGACGAATAATGCCACGATAGCAAAAGGTCTATCTGCAGCGAAAGTGGTTGAACCCCTTTTCTTGTTGCTTAAAAGGCCCGAGCTTGGACCCGATGGGCAGCATAGTGCTTTGCAGGTTCTAGTGAATATCTTGGAGCATCAGCAGTGTCGTGCTGATTTTTCCTTAACTCCACACCAAGCCGTTGAACCGCTCATCCCGTTACTAGATTCTTCTGCTACAGCGGTGCAACAGTCATCAGCCGAGCTTTTATCTCATCTGCTTCTAGAAGAACGTTTCCAGAAGAATTCTATGACACAACAAGTAATTGGTCCATTAATGCGAGTTATTGGTTCTGGTATTCCCATTTTGCAGCACAGAGCTCTAAAGGCTCTTGTTAGCATTTCTCTAGCTTGGCCTAATGAAATCGCAAAAGAGGGTGGCGTAAGTGAACTATCGCGAGTCATTTTGCTAGCCGATCCCTTTCTTCCTCATGCTTTATGGGAATCCGCTGCTGCTGTTTTATCTAGTATTCTGCAGTTCAGTTCGGAGTTTTATCTCGAAGTACCTATTGCAGTGTTGGTACGGCTGCTACGTTCAGGTTTAGAAGGCACTGTAATTGGTGCACTCAGTGCTCTTCTAGTCCTGGAAAGCGATGATTCCAGCAGTGCTGTAGCAATGGCTGAAAGTGGTGCAATCGAGGCTCTTTTAGATCTTCTCAGATGCCATCAGTGTGAGGAAAATGCTGCAAGATTGCTGGAGGTGTTATTGAACAATGTAAAAATCAGAGAAACTAAAGCGACCAAATCAGCTATCTTACCGCTATCCCAATACCTTCTCGATCCACAAACTCAAGCTCAGCAGGCAAGATTGCTGGCAACTCTTGCTCTCGGGGATTTATTCCAGAATGAAACTTTGGCACAATCTGCTGATGCCGTTGCAGCCTGTCGTGCTTTGGTGAATTTGCTCGAGGATCAACCTTCTGAAGAAATGAAAGTAGTTGCTATGTGCGCTCTGCAGAATCTTGTGATGTATAGCCGATCTAATAAAAGAGCAGTTGCAGAAGCTGGCGGCGTTCAGGTCGTGTTGGACATGATTGGTTCAAGTAATATCAATACATCGATTCAGGCGGCTATGTTTATTAAGCTTCTTTTCTCTAACAATACCATCCAAGAATATGCCACCAGTGAAACTGTCAGAGCTATAACTGGTAAGTTTTTGCTCTTACGTGGTTATGATAGGTCTGTAAATGGATATCTGTAAATCTGCATATAGTTTAGAGTTCTTTAGAAGTTTAAGTAATCCATTTCCATATCTGCTATATGCCAATGCTGTCATCCAATTGTTTTATCATATGGCATGTGATTAATAATATATTTTTTATTACATAATATTCTGTTAAAAAATACTGTTAAAAAAATAAGGATATTAAATTATTTGGCAAATAAAGCATGCTTTTAAAAACTATGCAATAATCATATATATAGCTCGTTGCACTTTTTTTTTTTTCTCTCACTAGTATTAATACATTGTTTGTCTAATTATCATCTAATATCAGGCAACACCTAAATGGGTATACTCCCTCCGTCCCAAAATAAATGTCCACAATGAAAAAGACACATTTTTAGAAATGTGTAACTATTACACTTTTTAAATGATAAATGACAATTTTACCCTTAAGAATAGAGGGAGTAATGAACCCATCTCATAATTAAGGGTAAGGCACTTTTGAAAGTCTTGACACTTATTTTGCATGGAGGTAGCAATGTGGTTGGTAACTTGGTATATCTGGAAAGTATTGTGGATAACTTAGGGTATGATTGAACCTATGATTATCCCATTCAGCCAACTCTTTTTGATGCTCTTATCTTAAACTTGCAGCTGCTATTGAAAAGGATTTATGGGCCAATGGAACAGTGAGTGAAGGGTATTTGAAAGCTCTAAACGCACTCTTCGGGAACTTCCCACGTTTGAGAGGCTCTGAACCCGCAACCTTGAGCATCCCACACCTAGTGACATCTCTTAAGACTGGTTCAGAAGCAACTCAAGAAGCTGCATTAGATGCACTCTTTCTTCTGAGGCAAGCTTGGTCGGCTTGCCCAGCTGAAGTCTCTAAATCCCAGTCAACTGCTGCTGCAGATGCAATACCGTTGTTGCAGTACCTGATTCAATCAGGACCTCCTCGATTTCATGACAAGGCCGAATTCTTGTTGCAGTGTTTGCCTGGGACATTAATGGTTATGATTAAGCGTGGCAATGATATGAAACAGTCGGTGGGAAACCCAAGTGTGTATTGCAAGCTTACACTTGGCAGTACTCCTTCGAGGCTAACCAAGGTGTGCTACTTATACCCTTTAATAGCGACAAAATTGGGGAATCTTGTTTCTTTTGGATATGCATGTGATTTATGTGCTTAATAAGTTTGTTGTTTTCTTGTTCAATCCATTGCAGGTTGTGTCAACTGGTCCAAATCCCGAGTGGGATGAGAACTTTGTGTGGTCCTTTGAAAGTCCTCCGAAAGGCCAGAAGCTACATATCTCATGCAAGAATAAAAGCAAGATGGGGAAGGTAAGTCCATCTTCATAACACCACCATATTCTCTTTCACTTTGTTTTTGTTTTCTTAATTACCTCAAAAACCTTATTTCATCACTCCGTCTGCCTCAAAATAAATTCAATATTTGACTGGTATGTAGCTTCAATAATTGTGTTTGACTATTGATTAAGTATCGTCTAATGATTAACAAGGACACTGATGATTAGTAATAGGCAAATAGGTAATTTTGTATTGAAACTTTGCTAGAAAGGGAAATGTTTTCATTTATTTTGGGAAATCCCAAAATATTAATTATTTCATTTGTTTTGGGACCGAGAGAGTAGAATTTAAGGGGGAATTGTATCATCAAGTACATGTAGCCCTATGAATATCTGATTCCATAAATATCTTAGTTGTTTCCTAATCTAAAGCAATAATCATAATGAATGAACCCTGTCATTTTCCATAAATATCTCGATCATTATTAATGAACCCTGATCATCTACTATAAATATCTCAAACTCTTTCCAAATACAAGTTTTGATCATGGTTTGTAAGATTTCTATGGTTAGTATTTGAAACTCCTCTAAAAGTGGTTAATTCGTGAAATAAATATCGGCCCTTAATTCTTGTTTGTGTAGAAGTCATTCGGGAAAGTGACCATCCAGATTGACCGCGTTGTGATGATGGGGGCAGTGGCCGGTGAATACGCTTTGCTGCCACAAAGCAAAAGTGGTGCCTCAAGGAATCTCGAAATAGAAATTCAATGGTCGAACAAATAAGGTTTATCCAGCTTAAGTGTATAGCTCACTAGAAGTTATGAGTTCAGATCTTGCATGGTACAGGAAAAAATAGAACTGTATTCGAGTCACTTGCCATCCCTTCCAACGCAAGAATACCACGGTACATTTTTTTCTTTATTTTAAAAGAACTGTTATGCCAAATAGTATATAATGTTTATTATTATTTAGTTAATTCTTTTATAGTATAGTTCAGATCCTACTTTTGAGTGAGATATATCGAGTATAGCAGTATAGTCATTTCTTGTAATCATATTACAACAAACTTCTTTCTGCCCCTTTGTATTGTTTGCCTGTAAGATATATGTAGCTTTTATTCTTTGAGATTTTGACATTGATTATAAGTATTTGAGTAAATTATGTTTCTCGTCCCTCTGGTTTGTTAAAAATTACGATGTCCCTGTAGTTTTGAAATTGCGGTTTTCGTTCTGGTGGTTTGCAATTCATTGAAGTTTTCGTTCCTAAGGCTAGCTACGTACCTTTAAGCATAAGTGACGAAAACAACAATGAGCTATAAACCACAAAGACCAAAGCGGTAATACGTTGTAAATCAAAGTGACGAAAACAACAATAAATTGTAAACCATAAGAATGAAAATCGTAATGTTAAAAATACAAGGATGAAAATTGCATTGCTACAGGGACGAAAAATGTATATTTTTTATTTTTGTTTACTATTTGAAATTGGGTTTAAAAATTGTCTCTAAAACCGCTTTGCAATATCTTGTATTTGCTTTGCAATATCTTGTATTTGTGTTATAGGGAAGGACTTAGAGAGTTTGAGACAGACTCTTGTGAAAACCTGTTTTTGGAAGGTGTTTTGTTGGTTTTCTATCAAGTCATGTATAGATAAAGTTGTTTGTGCGGTTTAAATCTATCTGTATAGATTGAGAAAGTTTTATCATAGATGGAAGAGCGTGCTTTTTAATTGGTGTGGGGCGGGTTTCCGAAAAAACTTGGCTTTCTGCATAAAGGTCCGATAAAAGTTTAATGGAATAAGGGGGTGTTTACTTAGGATTAATGGGATACAAGGCTTATTCGCTCAGCCCAAATGGGATGTTTACTTGCGGCTTATTCGCATAGATGAAAAATAGATGTTGTCCACATTCAGCCAAAAAAAGACAAGCCTACCCCTGTTTAATACTTAAACCCTAGCCGCTTTCTCCTCAAAACAGAACTGGACGTGTGAAGCTTTCCATATCGATCCAACATTTCAAGTTCCCTCCTCCAAATCTCAAGTTCTCTTCTCCAAGTAGATTTCGGCACACTCGATTTCTCCAAAGCTAACAATTTCTGCACACTCGATTCTTCAAGATTTCTGCACACTCGATCACAATCTCTGCACATTTGGCTTCTTCACTTGATGGTGCTTGTTTGTCTACATCGAATTCTTGATGGTTGTTTGTGATTGTTGCTGTTTTTTCTTGGTTTAATAGCATGTTTTTCCTTGTTTAATAGCATGAATGTTGCTATATTTTCTTTGTTTAATAGCATGAATGTTGCTGGTTTTTCTTGGTTCGAATTCTTGATGGTTCTTAAGCCACGGTCATTATATAAGTTGTGAGTATCATTGAATTGCTAACAAACAAGCCTTAGGTAGCGTTTGGTACGCAGACCAGACTGGACGGGACGGGACAGGACTGGAGGAGATAATTTTAATCTAGGTTACGTTGGAAAAAAATGGTATTTTAGTAATCTTATGAGTCCCATGTTCCACCTATTTTGGTGGAACAAAAAATCTTTAAGTTTTGTCCCATGAAAACTTGTTTTTGTCCCATGTTGTCCCATCTGATTTTTGTCCCATGACATACCAAACATGGGACTATTTTTTTTGTCCCATCCCGTCTCATCCGGTCTGCGTACCAAATGCACCCTTAGGGCCTGTTTGTTAGCAGCTTAATGAGCTTAATGGGACACATAGCTTATTCAGTCAGCTATACATTGATTGTTTGGTAGTGGCTTAATGATATAGAAAGTGACTTATTTATTAAGCTTTTAGGAGGGAGCTTTATGCAGAAAGCCAAATTTTGTCCAAACCAGTCTCTCTCAATTAAAAAACATGGTCCTAACATCCATGAAAACACCCTCTCAAACAAAAACTTTCTAATCTATACAAACAGATTAATCCACACACACAGACAACTTTATTCATACATGACTTAATGGAAAACCAACCAAACAACCGCATTCGTTTTATTTGGAAAATACAATTTCAATGGCATCATAATTGAAAACGAGGAAATTACAAATATGGCCTTTATAGAAAGGGTCGTTTAATAAACTAACGAATTGATGTGCGAATGGACCCGACTTATGTTTCTGTCATGCTAAATTTCCCTCCTCATTTTTTTCGAAAAATAGAACTGTTACAATGATTTATTAAATTCAAAAAGGAAAATTGCAGGGCTTGGTTTTGAAAAAATAAGCAACTCGAAAAATTATATGGAGCCAATATTTTATTTGAGTTAGGGGTCGTTTACCTAATCACTTACCTGGGTAAGTGCTTACCGGTAAAATTTAATACTATCATTTACTTTTCGGGTAAGATTTTAGTCCACCAAAATGGCATCATATGCAACAATTTAGCCGGTAAGCGCTAACCGTGGTAAGAGCCGTCTCACTCACTTACCGGGTAAGACTCTCGGTCCTTGCTTCCGCTCTTACCGGGTAAGATTCTTAGTCTTGCCATATTCATTTGGTAAGCTCATGTGATTTGATAAGCACTTACCCGGATAAGTGTTTTGTAATCTGGCTAGAAATTGTAATTTATTCTAGACTTTATTATTAAAAGGTATTTATCATATATTTTTAATTTCTTTATTTCGCATGTTGTGGATCACGTTATAAACGTTGCCTGACCAAGCCTTGCCACTTTTCCCGGCAGTCACGCTATCATTCTTCTCCGATCGGCAACCGTTCGCCGGATATCTACTCACGACGCATATTCCACTGCTTTCGTAAGTAATCTCCTTCACATTTTCCTTTCTTTATCTCCATTTTCGTTTCTGCTTCAGTCGATTCCGTTTGTGATTTTTTCGTCTGTTTTCTGTTTTTGATTCTTCCTTTTTACTTTTAATCATTTTACAGCAACCGCTTTGGACGCCGGCGCCGCCACGAACCACCGTCTTCTTCGATCGATCACCTGCACAAATTCAGATCTGTCCTCAAACAATGTCCTTATCGCATTCCGATGATCACGGGACGAACGAAGGTGACAATGCGGATTTCCTTAAAGTGTGCGATGAGCTCTGCTTCGAATTATCGTCTCTGCAAGAGCTCGCCTGCCGTGGCGCATGGCGATCAATTCTGGACAAAGTCGCTCAAGCACGTTCTAAAAATCTCCTTTCTAAACCTCATGAGCATCTCGTTTATCTAGCCTACAACGCTATAGCTCTCACCAAGCTCCGCCGTTTCTCTGAAGCAGTCGCCGAGCTCGAATTGGTGGAAAAAGGCCTAGATATTTACCGGTACGAAACTTATCCACAACATTACCCTAACCGCCATGGCTCCATGGCTCCTTTTGTTCTCCGTTGGCTGTACGCTGAACTCCCTTCTAGATTAGGCAAACGTCAAGAAAGCTTAGATCGATTCTACTTGTTACTACAGTTCATTAGGGAAAAATTGGCTAAAAATTTACCAGATCCGTCTCGTGCAGTATGGAGAAAACGCGAGGGTTTGGTGATTAATTCGATAATAAGTCATCATTTGAGTCATAAAGAGTTCAAGGTGTGTTTGGATTTGATTAAGGACTTGATTAGCCATGATTTGACCCCTGTTTCTAGAGCAATTTTGATGACGAAGTTAGGGTATATTCAAATGCAATATGGTGACCTTGATGGTGCCAAAGGGACTTTTGATGGAATTGAGGGTCTTGTGACTGAAGGCAAGGGAGAGATTGTGATGCAAAATATTGTGAATAGGAACAAGGGATTGATGTTTATGGTTGAGAAGGATTATGTGTCTGCAGTGATGGAATACCAGAAGTGCATTGATAGAGATGTTTCAGATGTGATTGCTATCAATAACAAGGCCCTTTGCTTGATGTACATGCGTGATTTGTCTGATTCTATTAAGGTGATGGAGAATGCTTTAGAGAGAATCCCTACGCATGCCTTAAACGAGACTTTTGTGGTGAATTTGTGCAGTATGTATGAATTGGCTTATGTTAATCACTCAGATATCAAGAAGACGCTTGGCAGTTGGATTGCTCGTGTGGCACCTGATGATTTTGATACTTCCTGTACTCGAATATGAGGTACCTATGTTTGTTAGAAGGATCGTTTATCTAACATGCATTCTATCTTGATCGTTTTTTTTAGCATTTAAGAACTCTTCTGTGATGGAAACTTATGCTTTAAAAGGTTTGAAGTTTGATCTTATTTTGAAGTGTGTACATTGGGATATGCTGATGGGGTATTCCTGTATTGGATGCTCAGTAGCCAATCATGCATTCATTGACAACATTCATCTTCATAGTTTTCTATTGTATAACCAGCATCATAATAGTTGCTTTCTCGACTACTTAAGGGTTCTTTACTTACAGCTTAATAAGCTTAATGGTCTGGGCAGCTTATTGGATCAGCCATACATGAGTGTTTCTTTACACCTTAATTGTTAAGCCATTAAGTTAAAATGGCTGTATGGAATAAGTCAGGACCCCTCACTTGTCCCATTAAGCCACCCCAAACAAATTAATAACAAATATGCCTAGAAATAATCCAGCCCTCTCTCTTGCCTCCCTCAAAAACCCACTGGTCCCTCTCCCTCATACAGACAGATTTATTCGGACAAACAACATAACACATACATAGCTTAATGTAAAATAAGGTAACAATCCCTAATCAAATCTAGTATGCTACCAGTTCTAGTGTGTGCCTATTTTATAAACTAGACAAAAATGAACCAAGATGGTTCCCTTAAACCTTTGCACACATCCAGCATATCGGGATTATATCTGATCTGGGGAACGGGAACTTGGGAAGTACGTGACCTATTTTCAAGATTCTTTCTCGAGTACCTGTCAAATTTAACTTATTGATGAAAAGAATCAAGAAAAGAAAAATCTGAGCTTAGAACTAGGTAATGGATGAATCATGAGCTTAGGGCCTGTTTGTTAGCAGCTTAATGAGCTTAATGGGAGTCATAGCTTATTCAGTCAGCTATACATGACTGTTTGGTAGTGACTTAATGATATAGAAAGTGACTTATTTATTAAGCTTTTAGGAGGGAGCTTTATGCAGAAAGCCAAGATTTGTCCAAACCAGTCTCTCCCAATTAAAAAACATGGTCCTTCCATCTATGAAAACACCCTCCCAAACAAAAACCTTTCCAATCTATATAGACAGATTAATCCACACAGACAACTTTATTCATACCGGACTTAGTGAAAAACCAACCAAACAGCCCCTTAGACCCATTCACATTGCTTACTGGTATTTAGAAGAGATTTGACCTCACTGAAATTTTTATAGAGCTCCAATTTCTTTTAGCCCATGCCATCTCAGAAACAAAAAAAAAAATGGTTAGAATTGTGCATGTCTTTTCCATGTAATTTATTGGCATAGTGGGTGTCAATCAAATTTTAAGACATGTAGTTAGCATAATAGCAATATGTATGTCTAGAGTAATTCAGATTTCCTGTGGGGATACAGAGAAGTATATAGATACCCTTTCACTTGCATTAGTTCGCCATTGGCTAGACTTGGACCAATTGGCAATTTTCCTCTACATATGTTGGAAGCTCCCTTCTTTTCTCAAAGGCTATTTTCAAGATTCTTTCTCCGGACCTTTTAAGACCAATTAAATAGATTATTTTGACCTATAAAACCAATTAAAGCCGGTAAAATCATGGGAAAGGTCCAAAAAAACCAATGGACTTTCATATCTTGAATGTTTCAAGTCCGTGGACATATTAATCAATGATGTCCTATATATATAAATCAATGATGTCCTATATATTTCCAAGCAATTCGTACAAACTATACAAACCAATCTTAGCCTATATATATATATATATATATACATATATAGGCTAGGTATCAAATACAAACCAAATGGATTGTACAAACCCCTACAAACTCAATCTAGCTTCATGAATCTGATAATCTGATAATTTGGCTTCATGAATCTATATTTTGGCTTCATGAATATATAATTTGGCTTCATGAATATATAATTTGGCTTCATGAATCTATATTTTCCAGTGGAGCCCTAAAATACCCTTATGGATATAAAAAAAGAAGTTATGGATATAAAAAAAGAAGTTACGTGATTGGTGGAGATGAAAAAATATGCTAAAAGCCCTAAAATACCCTTATGGATATAAAAAAAAAGTTACGTGATTGGTGGATATGAGTTTGTACAGTTTGTACAATCTATTTGGTTTGTACCCGATACCACCCCTACATATATATATATATATATATATATATATATATATATATATATATATATATATAGGGTCAGGTTCAAGGAAAAACCTCAAAAAACCGGAAAATTGAAGAACACCCTAGGAGCCCTTCATCTCCTAGGTGGAGATGAGTTTGTGCATACAGGTTATTTGTATGCACAAGTGCATACCGCCCAGATGAAGGGCTTCTAAGGTGTTCTTCAGTTTTCCGTTTTTTTGAGGTTTTCCCTTAAACCTCCCTATATATATATATATATATATATATATGTGTGTGTGTGTGTGTGTGTGTGTGTGTGTGTGTGAGGGGAAAAAACATTTAAGGGAAGTTAGATATAAAAGTAGAATGTTGGGGTGTATAGGAGTTGAGTTCCACGGTTTGAGACATTTATATAACATAACCTAATTATGATGGTTTGAAAAGATCTCAACCAAACCTAACCCATTACAAAGTGCAACCTAACCCAACCCAACCCAACCCAACCCTTGGTGGTTGTGTTGGGTTGACGGGTTATCATCTTTCTTTTAAAGAAGTAGCTGTCAAATGGATAAACACAACCCTAATAGGTTTAAAGTTCACTTTCCCTACAAGAGCTCAATCCTTGCCAAAGTTACGGAGCCATGGTTGCTTTTAGTCGATGCTATTCGTTTCATTAGTCAAAGTTGATACTTATGTTTCGCTAACCTACGTTTGGCAAAGCAGTTCATAAGCTATCGGCTAGCTTACGACCCTACAAACGAGACTTTTACGATAAGCTCTAAATATAAGTTAGTGTATGGTTGTCACACGTGCCTTTAAGCACACACTAGTTTATCAAATAATACGCCTCATAGCAACAATAACATATTTTCATTTGGCAAGAAATTGTTATATAAAATCCATAATAACTTTGTATTTGTTTAAGTGTTTACAGAAAAGAAAAAAAGAAAAGAGTTTTATATATATAAGATAGGACCCTGCATTTGGCCTTTAATACCTTGGAAATTTCTCAAAACTTATGTAAATAAATTCTTAGTTTGCCATTCCATAGGTGTATTGCCTTACTTTATCCTATTTACAAAAAGTAAACTATACATTAACAACTCAAAACCACAACAAAAAACATGTCTTTGAAATGAAGGTTACCAAGGTTCCATATATTAGCAGGCAGCTTTAGACCATGCAAGATCAAACACATTTTTAAAGTGTCACGTCAGTTCTGCAATAACCCCTCCACACCCATGCAAGACCAAACCTCTTTTTAAAGTAATAAACTATAATATAAATAATAAATTAATTAAATTAAACAAAAATAAACTTGTTTAATATATATTTGTTTGTGAAAGATCTTTCTAATTGTAAAAGGAGTTGTTACAATTACAAGACCTTACAAGCCACCTAACATTCTAATTGTAAAAGAAGTTGTTACACCTTGCAAGCAACACAAGACATGTGTGGATGCTCATAGAGGCAGTTTGAGATAAATGATACTCTCTAAAGCTTTATACAAAAACCAAGTTTTTTCTAGACCAATCCTTTTCAATCAAAATAAATTCCCTTTTATATTTATCAAAAAATCATCCTAATCAAAAACTTTTTATAACCTAGGGAATGACTAATCTAAGCTTTACCCTACAATATTTAATTAGAAAAAAAAAACTAAATTTAAAGTACACACAATAACCATATGTTTTGTAAAAATGTGTTTCTTATCATCCAAGTTGAAGCACCAATTAATTAATTAAATGCAAGATGTAAAAAGACTAGAAACATTACACCAACACAAACACAAGGATAATGCCAATGTTTTAAGTAAGAGCTCAATCATAACAAAACTCTATGCCAGACTAAACCAGACCAGCAATAGACCAGACCACAGATAAAAACTTATGTCTACCACAAAAACAAAAGAAACACAAGGTACTTAGTATGAACTTCTATCCCAACAAACCAATGAAACACCACAAAATCACTGTGAAACTCCGAGCCACTTGGTGAAAACATCAAACTCTGCATAATCACTATCTGATATCATGGTCTTGTACCATGCTTTGCTAGCGGTTTTGATCTTGGCCGCTTCCTCCTGTTGACATCGCAAACAAATTCAAAACAACAAAGTAAATACGCAAGTACAACAACCATAATCGTACACCTAGTCACAATGTGCTATCAGATGGTTTCCGCACTCACAGAATACACCTTCAAAAAGACACCCATATGATTCTAATTCGTAGTTGAAGTAACACAAGATTTTAGATAAAAGTTTGTCTTCACAATACAAATACAGGTACTTGTTGAGACAAGAAACCATGGTAACAAGTAAAATACATTCCACTGAAACACTTGCATTTGCAAGCATATATGAAAGCACTTTCAGGAACAATAATCCTGGTAAATTAGAAGGGATATTGACCTAGCAATCAATTACTAGCTCATGAAGCATTAAAAATCCCATGTCCAGTTCATGCCAATTGTGATATCCTTTTGAGGCACAATTAATGATGAACTTTAGGGCATCATTATATGGAGGGGCAAACAGGCAAAAAGTCTAATGGCTAATGCACTTTAAAAAGATAGACTAAGCACAAGATTTATGTTCTGTTCATTAAAAATATTCTGTTAAATTTCAAAATACAAAGAATTGGCCTTCTTGTCAACAAGAATAATGTGGACTTGGTTAAATGTATGCTTGAAAATGAACTCATAGCCATCTTCATCCAAAATACAAATACATCTCATCCAATTGCAGATTTAATATTAAAAGTACACATGAATGAGAACAACTACTACAGTATACTGCAACACACCCCATAAGCATACAGATATCATAAAGTTAAGCTATACCCATTACAACCTATTTAACTAAAAAGTAAAAAACCAAGCAAAGACTAACTTTTTTTCTAGATAAGCAGGAATTAAAGCAATAATAGGTTATTAACAAGTCTGTTCATCATAGTAGACCCATCTTTTAAAAAGAACAATTGCTAATCATCAATATTTTCAACAATATGCAATTCATTTGTACACCAAATGACATAATTCAATTACTGAAAAAATGATACATTAAAAACATTCAGTAATCAATCCTATAATTGAATGCATTAGGCAATCATATAACACAAAAAGCAAGAGCATAGAAGAACAAATATTCACAAATACTCTGATATTAAGAAAGAAGACCACGTGTACCTTGGAAATGGGCTGCCTCTTCTTATCAAGCTTCTCCTTCTTGGATACCTTCCTCTGTTCCTCAGCAAGAAGAGCCATCCTCTTAGCAGTCTTGGCATAAGGATTCAACCTAAGCATGGTGTTCAAGTTCTTCAATGGGTTCTTCTTCATCGGAGCCCTCTTCACTTCCTTCTTAATTGGCTTCACCACTGACTGCACCTCATCAGAATTGATAATCCGAGCCAAATCAGCATTAGCCATCTTAGCCCTAGGCAATACATAACCCTTCTTCTTCTCACTCGTCTTCTCAAACGATCCATAAATAGAATCCAACTTCTCAAAAGCAGATTTCGTCCAAATAATAAACCTCCCAAGATGACCTCCAGGAGCCAGCTTCAACAAATTCAATCTCTCCACATTAGCTATTTCAACTCCAGGAATATTCCTAAACGCCTTCACAAGCTTCGCACCTTCAGTTCCATAAACAATCAGCGGTCCTTTTCGAGAAATATACCTCCGATTCCTCATTTTCCCCTTTCCAGGACGAATTCCAACAGAATCCTTGGCTTTCTCAGCATCAGCGTAAGCTCCGATCTGCTTCAACACCTTAATTGCATTCTGCGTCTTCTCAACGCCTTCAGCAGAATCGCTAACCACCAATGGAAGCTCAGGAACCGATTCAATACGATGGCCACGCGCCATCACAAGCGACGGCACCGCAGAAGCAGCAATAGCTGAAACGACGGCGTATCGCTTCTGATTCACATTGATTTTCCTGTGCCATCGGCGCCAGATCCGTGTAGGTGCGAACATGCGACCACCACGACACATGTTACCGAAAGCTCCTTGTCCGGCACGGTGAGTACCGCCACCTGGAACACGGGGGATACGAGATACAGCACGTCCGGTACCCCATGACTCGGCGGAGGTCTGGTGGCCGGCTTTTCGCGAGACGGCGTAGGGTTGACGGGAGTTTTTGGAGATGTTGGAATGAACGAAGTTGACGATGTCTGGACGAATGGAGGCTTTCATGACGTGTGGGAGGGGAAGACTAGCACCGTCGGTGGCCATGTCCGATTCCAGGGCTTGGACGGTGACGAGGGGACGGGCGGCGGCGGCCATTTCTGAATGTTACAGCGACAAAGGGAGTTAGGGCTTCTGTGCAGGTTTTGGAGTGACAAGTTTCATATATATTTGATCTGAAGTAGGGCTGGGGAAATGGGCTACTATGGCCATGGCCCATATATAATAATATGGGCCTGGGTTAGTTTACGTTCAATAACATATTGTATTAATATATTTTCTAAAGCATTGTAGATTACTAGACAAGGAAGAGAAAAAAAAATTAGGGATCGTTTACAAAACGCTTATCCGGGTAAGTATTTCTCAAGTCATATTAGCTTACCAGATGAATATGACAAGCACCAAGAATCTTACCCGGTAAGAGCGGAAGCAAAGATCGAGAGTTGAAAATAAGGACTGAGAGTCTTACCCGGTAAGTGAGTGCGACGACGGTTAGCGCCTTCCCAGGTAAGTGATTAGGTAAACGGCCTCTTAATATATTTTTTTCATTTTAAATGATCCAAGGGATAAGGGATTGGTTACTAAAAGTTTATATCTTATCAGATGAACATATAAAAAATTTGAAAATTTTACTGCAATGACAAGGATCAAGAGTTTTATCTGGTAAGTAAGAGTAATGACTTTTGCCCGGTAAGTACTTGCAGGATAAAATGTGCATATAATGTCATTTTAATGGATTAAAAATCTTATTTAGTAAGTTAAACAAAAGGGTTGGTTATTACTAGTAAGTGCTTGTCGGGGTAAGTGTTGGTAAACGGTCCTAAGTCTCTAAAAAAACTAATGAACTTTCTTATTTTGAAAAATTATGTTCCTCGACATTTTTTTCCAAATAAATAGATCATCAAACTTTTAGAAATTATTTACCTACATTCTTTTAACACAAAAGGTTACACGTAACCGGTTAGAAACATTTTAAAGTAAAAAACGTAAATTAGTTTTATGGTTTTAATACCTAACATCATTCAAACTTAGGCACCTAACACCATTGCTTCCCCTTCGCCACCCTTTGTCGCCCCATTGCCATCCAATTTGCGTCGCGGAATATGGCCATTGTTGGCTCGACCATCGATCTCCCTCTTTTTATAGTTTTTTGTTTTGTTTCCGATTCTCCGGTTTTTTTTATCTATCTACATGTACTCCAGTAAATTGTTGGAAAAGATGAAGAGTCGTTAGCGGTGATGCATAGTGGACAAGGATGGGACGGTGAGAGGGAGGATGTAGTTGGATTCGAAGGGTTTGAATGACATAAGGCTTGGAAACAATGAAAATGATTTAAATTTTTTTATATTCCTAGCCAAATACATATATCTTTTTTGCTTGAAAAGATGTAGGTAACAAATTTTTTAAACTTCAATGGTTTAATTATTAAAAAAAATCACTGACATAATAATTAAAAATAAAAAAGTTTAATTAAAAATAACAATTTAATCATTCAAAATGAGAATGTTTACATATAACCATTTAATCCTATATATTTTGGCTCTAATAGCTCATAATTCCTTGTACTTTTTTCTTTAAAATATTAAAAACATGTATATATTTACTAGATATCATCACATTGTATTGTTCAAACGACGTTATCACGTTAATGCTGAGTTCTTTTCTGTTGATTATAAAAATAAAACTGAACCAGACAAGCCAATGAGTCTCAGACGAAGTGAGGCACGAGGGTAAAAACGTATGCACATATCATTTGTATTGTATTTTAAAGTTGAGGAAATCCACCATTTTGTATTGTATTTTGATATCTGATAAAACTTAATTTGTATTGCATTTTTTAAGTTGTTTAAGTTATAGATTTGGTGATTGATATTATAAAAGTGATATTGCAATTATATTGATGATACGAACTTGTCATTCATAACATATTAAAATATGGCATAAAATAAAATTTATTTATTATATATGTTTAACATCCAAATAATATCTATGATAATAATAAACAATGATTTTTTTCAGTATTAACCAAACAATCAATGTAGGACGTTCTAATGTTTTTGGAAGCCATATAATACATGCATGACTATATATTGACCGGACAAGTAATAAAAAGACATAAATGTATATATTGTAACACCCTAAAGTCCCAAGTAAGTTAAACTATGTCTCAACCGGATGTGTATCTCCGCATTCAAATGGCTCGTATTTGGATTTTCGTTGTATCTTCACATGCATGTTTATGGGTCGTGAGTAAACGCCGAAAGAGGGCTCGTTTGGATCAGTTTCTCGCTCGGAACAGCAGGTGGGTCGTCTCCGGCGACTATGACCGGCGACAATGCCCTGGTCCTAGTCGCAGTGGCATCGTCGCATGGGGAGGGGCTGATGGACGAAAACAAACAGAAGGTGGATAGTCGGGGGCGACTATGCCCGCAACATTGCCCAGGGGCATAGTCGCGAGCGGGGTGATGGCAGCAGCTATATGAGTCGTTTTTTGGGGAAAACACACTCACTTCTCTTCTCATTTCACCTGATCGATGCTCTCTACCTCTTGGGACGATTTCTCCTCCATTTCTTCCTTTCTCTCCACATTTTAATGCTAGAACTCCATAGTTAAAGTGGGTGGTTGCTATTTTGGTTCTTGTCATAACCTTTGGGAACTACCTTCTTCATTTAAGGCATCAAGGGCTAGTCATCATTAAAAGCTAGGGTTTCTCCAACCCTCTCCCATCTCCTTCAAGAAGTGAAGTTTGAAGTTCATCTTGGTTAACCTAGAAGTATTTTGTTGGTGGATTCAAATGATGGTTGAGGTTTTGGAAGATTTGACTTGAAGATCCAAGTTTATTCATAGAAACTCAAGTTTGGGGAAAATCTAGATTTAGCCTAAATCTAGCAAAGTGAGTTCAAGTTGTGTAACGTCCCAAAAATTACAAGGAATTTAAATTATAAAATTAATGCATTTCACTATAATCAAACCACAAGTTCACAAATCCCATTACAATAAAAACAAACGTCGTTATTTAAAACCGTCAACAAAGTTTAAGCAGCGAAAAAGTTATATAATTCAATCCCCATCTACTAAAAATCAATTTAAACAATCTTCGCCTTGCGCCCGTGTGTACCGTCATGCCCGACTGCTACTCGCACCTGAAACATAAGATTTTGGGAAGGGGTAAGCACGAAGCTTAGTGAATTCTACCACCTACGCAGGTAGCAATCACACATACATCGCCCCTACTCGCAAGTAGGCAAACAACACCGCAATTACAAGTATAATAACAAAACAAGGTTTAAACATGTAATCACACACCTCGGTCCCACCGAGTACACCTTATATGATGTCCACACTAGCTCAGTCCCACCGAGCCCTCGGTCCCACCGAGTACACATTAAATGATCTCCATACTAGCTCAGTCCCACCGAGCCCTCGGTCCCACCGAGCCCCTCAGTCCCACCGAGGTGTACACAAAACACATACCATTCACATATTATATAATTTACAACTAGCTATCACATCACAACTAGCTCACTTAAGCATTCAATAACACGCAAGAGCAAACGCAACATATATGTAACTCCTAGTCTACGCAGTGAGAGAACGCACCTCAAACGCAAAGCTTATGACCTCAACAGCAACACGAACCGGCCAACACCAGTTCACCTTTTTCCACCTAAATAAATGTTAACAATTGTCAAAGTGACGCCCCAAACCAAAGCCACGACTACTAACTTTAAAAATACGTTTTTCCAGTTTTTACTCTCAACACACAGGTCTGTTCGGGACCTGTTTAACCCCTTATAAACTGCTTAAACCAAAATTATTTTTCCATAATCACAAAGTCCCATGTCTTAGGGTTCCATGGACATATCGCACGCTCTCTAACGATTTTTCTACAATTTACTATGGATTTTACAAAACCGACTTGCAGCACAGTGAAAAACAGGACCTTTCAGTACAAAACAGCAATTTGACACTAGCTATGGTCCGAACTGGTTTTTCCGTAAAACATAAGAAACTTACTAGACTCAGAATGGGAGCTTTTGGCACTAGTTTCACCCCAATACGACGTTCCTATAAAAAGTTATGGCTTTCGCAAAACAGTGGCAGAAACTGTGACTTTCACATGAAATGACAAATGATGCTTAGTAACCCATTAAGCCATAGCTTAACCCAAACAGACCCGAATGAACCTTTGAGGATGCAAACAAATAGGGTATTCTAAATGCAAGTAAAAACAACCCCAAAACATACAATCAACAACCACAATGAGACCCCAAAATTTTAGCGTGGAAAACCCCTCAAAATCGAGAGTAAAAACCACGGGACTACTAGAGCCGCTTCAAATCTACTACCACCAATATTAGAGCAATACAAAGTCTTCTCTAGATTATACTAGAGGCATACAAAACCATCATACACTTGGAAATAAGCACATCAAGATGTATGGAACCAAAATAGAGCAAGAATGGAGAAAAATCACCACAAAGTTACTGCTGTGCAGAACCCCACGAAACCATGACCCCCGGACCTCAAAACCACGATCCCACCGTTCAGAATGTTGAACAAGATGTCGTGAAGCTGCTCATCAAAAATCACGACGATCCGACCGTTCAATCTCCGGGAAACAGAAGTTTTCTGCAGCTAGGTTTACAAATACGAAAAATGGAGCTCTCTCACTTTTTCTTGTTTCCTCTTCCTATCCTTTTTTGCAAATCACGACACCAACACCACACAAAAGAAATGGGTTTTGGGTTCTTGGTTGCATGGGCCGAAACTTATGCATGTTTTGGCCCTTGACACAAATGGTCCCCTCAACTAAAACCTTCTCGCAACTAACCAAAATTGCGACATTTTTAACCATTAGGTCCAACTCGACTAACCCTGTTAACGGAAACCACATTAAATCAAACTTAAAAGAAAAGAATTAATAACATAAATTACATACCGAGATACGGGCTTTACAACTCTCCCCCACTTGGATTAGACTTCGTCCTCGAAGTCTCTGCCTACGAATAGCTCCGGATAGTTCTCCCTCATCTCAACCTCAGGTTCCCAAGTCCACTTGAAACCCCTTCTAAAACTTCTCGAATACTTTTCTTACTAACGTACTCTTTCTAGGACACTGAAATTATGACCGGAAGAATACTCCAACAACTGGATTCATTCCTAGCCAAACGACTTCGGTTGCCTCCCAACCTTAGATGTTCCATACATCCCGATTCAACTTTCAAGCTCTAACCATTCTAAAGGTACTCACCAATATACCCTACAGGATACTCGAATCCGATCATTCCTACCATTACTGCCGATTACTTCCACGAGTTCTATAGGCTCCCAAAATTTATTTCACGCGGATCATCAAACCAGTAAACTTATAATCACCCACGAAGGTCATTTCACCATAACCATTCATCACAATTAAGCATTTCAGGGTTACTACTACCATCGCCATTATTATTTCAAAATCGGTTACAAATCTCCGATTACACTAAGGGTGTTTGGCCTCAAGCCCAAAAGTCGACACCTAAATATTCTACTTATTTCAAAAAGGTTATTGCGCATTTATTCTCTTAATTACAAAGGGCATCATTCCCTTAACCGACACTATTCGGCCTACATTGCCAACACGCGTGGAATACCCAACCTTCCACCGTATACTTATCCTCCACACTCGCTCTACGAAGCCTAGTTACACCGTATCAAGATACACCTTAACGTCTACCTCCCAGGTACGTCTCAAGGCCCGGCATATCAGGACTACCTCTCAGGTAAGTGCCCAAGACTATATCCTCCCAGTGCCTACTGGAAAGTCAAGGTCATAACACATGAATACCGGAGTCCCACCCCGAGATACCCAACCGACCATTACCAACGACTGACTGACATGGCCAAGGATCCAATGCAAAACAGTCTACCAACAACATGCCTATCCCGGAATGACTCACTCACCCAACATGTAAATACTCAACGTGCAATAAGTGCAAAACTGTGCAACAAAACAACCCATCAACAAAACTCCACATCGAGCCATTAAAAACCGTGCAATTGACCCATGACTATATCAAAGTCAAAACCGAGCAAAACGCTCCACGCTTGCTAGACCCATAAGTCGGTCAAAAACGCGTTTAAATAAAGTATAAGCAAGCAATACTCTAAAATCAACATTAGTCCCAACCTCGACACGGGTTAAACCAAAGAGTTTCCCAAAAGGACTCACACCCTTAAAATTCTCAAAATGACACATAACACTTATAAGCGCACTTCCCAAATGGTTTACAAAATCATTTACAAAATATTTTCAACGTCAAGATTTTTCATTTCAAAAAGACCGTAAGCAATAAAACTACTATTACCAGGTCAGTAGTTACGCAAAAATGGACACGCTCGTCCCACATATGAAAATCATGTTGAAAATCATTTCATTGCAGCTTAGTTTACTCACAAAACGTAAAGCGAAATAAATAATTTCTTTGAAAATGAACCGTCACGGTTCTAGTATGAATTGACTCATGACATGTATTTAAAGTAATCGCTCGACCTTACACCGGGTGCGACAAAAGTGTACACATAATTTCAAAATCAGTTCCACGACATTTGACCCCAA
This sequence comes from Saussurea involucrata, assembly GCA_033807775.1. Taxonomy (NCBI): domain Eukaryota; kingdom Viridiplantae; phylum Streptophyta; class Magnoliopsida; order Asterales; family Asteraceae; genus Saussurea; species Saussurea involucrata. Next base: position 71,187,240 of record CM066322.1, on the reverse strand, counting down.
AATTTCTCCTTTTTCAACATAAAATGTCGTGGCACAGGGTTCACCCACAAATCTTACGCGCGTCGGCTAGTCATACAAAACGATGAAATGGTTTACAAATATATATATTTTTTGTTAAAACACAACTGTCTCGTGTAAGTTTCAACTTAAAGATAAAAACCAATCCGTTTCCATCATTTGAAAATATCGACTAAAATCTCATAAAATCTCAAAAGGTGGGGTTCTTTAAATTGATTTCCAAGATTTCCCCAAATGGTCACATAAACAAATGAGATATGCACCTCGTGAAATTAAACCCACGCGACTCAACATGCCGTAAAACAAAACTTATTTAGCGAAATCACTCAAATAGCTTTATACAGACATCGTGGAATGTAACTTTCCGTCTCAACTCTAACATATGTGGAGGAGTTCCAATGTTAAAGTCACAAGCCGTAGTCACTTGCCCGACATTTTAAACACCACAAAACACGGATATCATCTTACCCGGAAGAACCGTTGGAAAAATAAAGAAATGAGACAAATTCTAACAAAGTTTGCACCCCCGTAATAAAACGATTTCATACATTTTCAAAACCATATTTCAAAATCTTGTGTGTGCTGAACACTTCCCAAAATTCCAAAACACCATCCATAAAAATGATTTGAAACACAAGAATTTGTTAATGCAATCTATTTAAAAATCAAACTTTGTGCATGACTTAGTCGACATTCTACGCCTCGACTCCTACTCCTCCAAATCTCTCCGGTCCACTAACGTCATCCGGACATTTAAACCTCTTAGGCAAGTTGGGAAACTACGTCAAATAATCCCTACGATTTTTTTTCCTCAAATCAAAGTCGGCTCTATAAGCCTATGATTCTAGCACAATCATCCATCTTGGCCCAAAACAAACATCATCCTCATCGCCACTCCAAGTGATTAATACTAGAATCGTCCTTTTATTCCAACGACTACTAATTTACAACCTTCGTCACTACCCCCAACGATCATCCCATCAAGGCAAATCAAGTACACATCTGCACTAGTAGGTTTACTATAGTCGTTCCTCCTTGTGATGGCTATTCTGGGTAGATATTACAATGAGTTATTAGCACATAATAGCTCACACTAACAACGCCCGCGCTCAACTCCTTGGATTCCTCGTGACATCCCCCGACTCGAGCATTGATCCAGTGTTTCCGATAGTAGGAGCTCTTCTACTACCTTCCACACCTATCATCACTCGTTTCGAGTTCCATCTGATGTGTCCTAGTAGTTCCTTGCCGAAAACTACACACTTATGCCTGCACCGGCATATGTACACACTCTTCCTAGCTCCCTAGGAATTCCACCCAACTCCACTACCCTTGCTATGACGAAATCCCCACTAGTCATGACGAGTCGCCTCGCGAATGCACAGTCGCACACAGTGTAAAACCAGATAGACATTCGAATATAAGATTCTATCCTACAACGGTTGGACTCAAACAAGAGCTGCGCAATAGAACTAAATCCGACATTCTAAGGCTATTTGGTTCCTACCGCATACAACCTATAGTGCATTCACTTAACAACTTATCAGGGCTAGCATGAACTCCTATTAGCAAACAACAAACATGCAGTACATTGTAATAAGCACCAAACAATCCAGCACACATACTCCTATGTTCTAGAAAGCAATCTAGCATACATACTCATATGTAAACACTCTTCCCAGCTCACTAGGAATTTCAACTCATCCCACTACCCTTGCTACCACGGAATCCCTATTAGCCATAACGAGTTGCCTCGCGAATACCCAGTCACATGCGGCGTGAATCAAATAGACATTCGAATACAAGATTCTATCCTAGAATGGTTGGACTCAAACAAGAGCTGCGCAATAGAACTAAATCAAATATTCTAAGGCTATATGATCCTTATTGCATACAACCTATAGGGCCTTCACTTAACAACCTACTATAACTAGTATTGATTCCTACTAGCAAGCAATCATCATACAGTACAGTGTAAACAACATAGGCAATCTAGCATGCATACTCTATGATCTAGAAAGCGATAAATACACTAAGTACTGTACCTTCCCACTTAGCGTCGGCTGACTGTACACACTGCGCCCTCAATCACCGTTTCCCAAACGGGTTTTCCTTTTTCCGTTATTCCCAAAGATTTTAGTAAAAGAGTTTAAAACTTCATAGCCGTAACTTGAGACCAAACACACCGAGATGTGTCTGATTCACTCAAGCTGTGCTCTGATACCAAGTTGTAACGTCCCAAAAATTACAAGGAATTTAAATTATAAAATTAATGCATTTCACTATAATCAAACCACAAGTTCACAAATCCCATTACAATAAAAACAAACGTCGTTATTTAAAACCGTCAACAAAGTTTAAGCAGCGGAAAAGTTATATAATTCAATCCCCATTTACTAAAAATCAATTTAAACAATCTTCGCCTTGCGCCCGTGTGTACCGTCATGCCCGACTGCTACTCGCACCTGAAACATAAGATTTTGGGAAGGGGTAAGCACGAAGCTTAGTGAATTCTACCACCTACGCAGGTAGCAATCACACATACATCGCCCCTACTCGCAAGTAGGCAAACAACACCGCAATTACAAGTATAATAACAAAACAAGGTTTAAACATGTAATCACACACCTCGGTCCCACCGAGCCCTCGGTCCCACCGAGTACACCTTATATGATGTCCACACTAGCTCAGTCCCACCGAGCCCTCGGTCCCACCGAGTACACATTAAATGATCTCCATACTAGCTCAGTCCCACCGAGCCCTCGGTCCCACCGAGCCCCTCAGTCCCACCGAGGTGTACACAAAACACATACCATTCACATATTATATAATTTACAACTAGCTATCACATCACAACTAGCTCACTTAAGCATTCAATAACACGCAAGAGCAAACGCAACATATATGTAACTCCTAGTCTACGCAGTGAGAGAACGCACCTCAAACGCAAAGCTTATGACCTCAACAGCAACACGAACCGGCCAACACCAGTTCACCTTTTTCCACCTAAATAAATGTTAACAATTGTCAAAGTGACGCCCCAAACCAAAGCCACGACTACTAACTTTAAAAATACGTTTTTCCAGTTTTTACTCTCAACACACAGGTCTGTTAGGGACCTGTTTAACCCCTTATAAACTGCTTAAACCAGAATTATTTTTCCATAATCACAAAGTCCCATGTCTTAGGGTTCCATGGACATATCGCACGCTCTCTAACGATTTTTCTACAATTTACTATGGATTTTACAAAACCGACTTGCAGCACAGTGAAAAACAGGACCTTTCAGTACAAAACAGCAATTTGACACTAGCTATGGTCCGAACTGGTTTTTCCGTAAAACATAAGAAACTTACTAGACTCAGAATGGGAGCTTTTGGCACTAGTTTCACCCCAATACGACGTTCCTATAAAAAGTTATGGCTTTCTCAAAACAGTGGCAGAAACTGTGACTTTCACATGAAATGACAAATGATGCTTAGTAACCCATTAAGCCATAGCTTAACCCAAACAAACCCGAATGAACCTTTGAGGATGCAAACAAATAGGGTATTCTAAATGCAAGTAAAAACAACCCCAAAACATACAATCAACAACCACAATGAGACCCCAAAATTTTAGCGTGGAAAACCCCTCAAAATCGAGAGTAAAAACCACGGGACTACTAGAGCCGCTTCAAATCTACTACCACCAATATTAGAGCAATACAAAGTCTTCTCTAGATTATACTAGAGGCATACAAAACCATCATACACTTGGAAATAAGCACATCAAGATGTATGGAACCAAAATAGAGCAAGAATGGAGAAAAATCACCACAAAGTTACTGCTGTGCAGAACCCCACGAAACCATGACCCCCGGACCTCAAAACCACGATCCCACCGTTCAGAATGTTGAACAAGATGTCGTGAAGCTGCTCATCAAAAATCACGACGATCCGACCGTTCAATCTCCGGGAAACAGAAGTTTTCTGCAGCTAGGTTTACAAATACGAAAAATGGAGCTCTCTCACTTTTTCTTGTTTCCTCTTCCTATCCTTTTTTGCAAATCACGACACCAACACCACACAAAAGAAATGGGTTTTGGGTTCTTGGTTGCATGGGCCGAAACTTATGCATGTTTTGGCCCTTGACACAAATGGTCCCCTCAACTAAAACCTTCTCGCAACTAACCAAAATTGCGACATTTTTAACCATTAGGTCCAACTCGACTAACCCCGTTAACGGAAACCACATTAAATCAAACTTAAAAGAAAAGAATTAATAACATAAATTACATACCGAGATACGGGCTTTACAAGTTGATTTGTGAAAACGTTGTACATGCCAAAATGTCCTTTTTAAAGTGATATGTGTTTACATGAAAATTATCTCTTGTGGAGCTATTTGGTGGGTTTTGATTATGAAAGTGTTTAACTCTTTAAAATCTTATAAAATACCCACTTTTGGGATTTTGGACACTTTGCTGGGTAAATCATGATTGAAGGTGTTTATTTAACTTATTTTCACAAATGGAGGTTGTTGGGTAAAAACATGCTTTTAGTGTTGTCTTGATTATGCACAAACCATGATACGGTACATTTTGGAAAATACAAAGGTGTGAGTTGTTAGAATTTGGTCAAACTCGACTTTATTGGACATTGTGAATTGTAAATTGATGTGTTTTAAATTTATACCGCAAGCGTACGGGTTATGTAGCATACGGGTCGATCACGGGGAGGTGACGGTCTAAACATTAACTACTTAATAATCATGGCTAGTTATGTGAATCAGATAATTGATTTGATTTTTATCTAATTGAACATAAAGCAAAAGAGATTAAGGGAAATAGATACATAAAGAAGCAATTAGAACTAGAATTAAATAAGAGAAAAGACGACTAAAACTAAGAACATTAGGTAATATCAACCTTAGATTTTGGTAATGGTGGGAATTCATTTTTTCCAAAATACTTCAACCCTCTCTCGAGGTGAGAAAGCTTTTCTAACCAAGATATGTATTTACTTTCGCAACACATATACATTGGGAAGAAACATTAATATTTAAAACGAATATATTTCCCAATCAACGTCCCTAACTATTTACATGTTAGGACCGTTGTCATTGATCAATTTGACTCAAGTGAAGACCAAACTTTCGTTTTTATCAACAACCAATTGCATAACTAGATGATTTGTTAAAACCCAATTAAATCAATTCAACTTTCGTTACAATCGAAATGGATTAAAACTCAACATCCGTTTTTAGAATAATTGATCAATACCAAAACTTCAATCCTAAGGCGAAAATTACCCAATTAAACAAACTATTTAAACGAGACCAAGCACAAGTTACTTAATTAGACTCTAACAAAATTAAAACCAAAATTAAACTTAGACTAACAAAGAGATCACATTAGACTCAATCTAACAACAATTAAACACTAACAACTGAAAGATGAACATTAAACTATTAAATAAACATGTGCAGAAAATTAATTAACCTAAAACTAAGTGCTGAAATTTAACAAAGTGCAGAATTTTAAACTAAGAGTAGAAATTAGGGTAGAAAGAGAAGGAATAGAGATGCAAGAGAGTAGAGAAAATACAATAAACACAAGAGAGATGAAAGAAAGTTAAATCTAATACTTCAATTACGAACATGAACGATTGATGAACAAAATATTGTTTTCAACCAAAGGAAGAAACAAGAATTCAACAACTAAATGACTTAAGAAGATAGAGAAGAAGATACTAGTATGAAACCCGGTAGCAAGTCGGATTCCAATGGCCTAAGCTTGTTGCAAGTTCATCTTCTTCTCCAATTCTTCAATGAAGTCGTTCAAAGTTGAGAGAAACTTCCCAAGAGAAACTGAAAATGTCGTGTGATTTTTTGAGAGTCTAATTCTAAAAAGAAAACGCCTAATATACTAGAAACAAAGGCTTAAGAGAGTTTAAAGACAAAGCCCAAAAAGCCCAAAGTTAAAAAGCCCAGAAAATTAAAAGCCCAAATGACTTTCACGGCCGGGGAGATTCCTTCGCGCCCGTGAAAGTACCGCAGAAACTTCAAGCATCCAATCAAGTGTTTTCTTCGCCTCCAATCGTCTTCTTTCCTTCGTTCTCCGCTTCCTTGCCACGTACACTTCATCTTTTCCTTCTTTCTTCTTCACGAGCATGCTTCCGTCCATCTCGCCTTTCAAATTACGCACAATCTGCACAAAATATATACCAAAAGCATAAAAACAATTCCCAAAAGAATTTCCAACCGTGATTAAGGAAAATAAGAAGAAGTGAATAACAATGCATGAAAAAGCTAAACTAAACACTAAAAATAGAACGAAAATGCAACTATTATATACAAAGTTAGGTGCATAAAATGCACTTAACATAAATCTTTTAGATTTGGGCCGAGGCCCAATTGTGTTTTGTGAGTCGAAGATTTGAGTAAAGATATGTTTTGGTTTATATAACCGTATGGGCTCATGTAGTTAGCCAAACGTTGTTTTGCCTTTCTAGGCTTGAATCATACTCAAATGAGTCTCAGGCCTTTTGCCCAGTTTTAATAGCTCGAGATGGAGTTTTGGTTGTGTTACACATTTATTTGCATTTTATTTGGAAGTTACATGTTTTGAATGCATTAGTTCTTTTGTTTTGAGTCATGTAGCGTTTTAGATTGTAATGCATTGGATCCATAGGCATGTAAGTCAGTCATTCTTAATAGTGACGAGTCTTGATATTCTCACTTTAGGGCTTATGCCGAACTGGCGTCGTTGATGCCTCGTTCCTTTTGTGGAGAGGAACCGTTATGGGTTATACTCCAGGATTATGAGTTATTTTGGTGTCTATCTCCTTGTGCGCGAGGAGTGAACTATTGGAACACATGGCTATATGCGGTAGGCCGTTTGGGGCCACTAGCGAGTAGGCAATGGGGGACATTGAAGTCCTTGAGGTGTAACTAGTCTAGATTGGATAGGCAATGTGGTCCCATAAGTCCTTGAGGTGTAACTCGACGGAGTAGGCAATGAAGGCATGTGGATGGTTTGAGGTTGTGATGTCTTTATGGCATGAGAACTAAAACCGGGACTTGAGGTGTAATCCAATAACATCATACGTGACCTAATTTTGTGTGCCCGTCACGTTCGATAGAACCGGGTCTCTCCCGTCACCAAAAGGTGTTATTTTTGGGTATTTACTTGTATCCATATTTTCGGTGACGTATTTTATTTATCTGATTTGTTTCCCATGGTTTATTGGTGGAGTAATATGCCCCATTCTTATTGGATGTCTTAAATATTGGGGTTTTATTCATGTTTATATTACTCGGGATATTTAACGTCAAAGCCCATTTTGAGTGAGTTGTGGAGTAAGTTTATTTTTGGAAAATGTTTCATACGGAAGCCTTCGGCTCAAGTTTTGTGTGTGTTGGGAAAATGAGTTGTTTATACAATTGTTATAAATTCTTTTGGGAAAATTATGTTTCAGGCTACATTCTTCTCGTTTATTGATTTACGCAATCATGATAAAACTCTTGAACTCACTAGGCATTAGCCTAACCTTTTTATTTGTCGGCATGTGCAACAGGTTCAGGTTGGGATTAGTCCTAGTGACACTGTGAAAAGATGAGTGTTAGTAATGTGCTCGTAGAGTGAAGTGCTTAGTTAAGTCTTCCACATCTATTATGGGAATAGCAGCTTGTATTTGTGTTAAGTAATACCCGTCTTTATTTGGTCTTATTGTAAGATTTAGATTATGAATAATGTAGGAGCTGTGACGTTTTAAATTTTGAGGTGATTTCATGGATGGTTCGTAGTAAGAATTTCATCTCCTTTTGTCTATTTAATCGAAGTTTGTATTTAGTTGCTCTTCCAATTTTGAGGGTGTTACAAGTTGGTATCAGAGCATAACTTTGAGAGATTTAGGTGTTAATGTTTGGATACATAGACTCAAACTAGCGATCTTTTAAGTGATTGAGAGTAAAATTTCACCATTAGACACTTTAAGATAGGATGTTTTAAATTGGTGGAGTCAGTAGAAACGAGAAATCATGTCTAGTGTAGCAAGGATGATCATGTACGGTACGATCATAATTGCATCTGGCCAGTGTTATGGTGAACCTACAAGTTACATGTGCATACTTGGACTACTTTGATGTGATGATCGTTGGGGTAGTGAAGGGGTTTCTAAGTGAGTAGTCGTTCAAAGAGATTGACGATTTTAGTATTTGTCACTTGGAGTGACGATAAACACGATGATTTCATTAAGTGGACCGTCTCGGTCGAAATTGTTGGTTGGATTAGAACCATATGCTTATTGAATCGACCTTAATTCGAGGAGAAATTGTAAGGTTAATCGGTGTAACTTCGGGTTATTGCCTTAAGATATTTGAGCATTCGGACGATGAAAGTGTTACCGGAGGGATTGGAGGGGTGTGGTTTCGAGACGTTGAGGGCCGACTAAATTCATGCACCAAAAATGTATCTTCAAATAAATTGCACCAATTATTTCTCGTGTTTCAAATCGTTACGGGAATTGTGTTACGAAATCTCAGAAAATTGTTTAGCACACACAAGATTTTAGATCATGATTTTGAACATGCGTGGAATTATTTATTGCAAGTAATTGCAAACCTTATTGGGACTTATTTTATTTTGTTGTTGTCCAATATTATTTTCGGATGCCACGTTATCCATATGTTATTGTTGTTTAAGATTTTGAACAAGTAACGACGACATATGACTTTAACATTGAATCTCCTCCACATACGTTAAGGTTGAACGGAGAGTTACTTTCCGCTATTCGGTGTTTGAGTTTTATTGGGAATTTTATACTATGCGAGTTTTCTTTTAGAGTACTACTTTATATTGTATTGCAACAAGTGAGAATTTTGGATTATGACATTTTAGTCATAACTTTGCTTTATGCAATTTGGTATTTGGGAAAGAAAATTTTTATTACCATTTGATTGATTGAATGTCGTTGAGTTTTATTGAGTTTTATGGAAATGTTGTTGGGTAATTTGGAGTTTTGTTTTACGGCGTTATGTGTCGCGTGGGTACAACTTCGAAATATGAATACTTTAATTATTATGTGTGTTGATTTATGGATTTAGTGGGTATTTTGTCTCATGCGGATTTTGTCGGGAAATATTATTTTATGGCATAGCAACAAAGGAGTATCTTTTACTGGTTTGTTGTCACATGTTTTTCTTCTGTGCGGCTATAAATGAGTATATCATTGAGGTGTAATCCAATAACATCCTACGTGACCTAACTTTGTGTGTCCGCCACGTTCGATGGAATCGGGTCTCCCCCGTCACCGAAATGTGTTATTTTTGGGTATTTACTTGTATCCATATTTTTGGTGATGTATTTTATTTATATGATTTGTTTCCCATGGTTTATTGGCGGAGTACTATGCCTCATTCTTATTGGATGTCTTAAATATTGGGGTTTTATTCATGTTTATATTACTCGGGATATTTAACGTCAAAGCTCATTTTGAGTGAGTTGTTGAGTAAGTTTATTTTTGGAAAATGTTTCATACGGAAGCCTTCGGCTCAAGTTTTGTGTGTGTTGGGAAAATGAGTTGTTTATACAATTGTTATAAATTCTTTTGGGAAAATTATGTTTCAAGCTACATCATCTTCGTTTATTGATTTACGCAATCATGATAAAACTCTTGAACTCACTAGGCGTTAGCCTAACCTTTTTATTTGTCGGCATGTGCAACAGGTTCAGGTTGGGATTAGTCCTAGTGACACTGTGAAGAGACGAGTGCTAGTAATGTGCTCGTGGAGTGAAGTGCTTAGTTAAGTCTTCCACATTTATTATGGGAATAGCAGCTTGTATTTGTGTTAAGTAATACCCGTCTTTATTTGGTCTTATTGTAATATTTAGATTATGAATAATGTAGGAGCTGTGACGTTTTAAATTTTGAGGTGATTTCATGGATGGTTCGTAGTAAGAATTTCATCTCCTTTTGTCTATTTAATCAAAGTTTTTATGAATAAACTAACTTATGTTCATCCAAACATGCACTTAGAAAATAAGTTAGCTTATAAGCTAGTTTATTTTTATCAAACAATGCCTTATTGAGCTTAACTAAACTTACAACTTATTCAGTTAGCTATACATTTGATAGTAATTCAATAATATAGAATGTGACTGATTTATTCAACAAGCTTTTAGGTAGAAGTTATTTAGATAAAGTCAAGTTTTTCTTAAAACCTATCACTCTAAATTTAAAAAAAACATTCCTAATCCGGAAAAAAAATCATTCTATATGAACAAATTAATTAAGGCATCATTTGGCAAAAAAAAAAACTAGCTTATAAGCTAGCTTTTTTCTGGGTATATGTTTTGATGACCATAAACTAGTTTTTTGAAACACTACTTGAAGTAGCTTTTCAGTAGTTTTTTGTGAATATTCCAATATTGCCTCAATTATTTATTAACTATTATTATAAACAAATATTAAAGTTTTAATTTTAATTATTATTAATTAATAAATATTAATTAATTTTTACTGAAAATTATGAAATTAAATTTTAATTATACGTTGATATTTATTTTTGACTATTTAAAGTTATTGTTAATCATATAAATTATTTTTATATATTTCTAAATATTAATCAATATATTTTAATTATTAATTACTATCATCATTTTAATTATTTTCTTCATATTATATGTAACAGTTATTTAAAATAAGAAGTTAATATATATTTTTTCTAAAACTTGTTTTAACAAATTTAAAATTTATAGTATGTTATAATAAATTTTAAATTCTTTTAATTAACATGTTATATTATTTAATTTTTCTTTAATACATTGGTTGTATTAATTAACATACTATATTGCTATAAATTTGTTTTAATTATATAATTAAATATTGTAATTGATAGTTTTTTAAAAATGCCATTTTTGTCATTTTGTATGTTATAAGTTAGTTTTTGTCGTCAGCTAACTTATCAACTACTTATGAGTCAACAGCTAGCTTACCGACTAGAACTCTAGAAGCTAAACCAGCCAAAGGGTATCCAACTCTAACATTTCAAATTCGTCCCTCTTTTTAAACAAGTATTATTTTAGTCATTTGATTTCTAACTCTGGAATCCATTCGTGTACGTCTACCCCAAGTTAACGACTACCACACCACCCACTCTTATCCAATCTTCCATACAGCAAGCAGCATATCCTCTTCTTCCATGGTTCCCTCTTGATCCTTTCCTCTTCTCCATCTCCATCTCCATCTCCATCTCCATCTCCTTTCCCTACTCCCATTATCCAATAATCAAACCAAAAGGCAAAAATGGCTTCAGCAGCATCTGCAACATTTCGCCTCACTCAACCATCATCATCATCATCATCTTCTCCTTCTTCTTCCAGATCCAAACCTCACCTCACATTTCCCTTCAAACCCTACACCCTTTCACCTCTCCCCAAACACCTAAACCTCCAAATCACCTCAAAATCCATTGATGTCTCCAAAGAAGACAAACCGATTTCGGATCCAGTTTCAGAACCCGTACCCGTACCCGTACCCGAATTCTCAACAGAATCCATACAACAAACAGACGAGTTCGACAAACGCAGGCTGGAGGAGAAATTCGCCGTATTAAACACCGGAATCTACGAGTGCAAATCGTGTGGATACTTGTACAACGAGGCCGCCGGTGATTCGTCGTATCCGATTGCGCCTGGTTTGCCGTTTGACAAGTTGCCGGAGGATTGGAGGTGTCCGACGTGTGGTGCAGCGAAGAGCTTCTTTCAGAGTAAGAGTGTGGAGATTGCTGGATTCGCTCAGAATCAGCAGTTCGGATTAGGGGGAAACACTTTGACTTCCGGTCAAAAGGCGATTCTCATCTATGGTAGCCTTCTCTTCTTCTTTGTGTTGTTCTTATCTGGTTATTTTCTTCAATGAAACAGATGATAATATGGTGGTATAGGTTTTAAAGGATTTTTGTAATTTGTATACCCTTTCTTTCGTTGCTTGTGATATTCATTCATAAGAGGTTTTTGGAAGGTGAAGATGATGTAGGAAGGATTCTTGATGATTGATTCGATCTTCATATGTGAATCTTCACTTACAAATGTTGTTTAGGATTATGGAAACTTATTGAACAAAATGATAGAGCCAAAAGGTGGGTTGCTTCCCCACCTTGGTTTGGTTATGTTTTTCCCATATTTGCTTGAAGGAGCAAAATAAGAAACCACGAGAACGGTCAAATTGTAAATGATTTTGTACTGAAATCACATGCGATTTCGGAACGCATTCAACGCAAGAGTGTGCGGTAATCACATGTGATAAAATCAATGTGATGTTAATGTAAAATCACATGTGATTCGATCATTTTCATGTTTTCATATTTGGTTTTTCATTTTTTAGCGTATATGTTTTTTGCACGTTTCACTAGCCGGGTGCTTGTCACAATACATTTTACGCCTTAGACCTCAATTTCAAGTTGGATATACTACCCTTGTTTTGGTTTTGATTGGATAGAATCAAAAGGATACCCTACTTTTGAGTCGGATATACTGGTTTAATTTTGAAGTAGAATCAAGTGATCCATGATCGATCGTGTAGAACATAAATCTAGAGGATGAACCCTTTGGATGTTGAGTTACTCGAAATGCTGCCAAGATACGAGTATCTTTGATTTCATTGTGAGAAGTATAATAAACTATATAACATCTTTAAAATCAACTTTGAATCCAATATGTTTTAGTCTCTGTTTATGGTGACATTAATCTCTCTCTACTCACATGATGAGTTGTTGTCTTTTTAGTATCTAAACCAAACATTTTGATGGGCAAAAAAACATGAAAGGTTTTAGTATTTAATCTGATAGTCATATAGCTAGTGTAGTAATTTACTTATCTCATATGTTTAACTTTTATCCTACCTATTTTGGTGGGCAAAAAATGGCTTTTAAATACCACTGAAGATGCACAAAAAAGCACAAGCTCGGCTCAAGTACAGCCCGAGCTCGGCCCACAAAAGCCGATACTTAGTGAGCCCGCAGCCTGTCCAAGTCTCAAAGCCCAAGCCCAGGCCCGAGCCTAATCCCGACCAAAAATAATTTGTGCCTGAAAAACCCGGAAAAGGCTTTTTCAACCCAAAGCAATTCCCGGGTAAAAAAACTGGCCCCTGTTTTCACTCACTGAAAACAGGCTTGAAAGCCCAGGCCCTGTGACAAGTTTTTATACCAAACACACCCTTGCAACCATATTCACACTTTGTTTTAAGAGATGAAAGACAAAGATGCATTGATCTACCAAGAAAAAAGCTAAAGAAATTTCATGAGACAATAATAAGTTATTACAGTGTTGTTCAGCAACCCCATGTGAATATTGAAGGGGTATGCTACTGAACCAACCGAATCACTTCTTTCTATCCTTTCGATAAACGTCACTAACCATGTCGTATACACCAAGTAAATATACAACAAAACAAACCTCAATAGGGTATTTAACCTACTGAAGCTCGCACTAGCACAACGCCATTGTAGCGAGAACGCGTACTTTCTTGAATACTCTTACATGGCGCACATAGTTAACACCGAGATACAAATCACCTCACTCTCGAGAGACTTTTTACTAAACACTTACCGCCTCTTACTGGGCCATTTTGCTTACCTAGTAAGTGAGAGTGGTGACTTTTACCCGGTCAATGCTTACCCAATTTGTGTCGGTAAACAACCCCTAGACTCCAGGATCAGAATTCTGTGAAACCCTAGTCTTGATTGTATAAACATTCTTTACTTGTTTTTGGTAAGACCCTGTACCTATATCCCCTCCCATGGCAGGTCTATTGATCCATGTAGATGGTGGAGATGGAAGGTGACCATGGTTCTGGGGTTGACCTTGACCATGGTTCTGGGGTTGTGGCATCCTAACTGTAAATGGTCTGTTTCTGGTCCCATTTTCTATGGTTAAAGCAGACATGCCATTTCTGAGGTCTTGATACTGGTCTTGATATGTGTTTGAATTCGGTCTATTGGCTTGCAAGTGATTAGGAGCGGGCCCAAATCTGGGCCTAGGCATTACGCCTCGAGGATTGGGGTATCCGTGGTAAAAGTTTGGATCTTCATTTGAATACCTTCCGTGACCCGAAGGTCCAGCTGGTCTTGGCCTATGCTGCATATTGTTGGCTGGACCATTTCGGTACTGTGGTTGCTCGAAGAATCCTGAAGGCCCACCACTGGATCTGATATTTAATGAGTTTTTCAGAAGACGATGAGCGGCTTCTCCCAACATATTTCCATGTATTGCCCCTGGTACTTGTGGCCTGAATAAGAGCAATGTGATGAATTAGAAAAACAAAAAGATAAGCTAGATGTTAGAAAATAAGCTAGTCATGGTTGGTAAAAACTAGCTGATAAGCTAGATGACAACGTAAAATGACCTAAAAAGACGTGTGTGTGTGTGTGTGTGTGAGAGAGAGAGAGAGAGAGAGATGCATGTCTACCTATTATCTCTGCCTTGTGAACGGCGACCACTATTGTCTTCATGCCATAATATGGGCAGCGGTTTAATATCGAAAGGTTTCAGAATCTGCAAATATGACGTAAACAGGGTTATCAATGTTCGTGATGATCCCACTCACAAAATTTTATCAACCGGAGCAAAATATTCAACAATCATAATATTTTCATCAAATATATTGACAACACCATCGCTGTTAAGCATACGATGAAGCTGTTTATATCTCATAAGCACAATAACGCTTATTATTGTTGATACACACCTTCTTTGGCATCGCTACTCCTTTCGGAGGTTCTGGAATATGTTTATGGGGCTGTGGATTTAAATAAGTAGCGTTTCTGCAAAATAAAATTGGTTAAAACAAAGTAAAAATGGATTTTCTAATAATCATTTAAAAAACAAAAGGCTTACAAGACATGATTATCCATAAGATCCCCCAAGCCACTGATAGGAGAAGGAAGTACGAATCTGCAACCATTTCTCTCGCTCAACCACAAGTATCCGTTCATTCCACCACTGCATAAATTCAAACCGAAAGCTGAAAACTCAAATCCATAGAAAAAAGGACAAGTACGATGTAGAAACAGAAATAACTAACCTAGCATTCACGTCAACTGGCCAGACCCATCTTTGACTAGGTTGCATTTTATTGAAGAAGTTGTAGTACGCGATAATTTGTGGAGCCAAGCTATTACGTGGAGATACATATAACAAATCATACAAAACACGATTCCGAGCTTGCTCTTCAAACTGAAATAAAAAATTCATACTTAGCATTAGCATTTGAAAAAAAACGGGAATTTTTTGCTTTGCAGAACACTTTGGTCAGCAAATGCAAGTTATAACAAATGCAAGGACGAAATATAGCAAAATACCGAACTGTTAAAGTGTCCTCGAGCTTTCTCGTTTCAGTGAGTAGCTTTTTCTCGTCAATGAATGGCAATTTGGCTACGCCCTGCTTTCATGGTAAAAATAAAAAGAACAGAGGTCAGAGTGGGTAAAACAGTTACATCAATATCATACCTCTTCTAATGGAACAATGTTTGTTCGACAAACAAAAATATTACCTGCCATGCAAAACGCTTTCCGTTCATGTCGATGTCAAAATCTACACATTACATATAAAGCCCAATGTCACTTTTTTATGGTTAATTTGCTTTTCTCATTCTACATTGCATGCATGTCTGATTTTTGTTTTATATTTTGCATAAAATTTTGAAAAGCGTTGAAGATACACCGAGACATGAGGAAACGAGGGCCTTGATTATTAGCAAATGCCCAAAAATAGATATACATATCATCATAAAAAAGAATGAGGAGTTAAACTAATTGAAATTACCAAAAGGATAGAACTTGATAATAGGTGATGATGGATCAGTCATCAGTTTTTTGTAATTGTCAGGCAGAGCACTTGAACTGTAGCATTAAGAATTTAAAACCATCAGCAAATAACGTAAAAGAAAAACTAGTTTCGTAAATAGATAAAAGATGATTAAGGTAAGCCAAAGACATGTTTGTAAAATACCTTGCAGCTGGCAGGGTTCCCATAAGCTGATCAAAGGGTTTAAATGGCTCTCCCAGGAAAAAAGTTATTTCCAAATCAGCTAAATCTTTAAGGTCAGAGGCAAATGGGGCATAATGGCACGGATAATACCTGAAACAAGGTCAGATAATTAACATAGTAGCATTGATGCTACTAAAATGATATATATATATATAGGCGAAATATATATATAAGCTTTCTTGTACACAAGTTCTATGTACCATAGCCAAGAACAGACGCCTTGATAGTAATATCGGCAAACCCAGCATAATCCTTCCACATAATTCAATACCTGCACAGCCAACTTATGATAAGGAGAACAATAATGTGTACAATATTAAAGGAACTTATGGTTTAAAAATGATATAAGCAACAATCACAGTTTGGTACATTTATTCTTCTTTCTAAAATTGACTTATAGAGAGCCCAAATGGAACTCACCATTTTCTTCTTAACCTCTTCAACCTCCTTTGGATCTGACAAATTTAACTTCTCACGATAATACCTTTCCTTGTACCCAGGTTCCCCCAATTTGACCTGGAAAAAAATACAGTTATAAACAGATTTACAGGCAACACAAATTTCAGAGAATTTTTTATAAACAGGAAAAAAATTGCGGAGAATTTATTGTACCTTGTCCACTACTGGAGCCGGAGGCTCCTCCTCAACCTCTTGTCTTGCTTTACGTCTCATCTCTTCATTGTTCTCGTATGACTAAATTAAAATAACCAGCATAATACTTTACCATCAACTATAACCGGAATATGCAAATACGAATAATATATCGGGATGAGAAAAGTACTTTAGTGCCTTATGGAACAGATATAAATGTATTCATTTGAAGCTTTGAGCCAATTAAGAAGATAAAAAGAACATAACACGAGTAGAACTTTTTATAACATAATAACAGGAAAAATACAAACCAGTTAACAAAAATTGACATTATGGACTTGCAAATTAAGAACCATGAAAAGCAAAATGAATAGAATGCAACATGAAGTGCACATTCAATTCACCTTCTGTATGCGGGCCCGCTTTTGAAATATTTGGTCTTCATGAACTGCAACTGCCTGAATAAAATGCTCAACTCTGTCCAGCAAGACCTGAAAATTCAGGTGTTGGCTTACATACAAAGTGAAGGGTTCTAGAATATGATTACAATTTACAGCCATTCACAATCAAACCAGCTAGCACAAATAACTTACCTCCCCCGAGTCAGTAAGATAACCACCCATTGCTGCAAACTCTCTTCTATAGACTTGCATCAGCAGATTTATAGCACCCTAGATTAGCAGAAGAGAAAGAAGTACATATCAAACTATCTTACATAATATAAAGAAAATAATCAGTTTCATTAAAAATAACTCCCTGCCAGATGCCCATACCTCTCGAATCTCCAGTGTTGGCATATGAGGAAGAAAGTCATTACCCACAAAAAAGCAAAGAAATACAAAATCATCCACCAGTCTTTCCAGGTTGACCTCAAAAGGAGGATTCGGAATCTCCAAATCATATTGCAAATATTCTCGCAACACCCAGATGTTGAGGAACTGCCCACAATAAGTTGAAAGACACGATGAGCCAATAATTGCAAAACAGATAGAATTGGCATCTTAAAAAATAAAATGACAAAAAGAAAGCTATCAGAATTTGACCTGATATTTCTTTTTGTGAATTGGAATATCATTTAAAGCCTTCCCATTAGCAGAACCTTGACACTCAGCAGCTAGATGACCTACTTGTCCACATTGAAAACATTTCTCCTGCTGCCCAGGGAATGTGATCACCTGTACAACTAACAAGGTTAGAATCACACCCAAATGACAAAAAAACCAATTATCCACATTACATTATTTAATATTTACTAACCTCCCTCAATATTGAGAAATGAACCTCGTGAGTGGCTAGAGCCAGCATAATAAGATCTGCATCCTACCAAAATAAGCCATAATTTGGTTACGAGCTGGAAGATGGGAAAAACTACTTCTTTACACTAGAAACACTGAAAATGCCAGATGAGGACAAGATAGTAAAAAACCAATTCTTCAACTCACCAATCCATAGAGGCAGTGTCGAGTGTTTGGATTGAAACCAGGAAGGTTACGCTGTAACCGAATAAACGACATTACTTTGTGCTCTCCCTCACCAGGAACATTTGAGTCGGAAAGAATCACCTTCAAATAAATATCCAATGCAGCCAAAAAAATAAATTAAGGGAGAACAAAACTAACAAGAAACATAGAAGTATATCGAAAAAAACAATTAACAGGATACTCCAACAGGAATAATATTCTCCAAAAGGAACTGTAAGGTGAATAATCCTCAATAAACCTTCGTATGCTGCCAACCAGGATTGTGATTCAATCTACATTGTATAAAATACTGAAGGGCTACAGATAGCACAGACATAAACTGAGTGCCGGGAGTGATGACATTTGAATCAGATGTTTCAAGCTTCTCTTTAGGAGCAAGTGCAGCTCCCTGAGCTTCAAACTCATTTCTCAACCTCTCCTCTTCAGCTTCCTAAATGGAAAAAAAACTAAGTTAAATGTTAATTATTTAATGTAGTTATTAGCTCAACCACTAGAATATATATAGAAAGAATAAAAGCTCACTGCTTCAGCGGCATCTTTAGCAGCCCTAAAACGGCGAGACCTTTGTTGATTCATTTTGGCTCTGGGAGCCACACCGTCTGCAAAATTTGGAAGTGAATACAGATGATATCTAGTTCAACTTGGAAGACAGATTAGAAAATTGCAACTTAATAGCTTTTTACCTATAGCCATGTAGAGAATTTTTCTAGGCCGCACCAATGAGAAGAGATGATCAATGTAGTCAAATATTGACTTAAATACTTCGTCATATGTAGCTGGACCAGGCTGCATTACCAGGAGTGCAAGTGTCATCATTAATTCCCAGATACTAATTAGAGGCATGTATTGAATCTTCAACAGTTAACAGTTCCATACTATTAAGTTATTAATGTAATGATTTGTATTCCCACAAAAAAGACAAAATAGATGATCACACGGTAGCAAAATAAGTGGCCTTAACTTGGCATCCTACCAAAATAAGCCATTGAGCAAAAATAAAAGATAATGCCAATGTATTAATTGAGTTACCATGCATCCAACCAAAATATTAAAATTCAACCACCACTATGGAAAAATGTGCAACCTCTAAGAAGGGATAAATTTATCACACTGAATTTTCAGGGCCCATTTGTCTAGCAAGTTTCTCTTGGGGTCTTTAGTGTTGTTTTCCGCAAAACATAGGTTCAGTAGTTTTCCATCTTCTTTTACTACATTTTGAGGAAAGATATCCGAATCTAAGTGTCAGATAGGCCACGCATCTTATTATAAATTTGATCTTTAAGAAAAGATTTTAAATAAAGAAGGTGTGTCCAGCCTGCTAAACAACGAATCAATATGAAGTATCTCGCTCCTATCTTTTAGTGGAAAACCAGAAAATGATGTTCCCATGTGCTAAGAGTGTCTTACGTGAAAGTTAGGTAGAGAACAAAAAAGGTTGCATGAAGCACCCTGCATCAAAGGGTGCCTAACTTCTCGAACTTCGGCGATGTAGAACAAGAATGTCTATAATAAAGAATGTGAGAACAGATACCCAGGAAACAGCAGAAGCCTAGGATCTTGTGAGTAATGCTCTTAAGATAATTACACTTGTTCAAAAGTTTGGATAAAAGGCTTGTTATTGTATAAGTCAAGTACGTTAATATTTCATAGCCTAAGCAATTCTTGCTAAAGAATGTATCTAAAATAGTGTCATTCCTACACCAGGGTGTGATCCAACAATATGCACCAACCATGTAGATAACAGAAGATGCAAAGAGAATAAACTTTGGCGCTTCCCAAAAGTTAAGCCCAAATAGATGTACCAAAAAAAAAGTAACCATAGCCTTTGCAAAAAAACAAAAACAAATGAAGCACATTTGCATTCCACACAGTCTGTCAAATGGAGCACATTCACATTCAATCATCCTCATTAAGAAGATGAGCTTAAAAACAAAAACCAAAAAAAATTCAAACTGAATAGGCCGTGACTGTAAATTGATAGAAATTTAAAATTTACATCAAGCTTCGTAACACTAAATACAAATAGTAGAGTCAGATTTAACAAAATCCATCAAATTTTGCATTTGAAAACTACTGGTTGAACTCGATACACCTACTTTTTTACAACGGAGGCAAAATAATTTAAAAAAACAAAAGTATATATACCTTTCCTTCAGGGTGAAAACAGGGGTGAATAATTCCATTCATGTCGAGATACAAGTTATCAAACTCGATGTTGTTAGGGTTCGGCCTTAACAATTCAACCCCGTTTCCCTCGCTGGCCTCTTCCTCCACGACGTCCGCTATTGATTTAGGGTACCGGTCAGCCAACCACCTGTAAAACGCCGGCACACCCATTGATCTTGCTTTTCAAACTTTGCTAGCTGTCTGTGTTTGCTCAATGTACGTATGTATTGTGGGCGTTTGCAGAAACAGAGCGCCAAATCAACAATCAATTTGTGTAAACGCCCAAAACCTAACTTGATTGACCGACTTGCGTCAGATATAGAAGAAAGAGGGGTTCTCCGATGTCTGACGGAACATGAAATCTAATTGACAAAGCAAAATGTTTGACGGCATTCCCCTCAAGATTCTTATGTAGTCCCTATAACCCCCCTTAAGTTTTGAAAATGACAATTCCTATCCTATTAAAATACTTTATCGATTCGTGTACAAAGGCCCGGTTAAGAGCAACTTCACACGAATCTTAAAAATGTGTTTTGCCGGTATTTAATCGCCAATTGACCGGAAAAAAGAACTTGATTTTGTTGGTGATGAGAGAGAAACGACAAATATGCCAGTCTTCTGTTCAAACAACATAAATGTTGCGTACTTGAAGATAAGGCGAATTTTGGTGTCTATGGCCTCACCAATTTTCCGGTCTTTTTGGTGCTAACGTTGGAGTTACTCTAAGTCCGAGGCCTATCTCAATCCCAAAATGTCGACAAAAAAACATATATATTTAGTACGGGAACACAAGAACCAACTAACTCAATCCAACTCGAAAACATTGAGTATTCAATTAAGTATATAAGTTTCAAACCGAACGTATTGAATAGAAATCGTATTTGAGTCATTTAACCCCAACCCACTCCAACGAACCTAATGTCATTATATTCCTTGGATTTAATATGATGGTCAAGTTCTTAATTAATATACGTACATTAAACATTTATGTCAACTCATAATTAGCTTTGTTCACAAGTATATCGTTATTTCGGTCGTAGTTTTACTTTTTTTATTTGTATGAACCTTCAATTTTTTTCTTGGTGCTAACCATACGGTCGATTAATTGGTACTAGCCAGTAATAGTTTATTTATACTACTGCAACGATGTTATGTCACAACCCAACCAATCGAACTCATACGAGTAAGGTTTGGTTATATTTTAAACGTTTTTTAACGAATTAAGATTTTTCAAATAGGACTAGTTGGTTTAGGTTGGGTTGTTCTAAAGCCTTCAAAACACCTAACCCACTCATGTGCATCCCTAATACCTATGACTAATTATGCCCGGTTTAACCACTTGGTTGTGGCACACTGGTAAACCCTTTGGGGGATGTAGTGAAAAATCTCATCTACTCAAGGTTCAAATTCAGGCGCTGCCAAAACCCTTGTGGCCATGGAGGATCACCTGCGATGACTCCAGGCTATTTGTGGTTGCCCGGGGATTAGTCAGTATGCGTAATCTATCCTAAAAACCCATTGTTACCAACAAAAAAAAATTATGCTCGTTTAGGCCCCATTAGGCTCAATTAAGGATCGATATTTGAATTATGATTTTTTATGTACTATGTAACCAATTCTTTCTATGTATTATTAACAATACAATTATTACCAAAGGGCCTTTGACCTAGCTGTATCGGAACATTTGGCCTCCTAAAATGTCAGGGATTCAAACCTCACCAAATGTGAGGAAGGTGTGTGAGTTTAATTGTTGCATTTGCCGTATATAAATATTACATACTTCAAACAATACAATTATTTACTTCTTTATAAAATGTACTTTCAATTTTTTGTTTATATCAAAGTTGTATCATTGTTAAATATTATATGATAAAGTTTCAAAATTTAATATGAGTCATTTGAATTTCAAGCACTTAGGCCATCAGTACCCCATGGGAGGAATCTTTCAAAGATTCCACTCCACATCAGCGCCACATCAGCTTTTCTTCCATCCCTCACTCCATCCCTCACGATCCCTAACGCTGCGTTCTCGAGTTTTAGAAGGAAAGAAAAGAAGAGAAAGGGAAGAGAAAGAAAAGAAAGGAAAGGAAAAGGGAGGAAATAAATATTTGTATTTGTGTTCTTGAGATTGAAGGAAAAGAAAGGAAGGAAGTGGAAAGAAAATAAATTTTCATGTTCTTGAGTAGGAGAGAAAGGAAAGGAAAGATGTTACTTTTACTAATATACCCTCATTTATTTCATAATGAAATGTAATTAATGGGTATATGTGTAATTTTATAAATATTTTTAATTCTTTTTATTTCATTTCTTTTCTTTTCTTCCGTTTCCTCCCACATTTGGGCGGAAAGTTTTGAGAGGAAAATTAGCAATATTTTCCTTCCCCTTCCTTTCTTTTCCCTCTTTAAAAAAACTCGAGAACACAACATTTTTTATTTTCCTCCTACTTTCCTCCCCTTTCCGTTCCTTTCCTTCATAAAACAAACTCGAGAACACAGCGTAAACACCCGTACCTCATTCCCTCAAACCCTTTTGCCACCTCATTTATTTTAATTCTTTTATTTATACATTTAATTATTTAACAAAATAAAAATATTTATATATTTTTTAATAAATAAAAGTAAGATAAATAATAAAAATAAAAATTCATATCATTCATTAAAAAATTAAAAATTACAAAATAAATTTAAAAATCTACTCGTCGTCATTGTTGGGAACTTGGATACGCCAAATATGTTCGACCAAATCCGACTGAAGGTTATTATGAGTGTCCCGGTTTATGACTTCTCGAACATTTGCCGCGCGTTGTGTCTCACTGATTTGGCTTTCGATATCATTCGTGAAAAAGTCGTTTTCCACGTCACCACAAATAGCATGGTTTTCGGTGTCTACGGATGATGATGATGCGGTTGGTGAACCGGGTTGTGGCGAATCCATATTGTTTAATATATAGAGGTTGAGAAAATTTGAGAGAGTTTGAGAGGTGTGAGAAATAAGAGGTTGAGAGAATAAGAGGTTGAGAGGTGTGAGAAATAAGAGGTTGAGAGGTGTGAGAAATAAGAGGTTGAGGGTTAAATATATAGTGGGATTAAATTGAGAATTTTTTTTAATAATAGAGTCGTTCAACGGTTATATATTTTTAAAAATTTAATTAATTTTTTTTTTAAAAAAAAACCTTCGGGATGATCCGGGATCCCATCCCCGGATTCATCCCCGCCCCGCTCATCCCGATCTCGCCGTAGCCCACCCCGCTCGACCCCGCAGCCCATCCCGCCCTCCATCCCGCTGGGCTACGGATGGCCTTAGGGGGTGGTCAGTTTGATTGAATGGTATTGAGATATTTGGATTCTTGAAGGATTTGAAATTGGAAGAATTTGAATTTAGAATGATTTGGAATATTTGGTGTGTCTTGTTTGTAGGATTTGTCGATTTGGAATATAATTGTATTATATTTCTATAGAGGGCTTTTATTTTGTAAACCGAAATAAACCTGTAAACCAAGGTATTTGGGTCTTTTCCCCAAATTCGTAATTTTATGAATAATTCATATTTTAGCAACAACAAACTTTCTTAGTTTTCTCAATTATCTTCATCTTTCTCTCTCTCTCACCCATACACACACTCACGATCCACAGTCACCGTCGAGTTCCCGACGACGACCTCCTCCCACTCCGGCGGCCTCTCCCAATTCAGGTGAGTTTCATAAATTGTTCGAGCTTCATAAACAATTTTTTCATAAAAATATGGGGAAAATATATGAAACTTAAAAATATGAATATTCATATGGGAATAAAAAATACGGAACTTTGAAACTATATGATTATGTCGAAAAAATCTAACAAACATATTATGAAACCGTTTATGAAATTTGAAATTTTCGAAAAAACAGTTTATGAACCTTAAAAAACTTGAAAATTTCAAAAAAAAAAACAGTTTATTAAAAAAGAGTTATGAAACTTGTCGGAATTGGGGGGGGAGGTCGCAACCAGTGGGAGGAGGTCACCGGAGAGGGTGGAGGTTGCCGGAGCGGGAGCAATACATGGGATGGTCTATGGTTCATGATAGTGGCGAAGAAAGAGTGGTTCGATGGAGGTTGTTGGCAGATGGTGGCGGCGCACATCGGTCGTCAAATGGAGTAGTGGAGAACCGTGGTGGTTCTCGGTGGCCGGCGTAGAAACGGTGGTCGAGATGGTGGTTCTCGGTGCTGGTCGTCGGATTTGTGTGTGTGTGTGTGTGTGTGTGAGAGAGAGAGAGAGATAGAGAGATAGAGAGAGAATGAGGGAGATATGGAGATAATTAAAGATAAATTGTAACCATAATTAGATAAATTCAAATTAATTATTAAAATTTAAATTTAAATATTTAAAACCTATTCCCAAATTATAATTTCCTGTTGTAGGATAAGTGTGTCATCGTCTAAAGAATATGACGATATAGATAGAGATAAACATATTAGAGATAGGTTAGATCTATATCTCTCGTAGTTATCTATTTGTATCTCATCCCTATTTAAAGGGCTTATGATTAATGAGAATTACGATTCATTTTTTTCATTCTATTGTGTTCTATTTAGTTTTCCCTTTAACACGTTATCAGCACGAAAGCTCGAACCATTGTATGTCACCGCTAGATGGATGTTCATTCGATATCGTACTGCTCCTAATCTAAGTATAAATTCAAGTAAGCATTTTTATATTGTGTTCGATCTTTTCTTCTTGTTATATATCATCCGTATTGATTATCATTATACACCACATGTTTACATGAGCACTTTAGTAAAACATATACCTCTGTTTCTACATCAAATTGTCATGAATGTTTTGTTTCATTGGTTTATAATCATTGTTTAATATAAATCAAATCAAGATCATGACCTGTCTTATTTTTTCCATTTGAAAAGATCCTGTACAAATCAAGAAATCAGCATAACAGAAAACTTTACTAAGGGGCCGTTTACAAAACGCTTACCCGGGTAAGTGCTTACCAAGTCACGTTAGCTTACCGGATGAATGTGGCAAGGACTAAGAATCTTACCCGGTAAGAGCGGAAGCAAAGACTGAGAGTCGAAAGTTGATAACCGAGAGTTTTACCCGGTAAGTGAGTGCGACGGCTCTTACCACGGTTAGCGCTTACCGGCTAAATTGTTGCATACGATGCCATTTTGGTGGACTAAAATCTTACCCGAGAAGTAAGTGATAGTGTTGAATGTTACCAGTAAGCACTTACCCAAGTAAGTGATTAGGTAAACGGCCCCTAAATCGAAATAGAATCAGAGATCTAGTACTATGCCTAAACCTTGAACTTGACTTGTTGTTTTGATGAATTTCAGTCCAATTGTCGAGAGGGAGACGAGCGTAAGAAATTACCACATGATGTCATAAAAACCTTTGTTGTTTTGATCTGCAGTTTTATTGTCGATGATGATGGTTAGTTAGTAGAACTGTGAAGTTTGACCATATTTTTTTTCTTTCTTCCGATTTTCTGCCATTAAAATTGAGTGCAAGTGAAATGAAAAAGAAACAAAAATTATCTGTTAGGTTTTTGGAGTGCTAGAAGAGAATCCGTCGCCGCCTGGTTTTCTTTTTGGATGATACCTAAGGCTCCACTTCATACTTTTTTATTAGTTATTTATATAGTCTATTTATTTATTACATATATAAATTAATTTATGTTTTGATTTGATTCAGTTGATTAAAGCCTAAAAGCATCCACACACGTCTTGCAAGATGACATGTCATGCCATGTGTCTTGCAAGCAGGGACGGGCCTAGAAGCTTTTTCATACGGTGGCACCATATTTTTTCAAACGGTTTTTATCGACATGTGTATTTTTTACCAACATTCAATATCGGCCGATATGTTTTTAGACAAATTTCGGTGTTTCGAGGGATTTTTAAAATTTTTGCCTTGATTTTAGGGATTTTAAAGTTTTTTAACGATTTTGAGAGACTTTTTCGGTATTTTTGGTTGATTTCATGAGTTTTTTTGGTTGATTTCAAGAGTTTTTTTTGGTTTTTGGTTGATTACAAGGTAGGGTTGCACTTCCAAAAAATACAGTAGCACCTTCTAAAACGATACGGTTGCACCTTTCACAAAACAAAAAAATTTTACCCTTCGCCCGAGAAATGATACGGTGGCACGTGCCACCGTGTGCCCTTATAGAGGTCCGTCTGCGCTTGCAAGGCCTTGCAAGACCACCCCATCTTGCTAAACTTGCAAAGCCTTTCAACAAATTAAAAATATATTAAACAAATACATTTTTTAATTTAATTAGTTTGTTTGTTTGTTTAAATATTAATTATTATTAATATGTTTATTAAATTTAATTCATTTATTAGTTTATTTGAACATTTTTTTAATATTTTTATTAAAATTTCTTACCCACACTTTATTTATAAAAAATGATATTTTTATGCAATGTTTTTTATTTAAACTGCTAAATTATATTTACACAAAATATAATAAAAGAAAACAAAAGTAAAATTTTAGTTATCTATATTTTATAATTAATTTATTAGTTATATTATAATTATCTATATTATTTATATTATAATTATTTGTATTATTTATATTATAATTTATTAGTTTAGAAATGAGTTTGGTCTTGCATTGCATGTGTATGGAAGATGTTATTGCAAAGCTGATGTGACACTTGTGAAAAAAGTAATGTATTGCAGGTGTGTGGATGGTCTAACTGCCTATATATATATCTGCTTTATAAAATATTTATAAATTATTAGTTGAATCTTAAATTCATATATTTATTTGTATACGACATCAATGGCCGCCCATGAAAAAAAAATACCATGCCTAACAATACAAATGAAAATATCAATGAAATATGTAGTGTTATGATAGTTTTATGTATTGTTCAGATTTAGTATCTTCTTTCATGTTTGTATGCTCTTATTATTATGCATGTATATTACTCGTTTCCACAAATAAGTTGCGAGCACTTAGTTTTTTTAATTGATTTCTTTATATAATTTTATGATGTTTATCTTGCTTATGAGTTCCTACTCATTATCTTCAATCCTTATAATAAATTTTTGAAAGTTATACTTCCAACCCCATATATTTTGGTCATTTACCAAAAGCTCCAGAAAATATTATTTAGAGTTAAAAGTTTGATTTTAACTTTATGCCAAAACTAATATTTATTTGTTTAATGGCAAAATCTCTGAAAATACTATTAAGATATTAAAACATTGAAATTGGCTTCATATGCCAAACTCATATTCATTATGGCCTCTTGCCAAAAGCTCTATAATTAACAATTTTATCTTTAAATAAATCGCAATATATCGATTGGATTTTGTCAAACAGGTGTAAATAACCCTAAGGTTTGTTAGGGACTTAAGAAATCCATGTGATTCCCCTACTACCTACCTGGAGATCCAATAGATTGAGTAGTTTCTCTTCCCAAATTGATGAAGTATTATCAACAAAATGTAAGCATACAAAAATCCAATACTATTATGATAATGAAATTTCATGCATAACATAATAAGTATAAACCATAATTCACTATTTTAGAAAATAATACGTTCTCCATTTTCTACGACATCTTTGAATCAAAAGTACTTGATTACCATAAGATAGGTTCGGAAAAACACAAGAAAATACGCAAAAGTCATCGAACCATTTTGACCCTAAAGAAAAAAACACTAGATGTTAAGATACAATTAAATACTTTAAAATTTTTGAGACGATACACCAGTCACAATCTTCAAAGAGAATAACTAGAACCCCCAAGAACAGTGGGTAGTCCCAAAAAGAAAATTCGGGAATATTCAATACCATATACTTCTCAAACTAATCATATAGTGGAAAGAAACCTACTTACTTGATTACAAGAAGGTAACTGATTTTGACAAAGAAATGTCATGTCTCAAAATGCATCTCAATCTTTGTGGCAAGGAACTCACAAAAGATTATGCAAATCATAACATCTTTTCATCTTTCCTATATCACCAATCATACTAATGAAACAGTATAAGCTGCATTATAACCTTTAACAAACTCATTAACTTAATGCAAGTGGCTAAGAGTTGTAGCAATGTTTTTTTAACAACGCTAGACATACCCGGATAAAAAAAATTCTTGAGGTTAATAATGCAAGCGTTGAAGGTGGAAAGAACTCCAAAGAATAGTGAGTTGAACATATTAATCCACACACATATGCTAAATATGGACAAGGTTGTGGAAAGGGTCAAATTCATGGCAAGAGTCGGGAACGAACTCCTAATAGAAAATGGGACAAGTTATATCTAAGATTGGTTAAGTATAAGTTTATTTGAATATACTTTAACTATCAAACTAATTGCATTTGTGTATATACACACATGAGTTTATAGTTGTTATAGATGTAAATAAATACATAAAAAACAAATGCAAAACTCTCAATGTTCTTCGTTCCATGTAGGAATGTATCGAGGAGAACTTGATTGTTTTTGTAGCATCTCATACAATCCTAAGAAATAGATTATTATTCGTTGAATTAATTAGTTTATTTCCTCCAAAAACTTAGACGATGGACTGCCACTTATTGCTTAATGACACAAGATCAATGACTAAAGCACTATATTAATAGAAACCTTGTTAAGATATTCGTACCAATGAGAAATCATATTATAAGAATGGAAATGGGTATATACATCAACTCTAATAATATGAAAGCAACGTATATTAGAAAATTTAATGTATCAAATTAATGGATTATCTATGTCATTAAATCATATTTTGTCACCAATAAAGAACTTTGGGACAATGACACATATATGTTTCGGCATGACCACGTGGGACACCATGGTCATGACATAGTGATCCATGTATCGCAAAATACACTTAGATACATTCTCTTTCGAGTGAAAGACAAAACGAGGGAATTAACCTAATTGCAACTGTTGACTTCTACTGCACAAGAAGCAACACCACCATCATAATATGCCC
Organism: Saussurea involucrata; assembly: GCA_033807775.1. Lineage (NCBI taxonomy): Eukaryota > Viridiplantae > Streptophyta > Magnoliopsida > Asterales > Asteraceae > Saussurea > Saussurea involucrata. Next base: position 71,158,008 of record CM066322.1, on the reverse strand, counting down.
TCTCTAATACCTAGAACTTTTATACCCTGATCCTTAGCCAAAACAGGAATGAGACCATCCTAAAGCTAAGGACATAATATAAAAATATTTCATTCTTACAACGAATACAAGGTGATATTCATGGACATAAACATCCAGAATGTGGGCCATTAAAGTACTTTATGGTTCTGGTTTTGACACGATGAACACGTGTCGTATTATAGCCCACATGAAATGTTGCACTCCTACATTAATCATACATTTAAGGACTCACCACCCTGACTTTTTCTCATTAAGTCTACATGACTTAGAATGCTGGAGAATTTACATCATAAGGATTTGATGATTATTGCATTTGTACCGCATGCGTATATATAAAATGGTCTCGTAGAATGATAAAAGTTGTCATCAAAAGAATTTAGATGGTAGCTAGGGCATTGGTTATGCGCACCAATTTATCCACATCTGCATGGGGTAATGCAATATTACATGCAACTTTACTTATTCGTGTTTAGACCCACAACCAACCAACCAAACTTATGCGTACCAGTTGGTAATTGGATATAAGCCTGATATTTTACATTTACGTATGTTTGGTTGTGTTGTATATGTGCCAATTACGCCCCCACAGCATACCAAAATGGGTCTTAAAGACGATTAATCAAATGTTGGATATGAACCCCCAACAATTATCCGCTAATTAGAACCCTTGACGAGTGATCTCTTTACCGCTAGATTTGCGGGTTGTCATTTTGATGAGACAACCTTCCTGTCGTTAGGGGTGGATATGAAAAAGGATTTTCCATGGGAACGACAGGAAGTGTCATTGAATATTTCAATTGTGTCTCATTTTGATCCCCAAAAACTTCACAACGTAAAGTTGAAGTCAAACGAATCAGACTCGATACCTGATACATTTAATATTATCTAGATTGACAAGATCACATATACGAGCTTCAAATATACTCGCAAGGTCAAAAGTCCCCAAACAAGGGCACAACGTCGCTGGAAGTACATTGCAATCACACATAGTGGAGGTGTTGTTGAGGTCGTAGCTCCCAAAAGGAAATGGGGGAAGCTACCTGGTTCGATAGATACTCATTTAAAGGAGGAGAAGAGTAAGGCACAACTATATATATCATCAATACATGAGATTATCTCTGATTAAATCTATGTCTATGAATCATTACTGGAGGACGCTCCGAAGTTAATACTGATTCCAGAGATCAAAAAAATCTTAAATGAATATGAGTTGTGGACAGATCATACATACTCAATGATGATATATTTGCATATACCGTTGCTTATGAGATAACAGAGCACGATGTCATCGAACCATGCTCAGTTGAAGAATGTCAACAAAGAGCAAATTGGCCTAAATGAAAAGAAGTAATCCAGGATAATTATTTGACAAATGAATAGGTATTTGGTTTGGTAGTGCTAACCGACCAAGTGTAAAGCCTGTAGGACATAGATAAATCATTTGTCAGGGAAGCGTAATGAGAATAATTAAGTCATAATATACAAGGCTCTCCTTTGGCGCAAGGTTTCTCACAACGCACTGGACTTACTACAATAAGACATACTCTCTCGTGATGGACAACGTTCTGCTAATTAAATTAGCCAAGTAGTTTTCGAAGGACTGGAAATTGCATCTCAACGATGTAGTTACTACATATCTCTATAGGGATCTAAATTCAGAGATATATAAAAGTGCTTGATGACATTAATATCAAGTAACTCTAAACCATGAAATGCGTTTACAATAAAATTGAAACACTCGTTTTATAGATTAAAGCTATATATGTGGATGTGGTATACCCGCCTGAGTGAATACTTGATTGGGAAACGATATATAAGAACGATGAACTGTGCCCTTGCGTATTTGTTTAGGAAAAGAAAGTTCCAGATTTTCATAGTAGCTCTATATGTCGATGTTATGAACATAATAGACACTCTTGATGAAATAAGAGAAAACACAAGCTATTTGAAATCTGAATTTAAGATAAAAGATCTTGGGAAAACTTGGTTTTGTCTAGACACTTGAGCTACGACACCAAGTTTGTGGAATATTGATCCACCGATCCGCATATGTCTAGAATATGATCAGGCGACCTAATATGGACAAAGTGCATCCGACTAGCACTCCCATGATCGGTCAAAGTGGTGGATATAAGGAAAGATCCATTTCGTCTAAAGGATGAGGACGAAGAGGTGTTGGGAGCTGGAATTCCATACCTAAGTACAATAGGCGCATTATTGTACTCAATATAATACACTTGACCGTATATTGTACTTCTCACTGAACTTGTCAGCTAGATTTAGCTCAGCGCCAATGCAACGTCATTGGAATGATTTCAAATTAATCTTTTGGCACCATTGACGTGGGCTTATAATTTCCTTACGGAGAAAAGTGGATTGATAATGAAACTTCAATACCTACTTAGATTGTGAGTGGCAAAAGTACCGACTCTTATAGAAAAACACCAAACAATGCATTGGTATATATTTTTGCTGATATTAGGTATATGTTTGACTCATATAAAATTTGTTCCCAAACTGGATAAGGAATTATCATATGGAACATGTATATTGCTTGGAAGTAAACTAAGCAAACCCTTAATAGCTATCTTCTTATATTATCAACAATCTTACTCTCCATGAGACTATTCAAGAGTGTATATGGTTAAGGACTATCATTACACATATAAAAAGAGTTAGTAATTTTGAGTTTAACCACTATACAACTTGCATGTATGGAAATAATGCATCATGTATCGAAGAAATGAAAGTAAGATATTTCAAGGGTTATAACACAAAACATATTTCGCTTAAGTTTTTATATAATCAATTTTCCTCAAGATTCAAGTGAACTGAATAAGATGCGAGAAAAATGTGACATATTTGTTTACCAAATCATTACGTAAAACCATATTTGGGAAACATGTAGAAAGTATTAAAATGGAAATGTTTTAAACCTCCTTTGATTAATGCACGAATCAGGGGGAGTGGTAGACAAAAGGGGGAGTCTACTATATAGGTAATATTGGTATGTTGTGCTCTTTCCTTCAACCAAGGTTTTATATTTCCCATTGGGTTTTGTTCCTTGGTTGTAACACCCCGAATTTTAAGAAAAAAAGGAATGTTGGACTTGCGGACGTCCGCATGGGCACAAGGCCGGAATTCCGCGGGTCGTCCGCAGAAGCAACAGAGAAAACTTGGATTTTCGGTGCGGACGTCCGCGATGTGTCTGATGGGATATTTTGTTTCCTTTTAAGACCTTCCCCTCTCTCTTCCCTAATTCATCTTCAACACCAACTCAGTTTTTCTCTCTCTCTCTAAAACGAATTTCTCCCAACAAAACCCTAAATCTTTCATCTTCTCTTCATCCTTCTTCCCCAAAATCAAGCCCCTCACCATTCGTATGAACCTTAACCTTTCTAGCACCCTTTCACTTCATCTTCTTCATCAAGTTTCTAGGGTTTCATCCAACCCTTTTCTCCATTTGGAAGATTTGGAGTGTGTGGTTCACTTTGGTGATTCTAGTGGTATTATGGTTGGTGGATTCAAGTTGTGGTTAAGGTAATACTCTCTCTTCTTCATCTATGAAAGTTGGGGTTTTGGTATAAGTGGGTATTTTGATGTTTTATGTTGGGGAAATGACTCTAAGTGTTTGGGGAATGGTTCTACATGTTTGGATCTGAGTATTTATGGTTGGAAACTTATGGATCTATGTTTTTGGAAGATTTGGCTTGAAGGTTCAAGTTTCTTCAAGGGAGCTTATGTTTGGGGAAAAATCTAGATTTAGCCTAAATCTAGCAAGGTGAGTTCAAGTTTTTTTTTGGGAAAGGGTATCCCAAGCACAACCCGGACTAATCCCTGGCAATTTTGAAACTTAAATATGTCTTATCAATGTTGACGACGCCTGGAATCGAACCCTGGGTATGTGGGATATTCCACCACATCACCTAGGGCGATCAACCACTGCGCTACAACTTGATTGACAGGTGAGTTCAAGTTGCTTTGTGAAAACTTTGTACATGTTAAAAATGTTATTTTTCCAATTACTTATGTGTTTTACATGAAAAATTATCAATGGTTGAGTTATTTAGTGGGTTTTAACTTTCGAGGTAGTTATTGTTGTAATTATTGTAAAACATCTACATTTGGAATTTCTGGAAAACTTGATAAATGAAACATAAATGAAAAGGTTTGATGAATCTGTTGGATGTTATCTGGTAAAAATGCATTTTTGTATTTGTTGAAAATATGCACAGTTTGTGTTAAGGGATGTTTTAAAAATACCAACGTATGGGTTATTGGATTTTGGTCATTCCCGACCTTGCGAACATTTGGGAATTGAAAACCTTTTTAATTTTGGAGAAAAGAGGTATTTCAAGTATTTAGATGAGTAAACCTTGGATGTTGACATGTTCAACGATTTATTTTACGAGTGTAAGTCTTTTGGTATAAATGCACCTTGATGGGTGATTTGTAAAATGGTTTATATTAACCTAGAGTTGTGTGGGGTTATTTAATTATTTTATGGAGCATGTTTCACATAAACGTGGGGTATTTACGTTTTATTTTATCTTATGACTTTTAAAGAAATCTTTTGATTTGTTGAGCGTGTGTCTCGGTAATTGATTATGTTGGGTTTTGGGGACAATTGTCCAGTTTTGATAGCTCGATGTAGAGCTTTAGTTATGATTTACGTGTATATGAGAATTACGTGTTTTGAATGTGCTAGTTCATTCGTTTAGAGTCATTTAATGTTTTGACCTTATTGCTATGGATCCATAGGCACTTGAGTTTTTACGGCCAATGATGGGACGCTAGTTTTCCACATTGAGGCACAGTTAGGCATCGATGGTAAGGTATAAGACCTATGTGCTAATATATTGATTTGAGTAGTATGCCAATGATGGGACGTTAGTTTTCCACATTGAGGCACAGTTAGGCATCGACGGTATGGTATAAGTCCTACGTGCTATTACGTTCTTGGATGTTGATATTTTATGGGTGTGTGTTGTAAGTAGCCACACTCGGCATCCAATACTTGAAGCTCAATAACATTGATAAGTGACCTATGACGGGTGTCGAGTCCGGCAAATAATAATGTTTATATAATTAGCCTATTACCTCTAACACAATTAATTACGATAGTGATAAGTAGGGTCGTCTCCTCAGGGACTCGGTGTTAACCGTAGGTCCAAGACGGTGTCATGTGCAAGTTTTTAGAACAATAATTAAAAGGGGGTTTTGGATGGTAGATATTAGTCTAAACATAAAATTTAAAATAAACCTTGAGCAATAATATGAGGAGTTCTAGTGACGAGCATAACCGATTTTCTTAAGATTATGTATCATTGACTTACACATAACAATGTTATCTCAAATTGAAACCAGATTGGCCGTAAGCGCCGACACGCGTCAAACACTCCGCTTATCCTTATAATTAAACTAGCATCGGAAGCCCGACGGGTTAGTTCCTAACTGATTAAGCTAACTCTAGTTACGAACATAGAAGTTAACATATCAATTGCATTAAAGTTGAGATAAGCACCAATCCTAGCTAATGATTAGAAGCCGAACCATTTAAGCTAGAATACATAACCCCGTAATGCAAATCAATTGATTTGTGGTCAAAAGATGCATTACTTGCTACTTAGCCCAATTATTTAAGAACAATTACGGATTCTCAATTTGGGTAGCAACTCATAATCGAATTAGATAATTTAAGGATCCTACTCAAACTCAATAACTTGAATATGAATCAACAATTAAAATGGGGATTGCAAAAATGGAAAATCAATTGACATTGAAATGCAGACTAAGTCTCTACATAATCAAAATCAAACTAGTCAAAATCTCATCACTAGAAATAATAAATTAGCTACTCATAATCCTATTTCAAAACGTAAAATCAACTTACAATTGTTGGAAATCAGTAAACGAAAAGAACCCTAAGTTGAGAAATCTGAAATACGACTCCAATCTCCCAAAATCAGGAAAAAATCGACTTTTGTGTCTTCTTGCTTTCAATTCGATCGATTCTCCCTCTGAAATTGGTCTCCAAAATCGTCCTCTAATCTGATTCTCTTCTCAATTGACGGTTTTCTGCCATATAAATACCCTCCAAAAGAAAACTGCTCCAAAATACAAAATACCCACGATTTTTGGCCGGCACGGATGTAGGCGCGAGTTTGGCAGCGCGAAAATGTGCGCGGTTGAAGTAAGCAGAACCTCCCGCGGCTCATGGCGCAGGTTTACTCGCCGGAGAAGTCGCGTCGGTAAGAAAACGGCGTCGTGTTGCTGCTGTGCGACCGACTGAAGGCTGTTGTGCGACGTTCAAGTTTTTCCATGGGTTGCTGGACTGATTACCCTTCCTCTTTCTCACGTGTTGGGTTGCTGCAACTGGGCTTGCTACTTTTTTTTTCGTGGCGTGCACTTAAAATAAGACCCATGAGATATTTTATCTTCTTTTTCTTTTTTTGTTTGTTTGTTTCTTTTCTTGCTGCACACGAGAGCACAACAACAAAATTACAACATTTTATTTAAACTAATAAAATATTATATATATATATATATTATAAAACCTTTATGTGTTTATTTATTTATCTTTTTTTTTATTTTATTTATCTTTTTTACATTTTATAGTATGGAAAATAATTAAATACTAGACTTAATAAACTAGGGGTACTTTAGACATCTAATTTCGGGTAAATTTGATACAAAAATATGTATAAAAATGGCATTTATCAACTTAACTTTGTGTGCCCGTCACATTCGATGGAACCAGATCTCCCCCGTCACCGATATGTGTTGCTTTGGGTATTTATCTTATCCATGTTTTCGGTGACGTTCTATATTTATATGGATTGTTTTTCCTTGATATGTAAGTTGTGAGTTATATCTCATCCGTGTTGGGATGTTTTAAATAATAGCGATTATTCTATGATTTCAGTTATTTTAGAAATCAAATACTATTTCACTTTTCAAGTGGGTTTTGGAATGAGTCCGTTTTGAGAATCATTTTATACTAAAGCCTCCTGTACGGGATTTGTGTGTGTTGGAAAAATGGGTGATTTGCATCTAAAGTAAATTCTTTTGAACTCGTGACTTAAATTGCATCTCTCTCTCGTTTTATGAATTATAGGGTCATGATAAAACTCTTGAACTCACTAGGCGTTAGCCTAACCCTTTTTATTTGTCGGCATGTGCAACAGGTTCAGGTTGGGAATAACTTTAGCTACACTGTGAAGTGATGAGTGCTAGTAGGGTGCACGATAAGTGATCTGTTTAAGCGAAGTCTTCCGCACTGATTTGGGATTAGCAAATTGTAATTGTGTTAAGTAACACCTGACTGTATGTGGTCACATAGTATGTTTGAGTTATTAATTGTGAGAGTCGTTACATTTCTTCTTGAGGTTATTCCATGAATGGTTAGTAGAAGGAATTTTATTCCTTAAGTGATTATTTTATCGAAATTTTATTTTGTTGCTCTTTCCAATTCGAGGGTGTTACAAGTTGGTATCAGAGCGTAAGTTTGAGAGAATTAGGTGTTGACTTTGGATACCTAGACTCAAACTAGCGTTTTTTTAAGTAAATGAGAGTGAAATTTCACCGTTAAGCACTTTAAGATAGGATGTTGGAGCTTGATGGAGTCGCTTGAAACGAGAATCGCGTCAAGAGTAACGAGGATAATTATGTACGGTACGTTCATAATTACACCTGGTCAGTGTTATGGTGAACCTACTAGTTACATGTGCATACTTGAACTACTTCAATGTGATGACCGTTGGGGTAGTGAAGAAGTTTCTAAGCGAGTAGTCGTTAGGAAAGATTGACGATTTTAGTATTAGTCACTTAGGGTGACAATAGGCATGATAATATCTTTAAGTGGACCGTTTTGGGTCAAAGTTGATGGTTGGATTAGAACCATAGACTTATTGAATCGACCTTAATTCGAGGAGGAATTGTAAGGTGAATCGATGTAACTCCCAACTTTGCCTTAAGATGTTTGAGCATCCGGATGACGGCAGTGTGACCGGAGGGATTTGGAGGAGTATGGTTTGAGACGTTGAGTGCCGACTAAATTCATGCACAAAATTTATTTATTTTAATAAATTATATTAGATATTTCTTGTATTTCAATTCCTCATGTGGATTGTGTTACAAAATCTCAGATAACGTTTAGCACACACAATATTTTAAATCGTGGTTTTGGACATGCATGAAATTATTTTATTGCGAGAGTTGCAAACTCCGTCGGAACTTGTTTTATTTTGTTGATTGTCCGACGTTACTTTCAGATACAGTAATATCCATATTTTAATGTTGTTTAAGGTGTTGGACAAGTAACTATGGCTTATGACTTTAACATTGGATCTCCTCCACATATGTTAAGGTTTAGACGAAAAGTTATTTTCCATTATGTCTATGTCGAGCTTTATTGGAAGTTTATTCAATGCATGATTTATTGAAAGGTGTTGATTATAGTGTATTACAACAAAAGAGAATTTTTGGAATTTTGACATTTTAGTCGTAATTTTGCTTATTGCAATTCGTTTTTTGAAGGCGAAAGGTTTGACGTCGTTTGGTTGATTTGAGGCCATTGAGCCCATAGAGTTTTACGGAGTTTCGTTTTACGACGTTTTGTGTCGCGTGAGTACAATTTTGTAATGCGCATACTTTAAGTTATTATGTGTGTTAATTTTGGATTATATTGGGCATTTTGTCCCATACGGGTTTTGTTGAGAAGTATTATTTTATGCCGTAAGGCGACCAAAAGGGATGAGTTTAGAACTTCGGTGTCACGTAATTTCTCTTTCAAAGATTTGTGTTAGCACATTTTGTTGCAATTTATTCAATGTACGGATTGATTTATACGTGGCGTGAGTAATACATTAAAGAACATTCTCATAGTATTTCTTAACAATTTGCTTTATGCGCTTTCGGTTAATTGATTGTTTTATTAACCTTTCACGCAAACGCATGATATTGATCTAGGGATATGCATAATTTGGTAGTCACTAACCCTTGACACTTTGATAAATAAATGACGTATTTTAGTGGGTTATTTCATAAGTGAAGATCATTTGGTCAAAATACGTTTTAGGATTGTGGGGTTTATGCACGGTTTACGATATAGTGTATTTTGAAAACACGAATGTGTGAGTCGTTGAACTTTGGTCAAATTTGGCTTAATGAACATTTTGGAAATGTAAACCTTTTTGGTTTTGGAGAAAAGATGTATCTTGAGTATTTTGATGAGTAAATAGTATTGACATTTTAATATTTTATATTACAAGTGAAAAACTTTTAGTGCAAATACTCCGTGATGGAAATTTTGGGAAAATTATTTGTCCTAACCTAGAGTGCGTGGAAGTGTTTAAATTTTTGGAACATTAATGCGCACTGTTTGTATGATTTGAGATTTGAAGTCAATTTAAACCCTTTTTGGTGTCAACCAATTACAAGCACCTATTTTCTTCTAGGATTTGAGAAAACACATTAACGTGTGGGAGTCTTGTCAAACCGGTTTTGCTCATACGTCATTATATGACCAAATGAAAAAAAAATTGAAATTGATTAAAAGAATTTCATCTTTTGAAATTTCGTATGAATCATCTGATGCATGTTATTTCCTTTCAATAAAACCACTAGGGAAGTGTTACAAGTTTGCATGCATATTCCAATTTGAGATTTCTTCATAATGTTTTAGTCGATAGCTTCGATTGATGAAAGCGTATTGATTTTGTCTTTAAACTTGAAACTGACACAAATCATTTTATGTTTTAACCAAAGTATATCTATGGAATTGTTTCACCAATTTTTACGAAATAAACTGACGTGTGCGAACGTTGTTGGTAAGTTTTGTTTCATGCTAGTTCATGATTTAAAAAGGGAAATTTGGGAATCAGATGACGTTCAAACTTCTTTTGAAGTACGCATAAACCTTTCGGTTGCACATTGTTTAAGGTAGGAGATTAACTTAGATGCATGACATAGATCGATCCATGCTAGAACCATAGCGGCCCATTTCAAAGAAGTTGTTTATTATGCTTTTGCGTGTTGTTAATAATCTAAACTACGATGAAATAGTTTTCAATATGATTTTCATATGTGGGACGAGTGTGTTCATTTTTGCACAACTAACGAGTAGATAGTAGTGGATTTTGTGCGTACGGTTAAATTGCTATGAAAACCTTTGTGTTGAAAATTCCTATAAAAGTTTTCGATTGACATATTTGTTAAGTAATTCACTTGAAAACCTTGAACTCGTTAGAATCTTGGAAAGTTTAAGTAACCCCAGTTAAGAGTATGTGTGTGTAGAACTTCTACGGTGGAAGGTTGGGTATTCCACACGTGATGGTACTGTAGGCCGAATAGTATCGGTTGCAGGGATGATGTACTTTTGTAACTAATGGATTTGATTTGCGGCATCTTATATTGAGGTTGGTGGTAACCATCCTTGTCGGAAACCTCATTTTGGGGTCTTGATCAATTTTCGCATGAGGGACCCTTTAGACACCGTATTGATAACCTTAATTTTTGCGAGATTACTTGACAGATGAAACTCGTGTATGGAATTTTGTTGGGAGTCAAATCTTGGTGGTATGACTAAGTGTCAACCTTTGGGTTCGAGGTCAAGAACCGTTAGCGTATTTGGAAAATTGTAGTCCAATTGTAAAAGAATAGCGGTAACGGTTGTAGTGATCTTAAGAAGCCCGGTTGTGACAAGTGGAATTAGTGGAATGACTGTCCTTGAATTGTAAAAGAATTTGCAGAATGGATGATTGGTACTGGGATGTATCTTGGGAGTCGTATAATCTCCGGGTCTAGGATGACCGACTGTTTTGGAGTCTAATTGTACTAGTTATAGCTATGTGACAACCCAGTAGCGAGAACGGTCGAGTTTGAGAATTTTTATCAGTTTCGGAGGTGACCGTACCTAGGTTTGGTTGGAAAAAGGGATTTGAAGGCGTGTAGACCAGAACTGACTGAGAGTCGGATTTTGTCGTTGGGGAAGTATGGATCACTTAAGGTTGGGAGGCAACTTAAGCCTTGTGGTTGGAAGCCACTCTAGTAAATTAGGCTTTCAATTGGATGTAAGTGTATTATGCCTAAGCGAGGATTCGTTGTGAGTAACACCAAGAAGCCGTTATGTGCAATTTTGTGGAGAATAAATTTGATCTGCTTGAAACTGTAACACCCTAAAATTCAGGGCTAATTTAAACCTCAATTTATGACAAGATTTAAACATAAATTTTCTAAGTCTTTATACATAAGTGGAGAATTAATCATGAAGTCATATTTACAAACATAGAACTTTTCAAATAACCTATTAATCTAATCATGTCACTATAATCAGATTAACCAGGTTATCTAAACAATCTATCAAAACCTCAGTATTCATTAACTTCTCCGCTAATCCAAAAGCTCTCGTCCCACATCCCTTTATTTTCCCGAGCTAGTACCTGGTAAGAAAACATCATTTGAAATGATTAGACTAACGCCTAGTGAGAACATTCATTTTCAAAGTAATACTTGTACAAATCAATGTAAACAAGGCATAACAAACCTGGTTTACCCTTTTTCTTACCACACACGTAACCATCCTTCGATAACGGGGTTAAACCCGATTCCATGAATACGACCTGACACTAAGTCAGTCATTTCTCATGTACCATGAATACGACCTGACAATAAGTCAGTCATTTCTCATGTACCAGAGCCGCACTACGAATCTCCACGGATTCTAGATTAATGCTCTTATCTAATAAATCGCAATATACACATGCCCATTTCTTGGAAAGGAAATATAGATTACAATATACACATGCCAATCCCTTCTTTTCCTTAGAAATCGAAAATTACGTTTATTCCACGATTTCTCACACACATCGGAATAATGAATAATCCTCATCTATTCCACGTGTTCATAACCACTAGTGCCTATGGATCCATTACACTCAACCGTACTTGTGCAGGTTATTACTTAATATAGATTCCTCATAGCATTCAGTATGAGCAAATCATATTTATACCACATAGATTCCTCATATAATTTAGTATGAGCAAATCTCCTTTATAAATCCCTCATATTATTCAGTATAAGCAAATCACATTTAGTATGTCAATTTCTTATAACATAATCTAACCATCAATATTATCACACACGGTCCTTGATATAAATATTATCGTAACTCACTTGCCCAATAAATCCAATAGTTACAACTCGTACAGGTTATTGCTATAAATCATTTTCCAATATCATTAATGAATTTAAGCACAACCATCAATTTAAGATAATAGGTTTTACTTTATAAAATCAGTTTTCCAAAATCCATTCAAAACAGTTCATTTATAAAATACACCTTACCATACTTTAAAACATTGTAAAAAGGTAAGGTAGGAATGAACTCACCTGATAGTAGTCGCGTCACTCTTACTTTACGTTCTTATAATTGTAGGAATTTTCGTCACCAACTGCACAAAGATCTGAAATACCCAAATACGTATCGTACTGGTATTAATTTACTAAACAGGACCCTTAAAGACTAAGAATCCTAAACATCCAAAATTCTCGACTCTTATCGCAACCCACTAGTTGCGATATCCCTTGTCGCAACCAACATTACTTATCGCAATCAACAGTACTTATCGCAACCAACAGTTGCGATATTCTACCTTATCGCAATCAACTGTTGCGATACACCTCTCATCGCAACCAACTGTTGCGATACAACCTACTTGTCGCAACCCAAGGTTGCGACATTCATAACTATCGCAACACTCATAACTGTCGCAAATAACTACTGCGACATTCATAACTGTCTCAATCAACTAAATTCATATTTAACCCAAAAAATTATAGATTTAAGCCATGCATGTTTCTATAAATTTGCAGATATGTTTAAGACTACCAATAGAACGTTATCATCAACCCAGATTTCTCATAATCATCAAAATATCAGAAACCCATTTCTAAACCCATATCAAACTTTTTCTATAAGAAAAGAATAGATTATGAGAAAACATACCTTTAATCTATCAACAGAATTCTTAATTCCAGCTTTCTCCTTCTTCTTTTTCTCTTTCTCGACTCTCTCTATTTTTCTCTTTTTCTCTCTTGCGCCGTTCAAAACACACACATACACCAAAATACTAAGTGAAAAGTGAAGAAATGTTTTCACTTTGTTTCTTTTTCTTATCCATATGGCGGTGGTGGTGATGAGATTTCAACACCTAACCAAACAACCCCTTCATCTATCAACATATGGCAATTAACACCCTTTTATTTATAAATTAAAATTAAAGTTTACCCCTTAACTTAAATCTCCGCAAAACGACTAACGTAACTTAATCGGAGATAAACTCTAAAATTAATCTATCAAATAACCGATCACAACTTATTAAATAATTATACTCAAATTATTTAATAAACCAAACATAATCCATTTATAAAAATCGAGATGTTACAATACTCCCCAACTTGAAAATGATTTCGTCCTCGAAATCAAAGTTAGGTAAACAAATGAGGATATCTAATCTCCATATCCTCTTCCAATTCTAAAGTCACAATAACACCTCAATGATATAATACCATTGTACTTATAACCACATTCTTAGATTGTAATTTCTCAAAAGATCTCTTAAAAACTGCTTCCAGTTCTTCCACACAACGACTCTTCACATCCATTATTACCCCAGTAAATGGAATCACATCCTAACAACATAAAGTATGTCATATATCCCTTTCAATTTCTAGTATTATATACTTAACCACAGATAAAAGACCCGAAAGAACAAGGACTCGGTTTTCCACATGTTCTGGATCTTACATCCGTCAACATTACCCGCTCCCCAACTTGTAAATGAACTAAAATTTTATCAGTCTCCTTTGGTTATTAATCTAAATCCTATTACCGGACAAGGTTATCCGCAGATGAATTTAAGACATGGTTATTAGGAGACAAATTAATTCTCAAATCGGATTAGGTCACTATCGCCATTATGTAACATCCCCAGGTCCACCGTACACGATATTGTCCGCTTTGCGCATACCCTCTGCATAACAGCATGCCGGTACCGCTCACGGTTTTGTTCCTGCCCGCACAGGCATACGCGGGACGCACCAAGACCGCACCCTGTGACAGGCAAAAGGCCTCATGCAAGGAAGGTATCCATCCACCCTTATAAGGAGGACTTCGTTTCCCCCTCCTAGCCAATGTGGAATCTCACACTTCCATTTGATATTGATTTATTACCATTAATACATCATATTACTAGTATATTCCGTCTGAGGATTTCGACTTATTAACCAAATGCCACGAATTCGTCGTGCAATATTTAAAATTCTTTTATGTGCATAACATTGCCATCTACCGATTTGGCCATTTGAATATCACCACTCCCGTGCCCCAAGTATTGGGCCTATTCAAATTTAATTCAATAACTCAATCTCAAATAGTCAAATTAATAAGTAACCATTTAAAACAAGAATAATAAAATCTTTGAGGATTTCAATTCATATAAACGGCCATAACTCTCAAAACATACCGGTAATATTCAAATTTCTTAAGTTCACAAATCGTTAAACCCAAACATCACATAAAACATAAAAGAATTTCGTATGACTACATTCTTTAGTCCGATCTTTCTATCGTTGCTTCCCCACGTTAGCGTGGAGCACCACCCTCCAAACATTACTTGCCTCTTTCTCCCAACCTTTCCACATGCTATTATCATTTTCTCATTACTATACATAACCAAACGATTGCATCAAAATTCTAACTTAAGGCATTCAACCAAGTCATCTTGAAACAACACCACCGTTCAAAGTTACTACACATTCTTTGATCTTCAACTAATACTTTCTCGGACAATTCTTTCACACATAGGAAGCAACTCACATTCCTTAAGGATTTTGCATCTACTACACCACATTTTGACTAACACACCCATCAATTTCTTTAAACTTCCAATGATTCCAAAAATATACTTACTTAGCGACTCACACAACCAAAAACACTTTGGATAAACACTCACTACCGCTCCGACATTCTATTCCGATATTAGCCATATCACCATGCCATCTTACAATCCACATGTTCCAACAAGTTTATTGACAATTAGTATACTTCATCCGAAATCCCCGAAAAGACTTCCATCTGATGCTTCCTTTTTCTAACATCACATTACATACTGGTTGACACATTTATCTTGGCAATTGATGCCACTACTTGTCCGTACATTCTCTACCCATAACATCTCACAGCAGACCAGGTCTCTCATGGTCATTCATACACTTCAAACTTACCTTCATGTTCTCCCGCATAATTAACCGAGTCTATTTCACTACTTTATCCCTCCCTAACTCTAGTTGAACCACAACTCACGAGTTTCTAATTAACTCAAACCTACTTGTGTCTTGCTAGCTCTTTGTGATTCCAAATCATTCCCTTATAGATCAACATAGTCTATACCCTCACTTCGTTCATGCCAAATACTTCATCCCTTACGAACCCTTCACCTTGTAAGTAAAATGCTTATCTAAAACAACAATCTTTCACTATCCTAACACCCCTACAAGGTGGTCCTTCAACTTTCAACCTTCCGATTCAAGACTTTAGCCTCATATACCTTACACAGCTGCCGACTTCAACGTCAATAGTCGACCTGTTGATATTTCCTTAACCTATTCTTCAACAAGAATCCCTAACTGAACCTAATCCTTCCAACATATCATAATACAATTCACATCCCATCGTCTTCATCTCAAACTTACTCGTGCAATATTAATATCACAAGATCACCTTAAACTCTTATTTGACGTCGAGTATGTTTCATTCCTATTTCATCACGCTACTCATAATGAGTTACTAGTACCAACGCATTGATAACTTCTAGTCTTTCCTCCGGATATAACCATCCTTTGACAACCGTATTTTCGTCATCGAACAAAGGTACCGACCCTCATACAACCGGCACTAAAGTCCACTTCTGATTCTTCCATTACCCACCTCTCTTATTGAGCACGAATACCCAAAAATTACTTTTTGTAACAAACCCATAGATTAGAATTGAAATTAGGAAATTACCCGATGGAATTAATGTAGAATTAGATTATAATCCCACTTCCTTTTCCAAATAATGATCACTGGTGATTTTCCTTCTTTAATTGCTATGGAACTCAATCTTCCCTTTTCCGTCACCTTTTCTCTTTTCGAACAACATAAAAATTACTACACATAATACATATTAACCATTTCAAAATCTATGAATTTCAGTTCGAAAATGGTTAAAAGAAAACTCACCTTGGTTATGGTCACCGAAATTAGCAAAACCGGACAACGGATCGAAACCGACAACCAACTTTAAATCCGAGACTTGGATATTGGAATTGGAACTAACTAACATGTTCAATGGGTTCAAATGCTATTATACACTCAAAACGAGTACCCATACCCCTATATTACGCCTTGAAACGACACCGTTACGCGAGAAACAAAACTGAGAAATGCTCAAAACAGTGAGTTGCGCGGTTTCTCACGCGACTTGAAGTCGCGCCGAAGGCCGCACAAGTCTCTGGACAACCATTTTGCACCTGCAACAGTCCCTGTTCAACTCTTTGACACCCCAACTCAAACTCAGGTCATTTTGATGAAGAAAATGCATGAAAACTTGACATAAACACATCTAGACTACTACAAATCTCTTTTTCCATCAAATGAAACATTTAACTAACAAACAATCCTTAGAAAGAAAAATCAAAACCATCCATGAAAGCTTCAAATCCTTTATTCATGGTGTAAGCTTCAACATCAACTTTAGACATGCTCAAATCGTCTAAGGAGATAAGAACTTTGAAACCATTAACTATTATTCTATTATACGGGACTCCATAGAAGATTCCGTCATTACCGAATCAGAAGTACCAGTACTCGTTCTATGAGTTTGACTTTCCAATCCACCTATTTAAAGGTTGCCTCGGCGGACTTTCATGGGTCCCGCCAGTTCCAGGTTGTCCTTCCAACCCCCGATCATTTACTGTTCTGTCTTCCGAAGAATTAGAAGACCATGTTGGTGTATTCACCATTGTTCTGATATAACACAAAGAGATAACCATAAAATGGTTACACACATCTTAGACATACGAAACATACTTTACCAATCATTAGTCACTGTAACAATTTATAAACAAGTATACTCGTGTAGTAATATATTCATAATAACAGTAGCTAATTGAGATTGTGAACATACTACACATGAGAATCCTCGTTACCATCGTTACAGTACCAATTTCACGTATTTCCGTCGACTCTAAGACTATCCCGTCTTAGTACTTCGACCCATATCTCACGAATCATCACTTAATTCATCTCAGCTTAAGTCTAGATAGCTAACTTAGCATACCAAGTTCGCTTAAACTAATGCTCTGATACCATATTGTAACATCCTAAAATTCAGGGCTAATTTAAACCTCAATTTATGACAAGATTTAAACATAAATTTTCTAAGCCTTTATACATAAGTGGAGAATTAATCATGAAGTCATATTTACAAACATAGAACTTTTCAAATAACCTATTAATCTAATCATGTCACTATAATCAGATTAACCAGGTTATCTAAACAATCTATCAAAACCTCAGTATTCATTAACTTCTCCGCTAATCCAAAAGCTCTCGTCCCACATCCCTTTATTTTCCCGAGCTAGTACATGGTAAGAAAACATCATTTGAAATGATTAGGCTAACGCCTAGTGAGAACATTCATTTTCAAAGTAATATTTGTACAAATCAATGTAAACAAGGCATAACAAACATGGTTTACCCTTTTTCTTACCACACACGTAACCATCCTTCGATAACGGGGTTAAACCCGATTCCATGAATACGACCTGACACTAAGTCAGTCATTTCTCATGTACCATGAATACGACCTGACAATAAGTCAGTCATTTCTCATGTACCAGAGCCGCACTACGAATCTCCACGGATTCTAGATTAATGCTCTTATCTAATAAATCGCAATATACACATGCCCATTTCTTGGAAAGGAAATAGAGATTACAATATACACATGCCAATCCCTTCTTTTCCTTAGAAATCGGAAATTACGTTTATTCCACGATTTCTCACACACATCGGAATAATGAATAATCCTCATCTATTCCACGTGTTCATAACCAGTAGTGCCTATGAATCCATTACACTCAACCGTACTTGTGCAGGTTATTACTTAATATAGATTCCTCATAGCATTCAGTATGAGCAAATCATATTTATACCACATAGATTCCTCATATCATTTAGTATGAGCAAATCTCCTTTATAAATCCCTCATATTATTCAGTATAAGCAAATCACATTAGTATGTCAATTTCTTATAACATAATCTAACCATCAATATTATCACTCACGGTCCTTGATATAAATATTATTGTAACTCACTTGCCCAATAAATCCAATAGTTACAACTCGTACAGGTTATTGCTATAAATCATTTTCCAATATCATTAATGAATTTAAGCACAACCATCAATTTAAGATAATAGGTTTTACTTTATAAAATCATTCTTCCAAAATCCATTCAAAACAGTTCATTTATAAAATACACCTTACCATACTTTAAAACATTGTAAAAAGGTAAGGTAAGAATGAACTCACCTGATAGTAGTCGTGTCACTCTTACTTTACGTTCTTATAATTGTAGGAATTTCCATCACCAACTGCACAAGGATCTGAAATACCCAAATACGTATCGTACTGGTATTAATTTACTAAACATGACCCTTAAAGACTAAGAATCCTAAACATCCAAAATTCTCGACTCTTATCGCAACCCACTAGCTACGATAACCCTTGTCGCAACCAACTGTACTTATCGCAATCAACAGTACTTATCGTAACCAACAGTTGCGATATTCTACCTTATCGCAATCAACTGTTGCGATACACCTCTCATCGCAACCAACTGTTGCGATACAACCTACTTGTCGCAACCCAGGGTTGCGACATTCATAACTATCACAACACTCATAACTGTCGCAAATAACTACTGCGGCATTCATAACTGTCTCAATCAACTAAATTCATATTTAACCCAGAAATTTATAGATTTAATCCATGCATGTTTCTATAAATTTACAGATATGTTTAAGACTACCAATAGAACGTTATCATCAACCCAGATTTCTCATAATCATCAAAATATCAGAAACCCATTTCTAAACCCATATCAAACTTTATCTATAAGAAAAGAATAGATTATGAGAAAACATACCTTTAATCTATCAACATAATTCTTAATTCCAGCTTTCTCCTTCTCTTTTTTCTCTTTCTCGACTCTCTCTATTTTTCTCTTTTTCTCTCTTGCGCCGTTCAAAACACACACATACACCAAAATACTAAGTGAGAAGTGAAGAAATGTTTTCACTTTGTTTCTTTTTCTTATCCATATGGCGGTGGTGGTGATGAGAATTCAACACCTAACCAAACAACCCCTTCATCTATCAACATATGGCAATTAACACCCTTTTATTTATAAATTAAAATTAAAGTTTACCCCTTAACTTAAATCTCCGCAAAACAACTAACGTAACTTAATTGGGGATAAACTCTAAAATTAATCTATCAAATAACCGATCTCAACTTATTAAATAATTATACTCAAATTATTTAATAAACCAAACATAATCCATTTATAAAAATCGAGATGTTACAAAAACCGAGGGAACTTGGAATGTGTTGGGCGCGGTAGCCATTGGTTGTGTGAGAACTTGATTTCGAGGACGAAACCTCTTTAAGGTTGGGAGGATTGTAACACCCCGAATTTTAAGAAAAAAAGGAATGTTGGACTTGTGGACGTCCGCATGGGCACAAGGCCAGACGTCCGCGATGCGCGGAAGTCCGTGGGTCGTCTGCGGAAGCAACAGAGAAAACTTGGGTTTTCGGCGAGGGCAAGTCGGACGTCCGCATGGGTGCAAGGCGGACGTCCGCGATGTGTCTGATGGGATATTTTGTTTCCTTTTAAGACCTTCCCCTCGCCCTTCCCTCATTTCATCTTTAACACCCAACTCAGTTTTTCTCTCTCTCTCTAAAACGAATTTCTCCCAACAAAACCCTAAATCTTTCATCTTCTCTTTATCCTTCTTCCCCAAAATCAAGCCCCTCACCATTCGTATGAACCTTAACCTTTCTAGCACCCTTTCACTTCATCTTCTTCATCAAGTTTCTAGGGTTTCATCCAACCCTTTTCTCCATTTGGAAGATTTGGAGTGTGTGGTTCACTTTGGCGATTCTAGTGGTATTATGGTTGGTCGATTCAAGTTGTGGTTAAGGTAATACGCTCTCTTCTTCATCTATGAAAGTTGGGGTTTTGGTATAAATGGGTATTTTGATGTTTTATGTTGGGGAAATGACTCTAAGTGTTTGGGGAATGGTTCTACATGTTTGGATCTGAGTATTTATGGTTGGAAACTTATGGATCTAGGTTTTTGGAAGATTTGGCTTGAAGGTTCAAGTTTCTTCAAGGGAGCTTACGTTTGGGGAAAAATCTAGATTTAGCCTAAATCTAGCAAGGTGAGTTCAAGTTGCTTTGTAAAAACTTTGTACATGTCAAAAATGTTATTTTTCTAAGTACTTATGTGCTTTACATGAAAAATTATCAATGGTCGAGTTATTTAGTGGGTTTTAACTTTCGAGGTAGTTATTGTTGTAATTATTGTAAAACATCTACATTTGGAATTTTTGGGAAACTTTTTAAATGAAACATAAATGAAAAGGTTTGATGAATCAGTTGGATGTTATCTGGTAAAAATGCATTTTTGTATTTGTTGAAAATATGCACAATTTGTGTTAAGGGATGTTTTGAAAATACCAACGTATGGGTTGTTGGATTTTGGTCATTCCCGACCTTGCGAACATTTGGGAATTAAAAACCTTTTTAATTTTGGAGAAAAGAGGTATTTCAAGTATTTAGATGAGTAAACCTTGGATGTTGACATGTTCAACGATTTATTTTACGAGTGTAAGTCTTTTGGTATAAATGCACCTTGATGGGTGATTTGTAAAATGGTTTATATTAACCTAGAGTTGTGTGGGGTTATTTATTTATTTTATGGAGCATGTTTCTCATAAACGTGGGGTATTTACGTTTTATTTTATCTTATGACTTTTAAAGAAATCTTTTGATTTGTTGAGCGTGTGTCTTGGTAATTGATTATGTTGGGTTTTGGGGACAATTGTCCAGTTTTGATAGCTCGACGTAGAGGTTTAGTTATGATTTACGTGTATATGAGAATTACGTGTTTTGAATGCGCTAGTTCATTCGTTTAGAGTCATTTAATGTTTTGACCTTATTGCTATGGATCCATAGGCACTTGAGTTTTTACGGCCAATGATGGGACGCTAGTTTTCCACATTTAGGCATCAATGGTAAGGTATAAGACCTATGTGCTAATATATTGATTTGAGTAGTATGCCAATGATGGGACGTTAGTTTTCCACATTGAGGCACAGTTAGGCATCGACGATATGGTATAAGTCCTACGTGCTATTACGTTCTTGGATGTCGACATTTTATGGGTGTGTGTTGTAAGTAGCCACACTCGGCATCCAATACTTGAACCTCAATAACATTGATAAGTGACCTAACTTTGTGTGCCCGTCACATTCGATGGAACCGGGTCTCCCCCGTCACCGATAGGTGTTGTTTTGGGTATTTATCTTATCCATGTTTTCGATTGATCTATTTGTGCATCGAGATAAGTTTATTGTCACCGGAGATGGAGCTTTTGTCATCGGGGGTGTAAGTCGTCGGATGTTATCATGGATTTCAAAATAATATATTCCATAATAGTAGGGTAACCGAAAAGGAATGAAATCCATTCCTCCACAATATTAGGTAATTGATTGTCATTAATTTGTAAAAAATCTAAATTACTAAATAACCTTTTACACTCTTATACTTATTTAATTAGGTGGCGTTTGTTTTTTAAGAGGTGCTGAAGTCTGAAGTCTGATTTCATTTATGATTTTTAAGAGGTGGTGCTGAAATCTGAAATCTGAATCAGTTAGACTGTTTGTTTTTGTCTACTGACAAACGTCTGAATATGTATAATTATATATTTTATTTCTCAGAATGTTATACCGTTGAATTTCTAAAAGCATCTATTCATTTTAATCAAATTATACTACCATTCATGTTTAAACATTCAATAATTCAACTTTAATACGTCAATTAATTCAAAGACAATACAAAACATGAATACAGTCTCATAACAACTAAAATCAATTTCCGTTTTGCATCAGTTGTGTCGCAATGTCTTCTCTTAAACTAGCCATATATGTTTGGTCAGCTGTACTCCCATGCAAGTGAACCTCCTCGGCCTCATCACCACCATCATCCCCTTGGTCATTGGTTTGATCATATTCAGAAAATAACTCATCGCTTAAACCTTCCTTCCGTATGAAGTTGTGAACCGCAAAACATGCAATAGCAACGTCTCTTTGAACCTCAAGTGAAAACGGTGCCATTCTTTTTAATATCGGAAAACGTGCTTTCAAGACGCCATAAGAACGTTCAATAACATTTCTAAGTTTTGCATGAGAATGGTTAAACTTTTCATAGTTGTTCATTGCACGTCGTCGGCGGAAATCTCCAAGCCAGTATCTAACATTACGATATGGTGCCATAAACCCTCGAGTATTGGCATATGCAGCATCACATAGATAATATTTATCTGAAAACAATAAATAAAATAAGTACTAATATGAATATAGTACTAATATATTACTTTTAAAACGTTAGTATACCTGGAGGAGAAAATGGAAATCCAATAGAACTATCTGTTAAAGCCTCGGACAAAACTCTAGAATCGTGTGCAACGCCTTCCCAACCAGCAACAACAAATGTAAAAACCATGTTGAAGTCACAAATTGCCAAAACATTTTGATAACATTCGCCCTTTCCTCGTCCTCTATATAAATGTTGTTCTTGAATAGGAACAACAGCATGTATTAAAGTCCCATCAAGGGCGCCAATTGCTCCCTACATTAAAGTTAGTAGTCAAAATAACTTTAGTAAGAAAATGTATACAAATATTATTATTAATTACCTTAAATATTCGTCGTAATCTTCTATTATTCCCTGGGATGTCCGGGTTAGGATTGAATGATGTAGGAACTATGATCTCTTTAGCAAACACGATCATTTTATCCAACACTTCATGAAAAATTTTATGGATGGTTTGCGTTGAGTGTTGGAACCTGTTTTTCAGCACTCTATAACGTTGATTGTGACCTATAATCATCAGAAAGATAGCCATCTTTTCTTCGACCAATATGTACCTGATATCCGTTAGCCAACCTTTTGCTTTAAAGTGATCACATAATTGAACGAAAGCAACACGGGACATTCGTAACAAGTCAATACATTGACGATCGTTACCGTCAAGCAGCTCATCCGTAAATTGACGCCCAGTCATTGCAGATGTATTATCTCTTTTCCTTTTCAAGCGCATTGATTGCAAGTAATACATGTATAAGAACATAACAATGAGAAGTATAGCTTCTTGATCATCATCCATGATGCACCTGTTACAAATAACGTAAACCTGTTCAAATAACAAAGCATCATCAAAATAGCATAAACTTGTTCAAACAACATAAACGTGTTTAAATAATAAACCAAATAACTTGTCCAAAAAACAAAACATAACCATGTTCAAATACCAAAACATAAACCAAATAACTTGTCCAAAAACAAAACATAATCATGTTCAAATACCAAAACATAAACCAAATAACTTGTCCAAAAACTACTCCATAAATCCTAATCTTCTTGCCGTCCTCAAAATCCAGTCTTTTAATATATCAAGGTCTGTAGAGTTGATTAACCATGTCTCTCTCAACAAAGTTGAGTGGCCAAAAATGTCAATGGCTGCTTTGTAAAGAGGATCCCTTTTTTCAAGGCCAAGAGTGTTCAACTGTTCAAGACAAGCATCAATGGTTGTGGTGGGTTGTGCAACAACTGTGGGTTGTCGTGTAGCAAATGTGTGAAGTGCACCCTTCATTTCCAAAGCCAATTCATCCATGTCAACCTTGATTTTACTTTTCTTATTCGGTCTAGACGAATGTGGACTTGGTGTAAGATGTGAAGGATCTACACTCGAGACGTATTGTGGACTTGGTGTAACATTTTGTCCTTCCTCCTCATCAACTTCCTCCTCAATTTGAGTAGTGTGGATATGAGTAGTCCTCTCACGAGTAGAACTAGGA
The DNA here is from genome assembly GCA_033807775.1 of Saussurea involucrata. NCBI lineage: Eukaryota > Viridiplantae > Streptophyta > Magnoliopsida > Asterales > Asteraceae > Saussurea > Saussurea involucrata. Next base: position 71,133,736 of record CM066322.1, on the reverse strand, counting down.
GCATAAACACGAGATCCGGTAGCCGAAGTCCCCTCGAATAAAGCGATACATAATTCAGGAAATGCCAAAGGTGATGTTTTTAAAGTTTTTGCTTTTGGATGTCCCTGCATCCAAATTAAATATAAATATTTATTTAATACCCGTGTTGTGTTCATTACTATCTAAAATGTAAAAAAGAATGAAAACTAACCTTGAAAAAATATTCCCATTCTTGATTTGATAACTTGAACGTGTTCATAACAGGGTCATAAATATTCCCTGTTTTATTCCTTAAGTACACCCATCCCGAGTACTTCCCTTTCAGATAATCGTATTCATTTTTCAACTGCTTTTGCGTGAGCTTGACATGACACACTTCCTCAAGCTTTGTTGCCAATTTTGTCCAAGTTTCTTTCCTAAGACTACCCCCGTTTCGACCCACTTTATTGACCTCTTCTATACAAGTCTCTAGAAAACATTTGATTATTTCATTGGTCCACCTTATACGTACATTTTCGTCCATCACTAAGCACACAAGAAAGTTTCAAGAATCAAGGAAAAATTTACATACAACCTCATAACTTTCAAGAATTCAAGAATTATACTTCATAGATGCATAACATAATCAAGTAATTGGTATTTGGTAACCAATCATTTATGCATCTAAAAAATTAGAATGATAATAAAATAAAATGAAATGATTAAAATCAACACAAATGAGTGGACTGTTGTTAACATTATTAGTCATCACTTGTTGCTAATGCTTAATTCAAGGGTCTGCCTGGTGGATGAAAGTCTGATAACCCATTCCAATATCAATGAGTAGCTACTATGCTTCTTTGTAGGATGAAACACTTATCTCCCTCCTCTAAGAGCTGTCCACTTTTCCTATGTGGAGGTATACCACATCTATACTAATGCAATTATATTGGGTCCTTGTTACTGTTATTCACATCAGCGTGATTTCACACTGCTATTTACTGATTCATGTACTATTTAGGTTACAATACTTGGTACTAGAAACTTAAGTGCAGCTTCCAAGGGAATCTCAAGCCTAACTTATGCCCCCTTAAAGAAACAAATAAGTTGGATGAAATGAAAATGTCATCAAATCAGTGGTTTGTCTTCTATACAGAGATGGTACTTGCCAATATAAAGTTCCCATGACGATCTTTCAAATCTAATCACCGCCAGACTTTGGGGACTTTAGGTAATTATTACTAGACCACTCAACGTCTCAACCTATCATTTTATTATAAACCAGCAGCACGAGGAATTGTGTATTGCTCCTATCCATGTCCCCAAAACAGAAATATATAGAGCCCGATATGGACTATACAGGTAAGTTGTCAGGATGAATTTTCTTGTCCTATCCATTTTCTGTCTGGGTTTCTTCATCTAATAGGAGCCAAGCTTTTCTTTTTGGATGTATTATTGAAATTCACAAGATATAATAAGAATCCCCGCAACAATCATGTATGTAAGCAAACTTTTGAGTTTTGACCCACAGTTCCACACAAATACTGCATTTGGTTTTTTCAATTCTTGCAACTATTATTGTGTGCACATGATTATCGATCCCAACAACTTCCCTCAACCATGACAATAGTGGAAAAAAGAATAAGTTCCAACTTTTTATTATTTTTACTGCACTCTGAACATACACTTGTCTGAAACAAGAGTAAACACCTTACATTTTACCAAACATATACATATCTATACAGCTAGCACATCATCTCTTTAATAAACTAAAAATCAAACAATAACAAAAGCACATTAGCCTTTGCAACGAAAGTGAAAGCTTATGTTTAATAATGTCGGTACCAATTCACACAGCAGTTAAAAATCAGAATTAAGATAAAAGAGGCAGATTGGTTCATCGACAACACATATGGGAGGACATGGAAGCTATCTCCAGTACCCAACATCTTTATCACATCAACAAACAGAGAACCCTAAAATTAAAGAAATAGGGAAGAAAGGGTGTACCTGATTGATCAATTTGAAGGCTGCTGATGGAGTTGATGGATTCGATGGAGAGGAAGGAATCGTTTATATGTAGAGAAGAGAAAATCAAGGACAACGATAACCATACCTCTAAGCGAATTAGACGATATCCTTTCTCTTTTTGATTTAGATGATAATAAGGGATAAGATCTTCTGAATATCCAATATAAACAAACACTCTGAACCTGGGCTTCTCTGACCGATTACGATATAAGGCCCAATTAAGAGCTGAATCCAATGAAACAAACAGGGCCTTAGTTTACTTTATATCTTTTACTTTTTTAATTTTCATTTTACACCTTTATCATATTAACACATATAATCGTATATTAGCTAAAATACGTTAAAAATATACGTTTTAATTTTAACAAGTTACACCATTATAATCGTTTATTCGATACGTTCGAAATGAGCCCAATATTGAATATTTTTTGATTTAATTATTTTATTATATATCATATATACTACATAAAAATATTTTTTATATTTACAATTTATACCCTTATAGTTAATTATTTAATTTATGATACATCTCTTACTTTTTCAATTTTCGTTTTACACTTTTATCATATTAACATAATAATCATATAGTAAAGTTATTGACTCGAATTTTAAGTTTAGGTTTTCGAATTACTTCGGATTCAGATTAGTCGGATTTCGGGTTAGTGTCTGTTAGAAATTAGAAAACATTTCGATAGACTATAATTTACGATTTTCAAAAGATAATTACATAAATAATTATATTTATATAATATTTAAAAAATATATTTATACTATTTCGGGTTTTCGGACGAGTCGGTAGTCAAAGATCAAATCCAACCCGAACCTAAGTATCTCACAAAAAGTCGCGTTTACAAGAACTGCTTCTGACTAAATAGTTTTTACCTCAAACTAAAAAGCTACAAATGCTTATCAGATAAATTTAAATGTAATTTTATATTCTCATCAGTTTGATGTTAGCCTTATTCCACTTCATTGAGTTGATTACGAATGGCCCGTTAAGGACGACTTGGCTTATTAGCGAGAAAGTGCATAAAAGAATGTCATCTATCAATTAATAAAATAGGCTCAAGTACATTTGTATGTGGTTTAAAACACCACTGCATTTACAAGTAGAAATATATTTAAATTGTGACATACGCACTTTATACAACAATTAACTTGTTTTAGTTTAAAAAATGTAGTCAAAGATCAAACCCAACCCGAACCTAAGTATCCTACAAAAAGTCGCGTTTATATAATATTGGGCTCATTTCGAAATAATATAATTAAATCAAAAAATAAGAAGATATCGACGAATAATAATATAATTAAATCAAAAAATAACGTAAACGTATGACATATGACATATAATAATATAATTAAATCAGATTAGTCGGATTTCGGGTTAGTGTCTGTTAGAAATTAGAAAACATTTCGATGGATTATAATTTATGATTTTCAAAAGATAATTACATAAATAATTATATTTATATAATATTTAAAAAATATATTTATATTATTTCGGGTTTTCGGACGGGTCGGGTAGTCAAAGATCAAACCCAACCCGAACCTAAGTATCCCACAAAAAGTCGTGTTTCGATTTTCGGATTTCAGGATATTCGGGTTTTGCACAAACACATTATTTCCGGTTGGAATTCGGGTTCGGATTTTGGACTATTCGGGTTATGAATTGTAAATATAAAAAATATTTTTATGTAGTATATATGACATATAATAAAATAATTAAATCAAAAAATATTCAACATTGAGCTAATTTACAAACGTAGATTAGATTTGTATGAAGAATATATAGAGCGTATTTATACTCGTGGATATATTGATTTAAATGAATAATCAGAGTTGAAATTTGTTGAAATAAAAAGAATTTATTTAACGTATTTTAGTTAATATTGGGCTCATTTCGAAATAATATAATTAAATCAAAAAATAAGAAGGTATCGACGAATAATAATATAATTAAATCAAAAAATAACGTAAACGTATGAAATATAATAATATAATTAAATCAAAAAGTATCCAATATTGGGTTTATTTCGAAGGTATCGACGAGACGATTATAACGATGTAACTTGTTAAAATTAAAATGTATTTTTTTAACGTATTTTAGTTAATATACAATTATATGAATTAATATAATAAAAGTGTAAAAAGTAAATTAATTAGATAAGTATAAAGGTGTGAAATGTAAATTTTTAAATAAAAAAATAAAAAATTAAAGTATATGAGGGGAGGGGTATACAAAATGGCAGGGGTATATTTAGTCACGTGTCCTCTATAGTCAAACATTGAACCTCCAGCGTCTGAAGCCACGTGTCCTCTGTAGTCAAACATTGAACCCGAAAACCAGGTCATATGAATCATATATTCATATGCATTCTATATATAATCATCAAAACGACAGCCATTGACGTCGTCACGTCCCTTGTTCATGTGATCAAATATGAATATGCATCACCACCCACCTTCATTGCATCTGCTTCATGCGATGCAATGAATCTCCCAAAACCACCACCACCTTCAATTCCTCCGCCCACAATCTCCATCCATCGATCTTCCCAATTCCCATCACTATATATATAATCCAAACATCTCTCTCCAAATGCTTAATCAAGATTCTTAAATCATAATCATCAATACTTCCACCATCGAGAGGATCGAGATTGATGAATGATGGTTGTGAAAAAGTAATCAGGGTCGTCGAAGAAAGTAGCTCCGACGAGGTCAACCGGCGTATACCTGGGGTTATTTGTTTACCTCTTAATAGTTCCATTAAGAGGCAACTTCTGAATCGTTAAGAGGTGAATCTTGTTTGGTAAAAAAAAATCAGCCTCTTCATGGTTCTAAAACCCTCTGAATGATTTTGTATCTTGGGCCTCCTTAACCATAACCATTCAGCGCCCTAATTACATTCTAAACAATTACCATACAACCATATTTTATTTTTTACTAGATCACAAGAGTCTCTTAATCATTCTGATCACTTAATCATCCTACACCAAACCATTCAGCAACTGCCAAACAGCCCCGGGATGCGTTTAAAGAGAATGAAGCCGACGACGAAGGCGGTGGCGCCGGATGGTTCACGAGAAGAACAATCACGGCGGAGGAAAATGTCGAGGGCGCACGACGCCATCCTCAAGTACGTTTTAAAGATCATGGAAGTTTGCAATGCTCGTGGCTTCGTATACGGCATTATTCCCGAGAAAGGAAAGCCGATTACCGGTTCGTCAGAAAGCTTACGGAAATGGTGGAAAGAAGAAGCTTGTTTCGAACAAAATGGTCCATTGGTCGTGTCGGAATACCAATCAACGACAATGGCTGCCGGTGACGGTGAACCAAACCCAAACACAAATCCATCTTCTTATATACATTTGCTGCAAGAATTGCAAGATACAACTTTAGGGTCGATCATATCAGCACTAATGCAACACTGTGTTCCTCCACAAAGAGGGGCCCACCGGAAAGGAGTTGTGGTGGGGCGATCAAGGAACCACCACGAAAGACCACGGTCCACCACCGTATAGAAAGCCTCATGACTTAAAGAAAGCTTGGAAGCTGAGTCTTTTGGCTGCAATCATGAAGCTGTTGATTTATTTTAATTGTTAGAAAATATTCAATCAACAAAATTAAACTAATCTTTAATTTTATAGTTTAGTTTACAAAGGAAATCACAATAAACAATTGAGAATATGTATATCTGGACGAATATATATATATATATATATATATATATATATATATAAACAGTAAAAGAATAAACTGTGAGATAAGAAACTTAATTAAACCAATCACTTTAATGAAAAGTTCTTATGATTAATTAATGAACGTAAGCAGCAGGTAATAATTAAAGACTGTTAAATTTAATTATTAACCAACACAATTTTATAACCACAGTTCAATAAGATTAAAAGCTGTCGAGACTAATAATTAATTGAACAATATATCAAACACAGATTATTAAATTAACCTAGAACGACTCTATCCTTCGCGATAGATTTGTTATAAGAAAGGGGTAGAAGCAGAATGTTCACACTAGTGAACAAAAGCAAATAACGTACAAAATTTAAAACCAACCTGATTTCTTTCTTCAATCAGACGAGAGACGAACTGCACGGTAAAAAACCTGTCCTTAAAGGTTTTATACGGTTACTCGTTTAACGCTGTGAGTATCAAACCGCAAAGCCCAGGATTTGATGCAGTTTTCGATTATGAACAGCACTCACAATCGAATTACAAAGCTAAAGTTGATGCAGAAATTGAAGATGGAAGAAGAGCTCGGTTCTGCCGAAAACAGGAGTAGTAGCAGCAGCAGAAAAACCGAGAGAGATAGCAGTAGGGAGTAGAGAGAGTTTGAGAGTTTTTTTTTTGATGATCTTAATCTCAGGTTTAACCCAGTATTTATACTGGGTTAAAACCCTAACTGAAAGGCCCATTATCTCCTAAAAATCTGCCAGAATATTGCTGTTATAGACTAAGTCTATAGCCAAACTAATAACCCACGTTTTTTATGATTACAACAAATTATTAGTTTAAACTTGCAGATAATTATTGATTAATAATTAATCAGTAATTATCCTTTCTCTCTCCAAACTGCAGTAAACTTCCAACCTCAAAATTTCCAACAATCCCCCACCAGGTTGGAAAGTTTTCTGACATTCACATAAGATGATGTTACAATGGTGTCACTAAGATTAAACCCTGTTTAATGTACGTATGCAAAAAGAGATCAATTCAATAGTATCCTTAGGATTTAAACCTTGAATCTTAAGACCGCTTCGGCTTACATGCACACATCATCTTGTTTCTTTGCTTTCTCACTGAGCGCGAATATGGCCATGCGCTAAATCCTTTTCATGACCTTTTAGAAGAGGAACCACTACTCTTCAATTAAGGCGGCACCACCTCTTGGTCATATAGGCAAAGTTCTATATCATCTTCGCTGCTAAGATGCCTTCAAACTTTGTTAAGAGTTCAAACTCATCCTTTTTCTCGGCAACGACGTACTATCCAATACCTTACATGAGTCTATCTTAATTGATAGTACCTTCTATTGGTTGAGTGACTTGTTATTACCCATTAAACTTAGGAGATAGGAGCACTAAATCTAAGTTGGGTTTCCATCACTAACCGATTCTGCGTGGTTTCAGACCCATGTCTCGGGTAGTTGATCCTACTAAGTCTCTCGTCAGAGGCTTAGTCAATGGATCTGCCAAGTTTCCACACGACTTGACATACACAATGCTTATGGTACCATTATCTATCAGTTGTCTCACATAATTATGTCGGAGACCTATGTGTCGCGACTTCCCATTATACACGGCGTTGTATACTTTTGACAGTGTGGCCTCACTGTCACAATACATGGGAATTGAAGGAGTCGGCCGGGGCCATAAATGGATATCTGACAGCAGATCTCTAATCCATTCGGCCTCTTTGCCCGCAGCAGCTAGGGCAATAAATTCGGCTTCCATAGTTGAATGGGCGATACATGTTTGTTTCTTGCTCGCCCAAGAAATTGCCCCACCACCAAGTGTATAAATCCACCCACTTGTAGATTTAGAGTCACTTGAGTGATCTATCCAACTAGCATCAGAATATCCTTCCATGATTCCTGGATGCGTCGTGTACGTCAACTCTAGATCACTGGTTCTTTTCAAGTATCCAAATACTCTACTGATTGCCTTCCAGTGATCTGGACCCGGATTGCTTGTATATTGACTTAGTCTACTCACAGCAAAAGCAATATCAGGTCTAGTGCAATGCATTGCATACATCATGCAACCTATTGCACTAGCATACTCTAATTGAGCCACTGCTCTACCAGAGTTCTTGTCAAGTTTCACACTCGAATCAAATGGAGTATTGAACTCCTTTATATTCAAATGTTGAAACTTAGTCAGTATCTTCTCTATGTAGTGGGATTGGCTAATAGAAATTTGAGATCCTGACCTTCTGATTTTAATCCCAAGAATTGTATCTACTTCTCCAAGATCTTTCATCTTAAAGTTCGAGGATAAGTAGTTTTTCGTCTCATTGATGCCTTCTAGATTGGTTCCGATGATCAACATATCATCGACATAAAGACAGATTATTACAGTGGATTCTTTTGTACATTTTGAGTAAATGCACCGATCAGCTCCATTATGTCGGAACCCGAAAGAGGTGATAGTAGTATCAAATCTTTCGTGCCACTGTTTGGGGGCTTGCTTCAAACCGTATAGAGATTTGATAAGTCTACACACTTTGTTCTCTTGTCCGGTTACTACAAACCCTTCGGGTTGCTCCATATAAACCTCCTCGTTTAAATAACCATTTAAAAAGGCTGTCTTTACATCCATTTGATGAATGTACAGTCCTTTTATGGCCGAGATTGCTATAAGAGTTCGGATAGAACTAATTCTAGCAACCGGAGCGTAAGTGTCGAAGTAATCAACACCTTCTCTCTGTCTATATCCTTTAGCTACCAATCTAGCTTTAAAAGCCGAGATTGAACCATCCGGATGCAGCTTTCTTTTGAATACCTATTTAGAGCCTATGGGTTTTGCTCCCTTGGGTAAGTCAGCTAATTCCCAAGTTCCATTACCCATGATGGAGTCCATTTCATCATTTATTGCTTCTTTCCATAAAGGAGCATCCCTTGAAGACATGGCCTCTTTATAAGTCTTAGGATCATCTTCGATGTTAATCGAGAAAATGACCTCTCTTGTCACTTTCTTTTGTGTCCCTTCGACCAAGTATGAGAAGAAATCATCCCCTATATTTTTCTCTTTTCTTGCTCTAGTACTTCTACGTGGTTCGTCAACCTTGTTTGAGGCTTTCGAACTATCACGAGATGTACCAGGAAGATTTGAAGCCAATGTTCTTTCTGAACTTTCAGCATCTTCTGAAAATTTGTCTTCAAAGAATTCCACATCTCTGGATTCCACTATTACTCCTGATTCTTTATCTAGTAACCTATAAGCCTTGCTATTTCTAGCATATCCTACGAATATGCTTTTAATAGCTCGAGCTCCTAGTTTAGATCTTTTTGGATCAGGAGTACGATAGTAAGTAATGCAACCCCAGACTCTAAAATAGTTTAAGTTAGGTTTTCTTCCTTTCCAAAGCTCGTATGGGCTGGTTGGAATCACACGACTAGTGATTCAATTGTGAATATGGCAAGCGGTCAATAGAGCTTCTCCCCACAGATTGTTTGGTAGCCCCGATTGGTTCAACATACAGTTGACCATCTCAACAAGGGTCCGATTCTTTCTTTCCGCCAAACCATTCTGTTGAGGTGTGAATGGTGAGGTGCGTTCATGTTTGATACCGTTCTCTTCGCAGAACGTATCAAATTCTCTATTAAAATATTCGCCACCTCTATCTGATCGAAGTATTTTAATCCGTTTCTCAAGTTGATTTTCCACTTCAGCTTTGAAAAGTTTAAAAGCATCAAAAGCTTCGTCTTTTGAATGTAATAAATAAACGTGTAAAAACCGGCTGAAGTCATCACAGAATGTAATGAAATACCTTTTACCACCACGTGTAAGTATTCCATTTAATTCACAGATGTCGGAATGAATCAACTCTAAAATAGTAGTGTCCCTTTTGACTGATGGAAATGGTTTCTTAGTAAATTTTGATTTTACACAAGTCTCACATTTTCCAAAATCTTTATTATCAATTTTAATTAATCCTTTATTTTGCATTTTTTCAATATTTTTCACATTTGTGTGTGCCAAACGTTTATGCCATAAAGAAATTGAATAAACAAAATAATCAGAAGAATTAGTTTTATTGATATCAAAGGGAACTACATCATAAACGGAATTATTTAAAACATCATCAGAAATTGCATTCACATTACTACCCATAGGTTCACTTGGCCCGACTCCATAAACATCGTCACTCAGGTTCAAAGGGTACATCCCCAGCTGATGATATCCCTTTCCAATGAAGGTCTTTTGTTTGTAGATCACAAGCTTCAATGCCTCGATGTTGAGGCCAAACCCATTTTTGTCAAGTCTGGCCGCAGACACAAGGCACTTGTTGATCGAGGGAACATGTAAGACATCCCTTAGAGTGACAGTCTTGCCGGAGGTGAATGTGAGTAGTACGGTCCCAATCCCCGCAACATCAGCCGTGCCATTGTTGGCCACTATCACCTGTCTTCCTTCTCGAACAGGTCCATACTCCATAAACTTGGACCTGGAGTCACAAACATGAACAGTGGCTCCAGTGTCCAAATACCAACCTCCTCTACTAGCGGTGATTCTGGTAGCTGCTTCAGAGATCATATCAATCTCGTCCATTTGCAAGCTTGCAACAAGGTGCTGGATATCTTCAACCGTGTTTGCCACTGGTGGTCCGGACTTTCTTTGCTTGCATTCCCTCGCATAGTGCCCTGCCTCTCCGCAGACATGGCACTTACCTGATCTCTTTGGCCCTTGACTAGAGGACTGCCCAGACTTCTTGAAGTTTTTCTTTTGAGGACCCAAGTTCCACTTTTTAGTGGGTCCATTAGATTTAAACTTCCCTTTACCACCAGCCTGCACGCTGTTGGCACTCAAGATAGTCTTGCCTCTCTTGTCCCGATTTCGAGCCTCTTCCTCAATCCTCATATGTTTTATCAAATCATCCAAAGAATAATCTTCGGATTTGTGCATCATACGTTTTTGGAAATCTTTCCAAGATGGGGGCAATTTATCAACAACTGCCCCTACTTGGAAAATATCAGGAAGAGAAATGTTGAGAACTTTCATCTTGTTAACCAATACTTGAAGTTCGTGAAGTTGTTCAAGTATTGGTTTATCATCAACCATATTGAATCTCAAGTAGCGAGACACAAGGTACCTATTGGTACCTTCCTCTTGTGCCTTGTACTTGAATTCCAATGCGGTCCAAAGTTCTCGAGGGCACGAAATTGGGGCATACAAATCATAGAACCGGTCAGACATGACATTTTTTATATGCCCACAAGCCAGAGTCTCACATTCTTTTCGGAATAGCTGCTCCTTCTCGAGTTCGGCTATCTTGGCTCTGTCCGGCTCTTTCCCGGCAGCAGGAATTGGGTTATCAGGTATTGGTTGCAATTGTACATTAGGGTCCACCACATACCAGAGTTTGAGCACCATTAGCATAAATTTGACTTTTTCAGCCCAGCGAGTGAAATTGGACCCATCGAAACTATCCAATTTCACGAGATCTTGTGGCATCAAGCGATAGTTACCAGTTTCCATTGTTGATCGCTCTAAAACCTTTAAGATTGTTGATTTATTTTAATTGTTAGAAAATATTCAATCAACAAAATTAAACTAATCTTTAATTTTATAGTTTAGTTTACAAAGGAAATCACAATAAACAATTGAGAATATGTATATCTGGACGAATATATATAGTTATATATATATATAGGGTCCCGTTCTTTTGTTAACCGTCTAATTAGTGTTAACCATGTTAACTTTTTTGGACCAATAGGAATCAAGATAGGTTACTGGTTTGATAGGGGTAGTTTAGGAATTTCAGAATTTTAATTATTTATGGGTTATTTACTTTCCTAATTTCATGCACAAGATATTTTTGGTAGTTATTAATGATAATCTTAATCTTTTAAAACCAATTTTCATTTTTGGTAATTATTAATGATAATTTTAATCATCTAAAACCCATTTTCAAACATAATCTTCATCTTCACGTTCCAGAGATTTTTTTTTCACGTTTTTTTTGCATAGATGCACGATTTCAAACTACATATATGCACATCATAGAAATGCATATATGCACATCATAGAATTGCATATATGCACATATTAATACTGCATATATGCATACCTTAGAACTGCATATATACACATCATAGAATTGCATATATGCACATCAGTTGAATATATGAAGATAAAAAGTGCATATATGCACAAACATAAATCTAAGTAAAATTGCATATATGCACAACCATAACTATGTGTAAACCATAATCTATGTAAAATTGCATACATGCACAACCATAAATACGTGTAAACCATAAATATATGTAAAATTGCATACATGCACAACCATAAATCTATGTAAACTTGCATATATGCACAACCATACATTTGTGTAACTCTGCATATATGCACATATGCACATAAACAAAATAGCGTGTATCCATAACAATAATCAAACCAACATGACAAATAATCATATGCACAGTGTATTTGATACCACAGATCGATTTATGTGTTGATTTCGAGCAGACTACAATTTACAGAATCGAAAAACCTTGAGAAATCAACGAGATCAGTGAGTTTTTGTCGTCGCCGGAAACTGCTTCATCTCGCCGGATTCTGCACTTTCGTCGCCGGAAAAACGATATTTCGCCGATGTTCATAGTCGTCGCAAGTCTTGTTTGTCGCAAGTGAAAGGTTATCGCAACTTGGCTCATATCGCAACTTGGCTCATATCGATGAGGATGTGTGTGATATTGGAGTGGATGAAGAATGAGATAACGAAAGTAAACAAAGAAGACCATGGAAGCAGCAGAAGATTGCAGGTTGGAAGAAGTCTGGCGATGGCTAATATGGTGTTTTGGAGCTTTAATCTTTTTGTTTAATGAAAACGTGAAATTAGGAAAGTCGTTTCTTTCCTTATCAGTTGTAAACACATTTTTAGCTTTATGAAGAATTTGCCCTTGTTCATATATGCAGGTCATTAAATTAGCCAACTCATCATTTAATAAATTTTAAAATAATTGAATTAATCTTAGCCATTGATTATTAAGATGAGTGGTCTAGATTGATTAACATGGTTAACACTAAATGTAGGGTTAACAAAAGAAGGGCCCTCTATCTATCTATATATATATATATATATATATATATATATATATATATATATATATATATATATATATATATATAAACAGTAAAAGAATAAACTGTGAGATAAGAAACTTAATTAAACCAATCACTTTAATGAAAAGTTCTTATGATTAATTAATGAACGTAAGCAGCAGGTAATAATTAAAGACTGTTAAATTTAATTATTAACCAACACAATTTTATAACCACAGTTCAATAAGATTAAAAGCTGTCGAGACTAATAATTAATTGAACAATATATCAAACACAGATTATTAAATTAACCTAGAACGACTCTATCCTTCGCGATAGATTCGTTATAAGAAAGGGGTAGAAGCAGAGTGTTCACACTAGTGAACAAAAGCAAATAACGTACACAATTTAAAACCAACCTGATTTCTTTCTTCAATCAGACGAGAGACGAACTGCACGGTAAAAAACCTGTCCTTAAAGGTTTTATACGGTTACTCGTTTAACGCTGTGAGTATCAAACCGCAAAGCCCAGGATTTGATGCAGTTTTCGATTATGAACAGCACTCACAATCGAATTACAAAGCTAAAGTTGATGCATAAATTGAAGATGGAAGAAGAGCTCGGTTCTGCCGAAAACAGGAGTAGTAGCAGCAACAGAAAAACCGAGAGAGATAGCAGTAGGGAGTAGGGAGTAGAGAGAGTTTGAGAGTTTTTTTTTTTTTGATGATCTTAATCTCAGGTTTAACCCAGTATTTATACCGGGTTAAAACCCTAACTGAAAGGCCCATTATCTCCTAAAAATCTGCCAGAATATTGCTGTTATAGACTAAGTCTATAGCCAAACTAATAACCCACGTTTTTTATGATTACAACAAATTATTAGTTTAAACTTGCAGATAATTATTGATTAATAATTAATCAGTAATTATCCTTTCTCTCTCCAAACTGCAGGAAACTTCCAACCTCAAAATTTCCAACAGAAGCATATGGCTTTTAATACAGACAATATCAGAAGATTGGTGATGCAATCTAAGTGTTTACAAGATAAGATGACAGCCAAAGAGAGTGTTATTTGGTCTAAAGTGGTGAACCAAGAAGAAACCATTTTGAATCTTGCAAAGAATTACCAAGAGATCGAACCAGGAGCAGATGTTTTCAAGAATTCGATTGAAGAAAAAGAAACCCTTTTGATCAAGAAGGTCGAAAATAACCGAAAAATGGAACCAAGACCGGACCTTTTCAAGAATTCAGTCGAAGAAAGGCGTAAGAACACGGATAGTTGCTTGTATCATGCCAATGATGATATCCATGGAGCGATTTCTTGGATGAATACGATGGAAGCTACGGAAAAGCAGCAATCGGAAGAGGAAGAAGAATGTGGTTATGGAAACTTTTGGGGTGAAAGTGTTTTCGAACGAATAGGTTCCAGGAACGATGGATCTTTACATGATTCCATTCGATCAACAAGAATTCTGGGTCGATCAAGAAACGTCTATTTGGGATTTAGGATACGAATCACCGGGGTCGGAATAAGAACTTGTTGATCTCTTTGATACTGGAATGAACAATTGTTCGATTTCAGTAAGTGCAAGAATTTATTTGTTAAAAAATGTCCACATGACTAATTAATCGATCAAAACAGGAAAGTTTGTTGCGTTTTTCTGGGACCTTGCCATTTAGATAACCAATCAATTAATTAAAAAGACTCCAACTTTGATATCTTACACATTGAAATGAAAACCAAACAATTCAAAAGAACCATAAATCGAAGCAACAATTTAGTCTACAAGCGTACTCGATCCAAAACCGAGCGTGTATTGAACCCCGCTTCTTAAACATGCAAAACATCAAGAAGGGCTTCTTTGATAAACCGTTGGAATTTCTTATACGATGAACCACTAATATCACTCGCCTCTTTCGCTTTCCTTTTCCATTCGCTTGCCTTTCTTTTCATTTCGTTTCCTTTCTCTCCTTGAAGCATTTCCGTCACAAGAACTTCAACTTCTTTTCGCTTCACGTCACTATTGATCTCCATCCCAATTCCCCATTCAGTACAAGAGTACCGACAATTGGTTTGTTGATCAGAGAAAAAAGGCCAACAAATCAATGGGACACCTTCGGCTATGCTCTCAGTAGTCGAATTCCATCCACAATGTGTTAAGAAAGCACCAACCGACGGGTGTGCTATAACTTGATCTTGAGCACACCAACCGACCATCAATCCTCGATCCTTGGTCTCCTTTACGAATTCTTCAGGCAAGATTGCCGAATCCCCCATCGTGACATCGGGTCGAACCACCCATAAGAACGGTTGCATACTATTAGCCAAACCCCAAGCGAATTCAACCAAATGTTGGTCGGTCATGGTGGTCACACTTCCATAATTGACATAAATAACAGACCCCTCTTCCTTCTGGTCCAGCCAATGCAAACAGTCCGAGTCTGGCTTCCACAAACTCGAATTCAGTGATTGTACCGGGCTATTGTCCGGAACATATTTGGCCAGTAAAGGAAGAGGGCCAATTGTATAAATGTTGGGGTAATTGAATTTGGAAGCAATTGCTTCCAATACTTTGTGCTCCAATGCATCAAATGTATTGAATATAATGGCTGGAGCATTCAAGTTGTTTTGGGCTTCCTCCCCCATGAAGTCCAACATGATATCGTTGGGGTCAGTTGTTCGAATGAAGCTTGGGATGTCTTTATAACGAATACCGTTCATCCCCGGAATCCATTCGATACGTTTTTCCAACGTACCGTCCGTCTTATAGTTATCGTCTACATGGTTCAAAAAACAAAAATGTTAATTAATACACGGTATACAACTTCTGAACGCGTAAAGCAGTTGTAATAATCTTCAGTTTATATCAACCACTAGAATAAACCGAGTCTTTTTAGAATGCCAAAAAAGTTGCTGAGCAATTTTTAGATATCAAACGGACCTCACCATAAAGTTATTTTAATGTGACTGATTTCCCTTCTTTTGTAACCAGTTTCGATATAGCACCTATGGTTGTAGGTAATTTAAAAAACCAATTTTATTGTAATTAACTGAAAACTATCATTGATGTATTTAATGGTTTAGTTATTGTCATTGTTCTAAAAGGCTCGCCGCGACAGCCGTCATGGCGTGCCATGGCTATTGGCTTAAGGCTTGTGTCTCACGCCACGTTATGCATGAGGCACGCCATGACCTAGTGTGCGGTCTTTTGTAAAACGATATTTGATTTTCATTATGTTTTTAATGTCTTATTTGCTAGTTTTTAATATATAATCTAATTTAACTTGTTTATTATCATTGACTCGTCGATTAATAGTACAAAACATATGTTTTTATATATAATATTATATATGATATAGAGATTTGCCGTCATAATTCACGTCTTGATAAACACCATAACCTCGTCGTGGCTTCTAAAGCTTAAGGCTTGGCCTCACCGCCACATCACGCCTCACGCCATTTAGAACCTTAATCAGAATATGATGTGATTATGTGAACCGGGCAAACTAATAATCAGTTAATTTGTTTAATAGTTTAATCATGGAATTATTTCTATATCCGATGAAAGGGGGAATAAAAAATTTATTCCTATCTCAATGTCATTTTCATTCAAATTTTTTTTAAAACAAACCAAACACCTCTTAATTTTAAATTGTTATATAATTGAACTGAATTGACTTGAATGCTATACCATCTTTAGTATACGCATATTTCTACGATAAATTACAAATAAAAATAATCAATTTATCGTATGTCTAAGGGGCTGTTTACAAAACGTTTACCTGAGTAAGTGTTTACCAAGTCACATTATCTTACCAGATAAATATGGTAATGACTAAGAATCTTACCTGGTAAGAGCGGAAGCAAGGACCGAGAGTCTTACCCGGTAAGTGAGTGGGTCGGCTCTTACCACGGTTAGTGCTTACCGACTAAATTGTTGCATACGATGTCATTTTGGTGGACTAGAATCTTACCCGGGAAGTAAGTGACAGTGTTGAATTTTACCGGTAAGCACTTACCCGGATAAATGATTAGGTAAACAACCCCTAAATATTGTTCAATAAACACATATTTGACACGAAAGATTAAGGAACTTTAATTTAACTATTTATTAAATATTAAAAGTGTATTCATGCAATTCAACGTGATATATATCTTAAATTTAATATTTCATTTTATTTGTTGTATTTGTCGATTTTATAATAAGGTTTTGTGTGATTTTGAGAAAATGATTAAAAAAAATTATAAATTTGTTTATAAGTTTTTAGGTTTAATAATGATATTATTTATATTAGAAAAAAACCAAGTATCCTATTAAAACTCAATGATTATCCTAATTATATATATTTTAGATTCTTATATTTAAAATGTGATATTTATATTGTGTATGATTATGTTTATCACTTGGTTATAAATTCAAACATGCAGTTTTAAAAAGTTATATTCATGTATCATTTACTTGTAAAATTGAAAATTAAGTAATGTAGCATTAAATAATAATACATAATGCTTAAAAAGTTGTTTTTAAAATTTTGAATCAAATATTTTATTATATAGTATAGATAATATATCGTTTAATAATCAAAATTATAAAAACATAACATTGAGAAGATTTTCGAACACTAATTAAAGATAATGGATTTTAAGAGTCCAGTTTTTTTTTAATTTACAAATATGTGTTAAAAGATTAGTTTAGTGAAAATGAAAGTTACAGTGAGAAAGGCAAAAAGAGATTTCCACTTCTGGATCAATCTTAATTGAATAGAATCACTGGATCAACACTTATTAGAAGCACTTGATCAATTCTTTTCTGAAATGCAATTAATGAATTGTTTTGATATTAAATTTGATTAAAAGTTTAATTTTTTTTACACTTCTTATCTTAACTTTTATTCTTACAACGATGTTTGGTCTCTTTGACATATATCTAAACCTTTCTTTATGACATTAACATACATTTTGAGTTAATTTGTATTTAATTTCATGTAAACATTATTTGGAAAACACTTAAATATAACATAATATTATTTAATTTTTTTCTATCATTTTGTTTATAGTTATTAACAAATTATATTATTAATTTTTTTTGAATTATATTATAAAATATTTATAACTAACAATTTTTTAAGATGTTATTTTTGCTCATTTTATATATTTATAAGCTAGTTTTCATGATACTCGTATAAGTAATTATGCTATATTGAATTCCGGCATATATCAATCCAATTATTTGGACATGCATATATGTTATTATATACTAAAATTTATATCAATATAACATACGTCATCGGCCTGCACCTTATCAATCATAAACTACCTTATCAATCAATCGTAAACTGAATTATCGACTATTTTTTCTAATATAGTCTTAGAGGGTGTTTGGGATTGCTTATTTAAAACAACTTATGCTTTTATGTAAAAATGTTTATTAACTTATGTAGTGTCAAAACGAAGTTTCATAAAAAGTGTTTCGAGTAGCATATAGTGGCACCAAAACGTAATAAGCTAATAAGTTGTTATTTAAGGGTGTTTGGAATTGCTTATACATGTAAAATAACAAAAAAAACTCATAAGTTATTTCAAATAAGTTGATAAGTTATAATAAAATGACTTATTGAAAATTGTTTATTAGTGGTAACAAAATACTATAAGAATTTTTTTTCTCTCATCCAAACACTAAAAACTGCTTACCAACAATGATAAAACAAAATAAGTCAATAAGCCGTCTAAATAAGCAATCCAAACACCCACTAGAGAGTAAATACACATAAAAATACGGACCTTTAAAAGGAACAATTCCTCTTTGGATGAAATCTCGATAATGTAAAAGCCCCATAAAAGCACACGCCGAAGCCGTCCAAAACTGAGCCTCCGGAATCCCTAAATCCTTTGCAGCTTTTATCGCGAAGCTCATCACGCCATCTCCGATGACGCTGCTCACCGGAGGAACTCCGGCCGACGAGTTCAGCCGTCGCAGCAACTCCTTGAACGGAACCAAACACGTCTTTCTGGTCATATCGCAAAGCATGGGTATATCCTGAGTGGCATCTCGATCGGAGTGTGGCATGCCATCGGGAATGGTCTCAAATCGGAAGTCCGGCAAACCTTCGACGGATTCCGGGCCTTTGGATCTGATGAGACGCTGGTGATTGAATTCGGTGTTGACGAAGGTGATGTGGAAGCCATGGGAGTGGAGAAGCTTTGCGAGCTTCATAAAAGGGTTTACATGGCCTTGGGCTGGGTATGGCACAAGAACTGCATGAGGTTTGTTGTTGGAACCCATTTGGATTTTGTTTCTACAACTGATGAGAAAGATGTTAACTTTATATAAACAGTTTCTAATTTAAGACCATGTCATTATTTTATTAAAATAAATATAATGTATTTAATTATATATATATATATATATATATATAGATATAGGGTTGAGTTCATTTGTTAACCTCCTATTTTGTGTTAACTTTATAGGAATCAAGTTTAGTTTGTGGTTTCAAATTATATAATAACCATTAAATAGGGGCATGGATGGAATTTCATGTTTTTGTTTTATTGCAAAGATTTATTAAGGGGGTTACAAAATCTCAAATATTCTAGCTACAAAAATATAAATCCCTTGATTCTAGCTATATTTTTTATATCTCAAATATTTGAAGTCTTTTCTATCAAATTGGTGTTTGAATTCTTATTGTTGTATCATGAACATGAGTGATCAAAGTGTGTTCAACGATGTTGTGTTCAACGATGTTGAAGAGAGAGTAGACGTGGATGTTCATTTGATTGATGAACATGATGAAACACATCACGATGAAGGGGAAGATTGTTCAAGCCAGATTACCGAAGCGGATAAAGGTAGAGATGAAAACATGGAATGCAAACAAAACGATTGTATGAGTAAGTTTTTCTATGTTTTATTACGATTTATTCAAAGGCGTGGTCATTGATGATAAACACTTATTCTACTAATTTATTATTCAATGTAAGCATCGTTAAATGAACATGGGTGTTGATCTGATAAAGTATTCTTTATTCAAATTTATTATTCAATATATTCATCATCAAATGAACATGTGTGTTGGTTTTTGGAACTCAAGCATCTTATACATAAAAACAAATATTTACTGTACTCGTAAAAGCAGGTATGTCAATGAACATATGTGTTGATTTCCTAATCAATAATTTTATCTTGTTAGTTGTCAATGAACATGTGTGTATGGTTTTCCAATTGAATATTCACCACATGCACTAATTGAATATTCACAAGGACGATGCATCACTATGAACATGTGTGAAATCATTTAATTATGTCATTTTAAATATATTCTTCTTGAACGAACACGTGTGTTTGGGTATGGACATCAGAAGATACATCAAATGTGACCGCGCGCTGACATACGGTGATCTTAGTTTATCGTCCAACCTTGTCTGCCTCTTTGCACCTATTTCAGCTCCATCCGTTATCTCATTAGACCTAATCGGGTCTTGTACATTTGGGTCTTTCTCTTCCTGTGTCGGGCTAAACCCAAGGTTAAAACTGGGAAAATCTGCAAACGTGACAATTTTTTGCCCATTGGGTTCGCTTTCCTCGCTAACAAGGCCAATATCATCGTTGTACCATGTCCACCAGATAATTTAATACAGCTTCGCAATTTATTTGACCCATTGTTGCAATCACCATCAAAGTTAAAATCAACTGCGATGTGTTTACCTTTTTCCAACTTTGATGTTGTAGGAACGTGTGTCTCTTGTACGTTGTTATTACATGACAACCCTTGATCGTTCTCGTCGGGACCAACTTTCTGGTTTGACAACCTGTCGCATTCGGCGTGAAGCGTCGGGCTTGACCAGAATGGTGATGATGACGGCAACACACCAGGCACAAACAATTGTTTTGGTTGGATAGGTGTTACCTCTACAAGCGCGACACTACCAAATGGTGTACTCGATGACGACGGTCTGTCCGACGGACGAACCGGTGTGTGTGTGTGTGTGTTAACATTCATGTGGTCAAGCTCCTTGAATTGTTCTTCGTTAACATCCCACTTACTGTTTTTAAACATGGATGCTAGCTTAGCTTTCATTATGTCGAAATCTGTGTCACCTGGAAATGAAGCTACTGCATCTTCCAATAATGAATCTGCTACCCATCGGGCAAAGTCCAGTTCCGTGATTTTCTTGTCCAAAGCCTTGATGAAATCCTGGAACAAGGTATATCTTACAAGTTAAATAATTACCATGTAAAATAGTTAATTACACAGACACATTATTAGAAAATGTAAATCACATTTATGAACATATATGTACATCAATCCATCGTTCAAACCAAAAGTCAGATCCCACATATTGTTACCAGACATGAAAAGTGTCTTGTTCAAAACCAATGAATAAATAATAAAATAATGTTTATTATTATGTAAAGTCACCTAAACTATTTGTTTAGCCATAACCTAAGGCTCTGTTCAGCATCTGTCGTGTGTAGTTACTAGTAAGTTGAATAAAATAATAAATGATGTGACATCAATATTACATGCTCTAAAAATGAATAGTAAGTAAGTGTTTAGTAATACCATGTAATTTCGTACTAAGCGAACATGAATGAACATGAATGAACAAGCTGCTGTTTGCCTCTAAGTGAACAATGAGAAACATATATTTGAACAAATATGAGCCTATAATTGAACCGATGTGAACAAAAAATGGAACAAGTATGGACATGTAATTGAACAATTAGGAACAATGGACTGAACATATGAACATAAATGATCAACTTTGGGCACAGTATGGGTTTTTGCATATGGTTGAACAATTATGAACATAGCATTGAACAAATATGAACATATGATTGAACCATTATGAACATATGATTGAACAATTAGGAACATTGGAGTGAACAGAGCATTGAACAAATATGAACATATGATTGAACCTTCATTGTGTGCTTTGTCTACACCCAATCCTGCATGGAATAAATTCAACGTTCGTGAAACGTTGCCAAATATGAACCCGTACACTAATCGAACAAAATCTAGCCTTGGCATTCGAGCAATTGTTTTTTCAACGATAGATGCTAAAAAAGCATCAACTTTGTTAAATAAAAAATGTAGCCATGGTGTTTAATTATGTGTTAGATGTCGTTGCCGATCGTACATACTCGCTATCCCATATGCAACAATTTTTTGGGATGACTTCATCATCTGATCTCTAGTATCTGACAAGAAAATCCATGAAATTGCCCTTCTTGAGCAAAGCTCAAAGCATTCCAGACAAACCAACTACTTTTTGACTCCAAAGTGCACACAGAATTTTCGCATTCCAGACAACCTTCAATAATTACAACCTACGTATGTAACAAATAAGAAAAAATTTATGCTGATAATAGAACATGTCCATATCAAACCAGATTTTGATAAGTAGCAGCCTTAATCCCAAAACCAAAAGTGAATCCTAATCTTGGAGCCATCACAAAAACAAAGTGCGACAGTTTGACTTCAGATGTCAACCACGTTGCCTTTCAACTTCAATATTACTTATGGGAATTATAGCTTCCAGAAATAAATTATCAAGCAAACAGTAACTGGATAGTACTAGTATAGTAGTATAATAATGTTTTTATAATTTGCAATAAAAGAAGGGGAGGAAAATTAATCGATCTCACCTTTAAATCTTAGAAATAGAATAGGAAGTTCAACATCCTAAAATCAAAATGTGCAACTCCTATTTGGAACTGAGGGGTGACATTTCCCTAAACAAATCATATTATTTTGCATGTCTCTCTACCTTTATTTTCGTAAGAAATTAAACTTCAGATTTCATACTTGTATCATATGAGAAGTACTAGATTTTACTCTGAAAAACTATAGACATATTCTAATTTCTCATCCATTCCCTACAATTAAAATATCAATTAAATTCCAAGCAGACGAAAAGGTTTTTAAGCCACAAAAGGAGCCATGTTTTAACCAATGCTAAATGTCGAAACTGAAGGCCAAGAGATTGAACATGTGTGAAATCAGAATATACCTCTGTTTCCTGGCATCTTAACCTTCACCTTCAACTTCAACTTATCCTGTTTTTTTTTATTCATCCGCTGTCATGCCTGTGTCCGCATCAACAGGGTTGTCCGCATTGTTTTTGAAATTCGAGAATGAGGTTTTCATGGCAATCCTCTCACTTATTCTTCTGACTGAAAGAAGAATACAAGAAAAGTTTAAGAAATAATACTGATCGAACAAAACCCTAGGATTTATAAATCGAAACCCAAACCTAGAATATATGTACCTCTCATTCTAGGGTTAACACCACCTCCACCTGCAAAATCAGCCATCGATCCTAACGACTGATTTCACCGGATTTCACTAGCCTAAATCGCACTCACATAGCTTGCTGATTGACGCTGATTTCTTCAAATCCTGCTGAGATGTTGGTTTCCAATCCCGGTATGGTATATCGAATGCAATAAAGGGTTGATTTCACCGGATTTCACTACCCACAAAATCGCAATCGAAGAAATATGTCGATGATTGAAGAATCCAGAAGCGTATTGAGATGTCGGTTTCAAATCAGGGTTTGGAATATACTATGCGTAAATTAAGTTCTAGATATCTGTTTGAAGTAAATGAAAAAAAGTAGGCCATGTAAAATTCCCAAAGTACCCTCTTCATTTGTGTTCAATAGGAAAATTAATTACAAGATTTAATTCTTAATTAATTACTAAATGGTTTTAATCTCAACCATTGATAATAAAATGAAGGGCTAAGATGAGGTTAACAAAGTTAATACAAAATGGGAGGTTAACAAATGAACCTCCCTCTGTATATATATATATATATATATATATATATATATATATATATATATATATATATATATATAGGGGTGGTATTTTTTGCAAACCAGTGTATTTGTACAAACTCGTACAAACCATATCTAGCTTCATGATTTTGTAAATTTGGCTTCATGAATATTTATATATATATATATATTGGCTTCATGAATATATAATTTGGCTTCATGAATATATCATTTGGCATTTTTAACTAATTTTTTTACAAAAATAAGGGTATTTTAGGGCTCCACCCAAAAAAATTAGTTAAAAATGTCAAATGATATATTCATGAAGCCAAATTATATATTCATGAAGCCAATATATAGATATATATTCATGAAGCCAAATTTACAAAATCATAAAGCTAGGTATGGTTTGTACGAGTTTGTACAAATACACTGGTTTGCAAAAGATACCCAACCTATATATATATATATATATATATATATATATATATATATATATATATATATGGTCAGGTTCAAGGGAAAACCTAAAAAAACGGAAAACGGAAAACTGAAGAACATCTTAGGAGCCCTTCATCTAGACGGTATGCACTTGTGCATACAGGTAAATAGTTGACTTTTTGGTTTTATGCATATATGCACAAATGCATAATGCACTTATGCATAAAACCAAAAAGTCAACTATTTACCTGTATGCACAAGTGCATACCGTCCAGATGAAGGGCCACCATGGTGTTCTTCAGTTTTCCGTTTTTTTGAGGTTTTCTCTTGAACCTCCATCTCTCTCTCTCTCTCTCTCTCTCTATATATATATATATATATATATATATATATATATATATATATATATATATTAATAAAGAATGTAATTTGAAGTGACTAATAGACACACCGAATTTTGAGATAACATGTTTTTATTTCTTTTCTACAATTTATTCGATAACATTCGTTTTCTTTTTAATATATACAATAATTTTTGTAATTTAATTAAATGTAGAATTATATATAACTATATTAAGTATTCTTAGCTTGTATGTAAATAGACAGTGACGGATCCAAGATTTTTTTCTGGTGGAGGCACTTTTAAGGTAGCTTAAGGGTGAGTTTGGTACGCAGACAGGATAAGACAGGACAGAACAAGACAGGACATAATAACTGTTCCACGTTTGGTAAGACAGAACTGGATAGAAGAGAACAAATAACATTGACCAATTTACCCTTACTAAATTTAAAGAATGAATAAAATATGAAATAAAAGGTTTATTTGATGTTTTAGAAGAGAATTCGATTTTATTTTGAGGTTATATTGGTAAAACATAAGTCTGTTCCAGTTTGTTCCATGGGGTGGGGGTGGAACAGGCATGTTCCAGTTATTCCACCTTGTTCCAGTCTGTTCCACATAAAAGTCTTGCCAAACGTGGGACAGTGGACTCTGTTCTGTCATGTCATGTCCTGTCCAGTGTACCAAACGCACCTAAATGCCCTCAAAGTTGTCCGATGTGTTTTTAGCCTAAATTCAACGTTTCGAGGGCTTTTTAAAGATTTTTTTTGTTGATTTTTAAGTTTTTTTATCGATTTCAAGAGACGTTTTTGTTTTTTTAGTCGATTTCGAGAGTTAATTTTGGTTTTTGGTTGATTTCGAGACACGTTTTTTGGTTTATGGGGGTCCCGGACGAAAAATTACTGGGAGAACATTAAGGTATAAAACTAAAAAATCCAATTTTTTAGCCTACAAAATTCATTGTTTTTCCTTTTTCATTGGGGCCTTTCCCCCACTAACCACCAATTAAATCCGCCCCTGGAAATAGATTAAGTATGTAAAGGTTGTTTACTAAACGTTTACAGATAATATGTATTTATCTTAGTACGTATTAAACCAGATAAGTTTTTATCGGGTAAAGTTTTTTCCCATATTTACTGGGTAAGACGCTTGGTCTTTGTGATGTTCAATTGGTCGTTGATTTGATATGTTGAAGGTTCCTTTATCATTTAATCGTTGAGTTCATTATTCATGTATTTTTGTTTATGCAAAAGATGCAACAAGTTATCCGAGATAAATGTTCCTTCACCAAGTTTTCTTAGACAATTTGTGCCTAAAGTAAATAAAACAAAATGATTTAGAGATAGAGAGATAGATGATGAAGATGCTCGTGACTAGTGAGTAGAGATGACTAAACGGGTGCGCTCCGTCTCGGGACCGTTTGGGACTGCTGGTTCAGGATCGGTTACGGTTTCACCGAAAACAAGGCTCAACCCGGGACCGTTATGGGATCTGCCTAGGACCGGTCTGTTTTTTTATTTAAAGTTTATTTTTAAGTGTATTATAATAAAATCGTTTTTTAGAGTATTTGGTTGACCCAATTTTTAAGAGATAGAGAGTATTTTTGAGTCGGGACCGGAACCGATTATGCCAGAAACGAGATTACTATTTAAGAACGAGACCGATTTTTAACCTCGGTGAGAAGATGATGAGGCGACAATAACTTTTTTAGGGTTATTTAAGATTTTTGTATTATTTAAACTTACAAAAAGTTTCACAAATGATTTTTAAGAATTATACATTATTTTATTTTTTTCTCTCAATAAAAGTCATTGAAATTAAATGTTTAGCAAAACTCCTCTACGAAGAAGCACTCTCTTGTAACGACCGTTCCATGGAGTTAGTTAGTTGCCTAATTAATATATTATTAAATGGAGGAAGGTTCAAACGAGAACGATATTTATTTATGAAAACACGAAAACGGTCGCTCATATGCAAAATTATATGTGATTTTACATTAACTGCAAAAAACTGGACGCATGCGACTTTGGCCGCGACTTAAAAGTTGCGGGCCAAGTCGCGTAAATCATGTATGATTTTGTACATTGACGACCGTTCTCGTGTTTTCTTAAATAATTATAGTTCTCGTTTGAACTCATCTCTTATTAAATGTATTGAATATTTTAATAATATAATTAATGTTGAAATCCCTAAATAGAGTGGTTGTTAGAGTTGAATTTTTTTTTGACATATTTTGATTTCTGATACTTTATTTTCAAAAAAATTATAGAGTATGTATTGGAGATGCTCTTATAATCTAATGTGTTTAATGAAAACTGTTATTTCGTTTAAACATCATAATAAAGTGTTGAATACAACTTTTAAGTTTATAGGATGAAAAACAATCACATGTCTTGTAATAAGTTATAAGGGAATTTAATTAAAATACCCAAAGTTTGATTTTGACCTGCAGAAATACCCAAAATGACACCCTCTTTTGCAAAAATACCCATTTGTTCGTGATGGGGTCTGCGATCGCGGACCAGGTCCACGTGGCCCGTGATTTTACCTCGTGGTGGTCCCGCGATGGGGTCGAATTTTACAATTTTGGTCCCTGCCGCGAAGGGGGCCGCGATTTGGTCCCGCGGTGGTCCATATTTTACACGTTTGGCCCCTCCCCTCGATGGGGGCCGCGATTTGGAGGTGAAATTTTCATTTTTGGTCCCTTTTTGCACGATTTTTTGTATTTTTTACTGTTTTTTTCCACAATTATTGTACTTGGAATACCAAATTGTGGTTGAAATTCACTGGCTTGTTTCATCAATGTTGAAGTATTGTACTTGGAAGACTAATTTGTGGTTGCAATTCATCTTGGTTGTTTCATCAATGTTGAATTATTGTACTTGGAAGACCAATTTGTGGTTGCAATTCATCTTCCTCAATGAAATTTCATCCATAAATATCAGTAAAATTCAATCCATAATCATTCATCCATTTCATTGTGGTTGCAATTCACATCCATTCCATCCTTCTTTCTTGCTTTCTTTCTTCATCATTTCAGTATTTTTTTTGAGATACTACTGAAAAAATGAGTTCATATGTTGCAAAAGCTAAGCTATTTTTCTGTTACGATGGTGAATGGGTGCAAGACAACAACCAGTGGAATTTTGCTTATAAATCTAAGCATGGTGTAAAATTGCCAGTAAACTTTACTCATCAGAAGTTTGTTGCATACGCCATGCAAAAATGTGGAATCGACCCTTCTGTTGTTTGCAAGTTAGTGTTTAAAAATGGTGATGGGTCAATTGTGGAGTTATCCAACGATGGGGATATCTCTGGTTTTCTACAATTTGCAGCCCAATCAGAACGACCTCCATCACTTTTTGTGTATGGTGATTCATCGGTGTGCAACGAAGATGATGACGAAGGTGATGACGACGGTGATGACGAAGACCTCCAACTGGAGGATCCTGATTCTCAATTTCAGGCGTCCTACGACCCAACAGTTTATTTGGATCATGCATATGGTCTTAACGACTGTTATCCTGATTTTGTTCCGGAGACGCAACAAGAAGAAGAAGAAGAAGAAGAAGAAGACCAAGAAGGACGCTTTGCTGGAGTTGCTGATGACGAAACCCATGTTTTCACAATGGGTAGATCTGATATAGACGGATCAGGTACCGATAGTGATGAGGACGAAGAAGAAGGAAAATATACCCCTAGTAATAAATCATTTAGTCCGTTAAATGACTTTTTTGATATGCCTCCTATTCTTCCAACCCCGGATACCCATACACAAACCTACGAACCTGCACATTATAATCCCAATTCAAGGATACAAGTAGATGAAATATATGATTCGAAGGATGAGTTGGCCACACAGGTCGGAATTAAGTTCATACAAGAGGGTTTCGAAAGTTACACGCCGAGATCCGACAAAACCAGATACGAAGTTGTATGTGCGAGAGAAAATTGTAATTGAAGGATGTACGCGAGGTTCGTGGGCTCTAAAGAAGGAGGGATGTTTTTGATTAGAATGTTGCACGACGAACACACGTGTTCGAGGACGCAACTGAATCCCAACCACAAACAAGCCAACAAAAGGACTTTGGGTGCATTACTGAAAGGCAAATTTCTTGATGCTAGCAGGGCATTTCGCCCAAAGGACATCGTGAACGATATAAACCAGCAGTACGGGATCACAATTGGTTACCACCAAGGCTGGCGTACGCGATGCAGGGCACTGCTAATGGTCATAGGCACTTTCGAGGAGTCGTATGAACGACTCCCATCGTATTTATATAATTTGCAGCTGCAGAATCCAGGTACGGTCACCAATATAAGGAGCGATTCAAAGGGACGTTTTGATTTGTGCTTCGTTTCTCTTGGACCCGCGGTACGTATATTAACACGTCATATGTTTACACATTATAAACTATAACATTTACAAAGGGAAACCACCTACGTTTTCGCAGATCCGCACATTTGTGGCAAATCTGCGTCGTGTCCTGGTAATAGACGCTGCCCATTTAAAGGGGCCTTACTTGGGTATGATGTTCCTGGCGGTTGCCATGGACGGGAATAACGTCATCGTTCCCGTAGCTTTCGGAGTGGGCAAGTCCGAGACCGGGGAGGAGTGGACTTGGTTTTTGTCCATGTTGAAACAAGCTATCGGAGACCCGGAAGGGTTGGTGTTTATGTCCGACATGGCTGCTTCCATAAGCGTTGCAGCCTCTACCACTTACCTAAACGCCCCTTACGCCTTATGTTGTCGACATTTGGAGATGAACGTCAAATCCAAGGACAAACGTATTACCACCCACCACGCCATCTACTGGAAGGCATGCAGAGCGTATACGGTTCGGGAGTTTGACCGGTACATGTGTAAACACTCCGATTTTTCCCAAGTAGAACTTCCCTCCCAAACGTGGTAATTTAGCGACTATGTACTTTTTCCGTCGTCATGTCTTAAACAACCATATGTAAATATATGTAAGTAATGTATATATATATATATATATATAGTTTGTGAGAATCCTTCTTTTCCATGCATTCAAACCCCACGTCCATGCAGTTCCATATCGCGACCCATTAGTGAACCAAAGAAGTTGTTTAAGTCGAAAATCGGTTTTTGGACAGCACCTTGGTGGTCAGTCGCGACAATGACCAGCGGGAATGACCAGGGCATTGTCGCCATGGCAATGTCGCGACCTGCAGCTGGGTGATCGAAATCGAATAGAAACCTGCACATGGAGAACGACTATGACCCGCAAGAATGACCAGGTCATAGTCGCATTCGGCAAAGTCGCGCACAGGGGGCGGGGGTGCAGCTAGGTCGTGTTTAAAGTCGAGTTTGGAAGCCATTTATCTGATATTTTTGGCTGCAGTTCACCTCTCTCTCTCCCTGGACGATTTCTTACCCCCCTTCACCTTTCTCTCTTCATTTACTCCTCACAACCACAACCCTAGCTTGCATTAATGGAGGATCACTAAGCTACAATCCCTTGGCTTCTTGTCTTTAAAAGGATCTCAAGGTTGCTAGCTGAAGTCTCAAGTAAACTAGGGTTTCTCTTTCAAGTCTCTAGGTAAGTTAATCTAGTCACACTCTTTTATTTAGAGGTAGATCACTTAAGTGTGTTGATCTAACTATGGATTTCGCTATAAATTAGGTTCTCCTCAAGATTTGGGGTTTTCTCTCTACAAACCCTAATAGGTGAGTTTTTCTCATAAACATGTCTTACATAACCTTTATTAAATATACATATGAAAGAATTGCTTCGATTGTGGAATTGTGACCTTAACTAGGGTTACCCTACTTGTTTGTTTGTAAATGTATAGATATTAATATATATATATATATATATAGGGGTTAAATCATGTGAGAACCACAAATATGTTATAAACCGTGAGAACCGATATAAAAATATTTTTTTACATGAAATGTTTTCATCAAATGCTAGGATTTATTATATTCTACTTCAAATATATGTGTTTCATAATATGATAGTTTCACATGGATTTGTTTCACCATATGAATATTTTTTACGAATATTTTTCATTTCACTAGGTGAAACAAAATTCGTTTTTCACATGTAAACTTATCATATGGTGAACACGAACATATGTGTAACAATATCTTAAATCATAGGTTTTGATGAAAAAAAGTCATATAAACAAAAAATTTTACATTGGTTCTCACGGGTTTATAACCTATTTGTGGTTTTCATTTGATTATCGTCTTATATATATATATATATATATATATATGTAAGTGTTATGATTTATATAGGTATACAAGCATGGATATACACACATATATATATACATAAAGGTATATATATATTGATATGATTTGGCAATATACATGTATGAATATGTTCATAGACACCATCAGTAATTTGATAGACTTCATGCACCATTAAATAGCCTTAATGAAAGGAAATGTGTTATGGCCTTTATGTGTTGTGTGCGGATACGACCTTTCGTTCATAATCTTTTGTGGGAACAATTATCATACCTTAAATGTAGTAACGAAACTATATGCACACATGATCATGGTTTGGGATTGTCATAGTCTATTTCCTTGTGCACGAGGATTTAGACCTTTATGGAATATATGTATGTATTGGTTAAGCCATTGGTGGCTACTAGCGGGTATGCAATAAAGGACAATTTTCCTTGAGGTGTAACTCGTCTAGGATGGATATGCAATATGGTCCCCATAAGTCCTTGAGGTGTAACTCTACGGGGTATGCAATAAAGGCAATATTTTTATGGTTTGAGGTTGTGATGTCTATATGGCATGGGAACTAAGACCGGGACTTTAGTTGTAATCCATCAACATCGCGGTGACTCCATTCATGTGTTCTTGTCACCAAGATGGTTACGGGTCTCCCCCGTTTGGAGCATTGTCTCTTTTATTTCATGACAGGTGTGGATCACAATAACCTGTGGAGAATTGGTAGTGTGGAAATTAAGTGGAGACGGTATCTTTACTTTTGGCATTGTTATTATTTCCTTGCTATTGCTTGAATACTTAAATTCTAGACTTTTGGTCTAACACTTGAGTGTATGTTGTGGATGACAGGTTCCACTTAGCGGCGTCTAGTTCGTTGCGTTGCCGACCATGCTTAGGAGCTTGGGAAGGTCGGGCTTTTTGGGAATCGAGAAGAGAGACATTTTTGGCGACATAGTAATACCCGGATTAATCTAGTTAATTATAGTCTAGATTAATAGGTTGTTGTATGTTATGTCTTAATACTCCTTTTATTGTACATTGTCCAAACTACCCCCCATCACATTAAGGGTTTAGTTGGCTTTTATTTTGAGGTTTAAATCTACCTACTTTCCGGAATTTTCCCTATATTAAATGTTTAAATTTTAGGGTGTTACAAGTTGGTATCAGAGCTCTAGTTTAAGTGAACTAGGTGTGCTAGTGTGATGCCTAGACTTAAGCTGAGACCATTAAGTAATGGATTGTGAGGAAATTGGGTAGTAACATTAAGATGGGACGTTTCAGAGTCAACGGAAATTACATTATTGCGAATTATGAAAGTGGTAACGAGAATCCTTATGTGTAATGTGTTCATAATTTCAATTAGCTACTGCTATTATGAATATATTTTTACGTGAGCATGCTTGATTGCTATGATTATGAGGATCAATGATTGTTCTAGTACGGTTCTTTATGTATATCTCATAGTCTATGTCCTTATCTCTATTCTCGGTTGTGACAGACAGAAATGGTAAATACTCGGGGCAAGACTCAGGAAGATAATGTCGCGAATGCATCTACGGCCGATCAACCGAACATTGATACTTCGGCTTTACCTCTTCCGCTCCCATCTCTGTTGGGCGGGAGAGTGGAGCAGATTCCAAGGAGGAATATTGCCTCTACCGACCCGATCATGACGGAAGTGACCCCTCAAACTCAGATGATGGATATGATGCGGACCATGAACGATACTATGGCCAAGCAACAAGAGTTGTTCATGAAACTTTTGGAGGATAGAGATGCACAACCGCGTCGTCATGAAACGATTGAGGAAAATGTGGGGTCCGGAGGGACCGGTGATGGGAACCGGACTGAGGGATTGATTACCTTGGACTCTTGGAGACAAGGCCGACGGGAAGGGTATGCTCCTATAAAACATTCTTATATTGTAAACCGCCGGAGTTTGCCGGTTCTGACAATCCAGTTGCTTGCATGAATTGGATTTGGGAGATGGAACAGGCCTTCCGGGCTTGTGACTGTGAAGAGAATCAAAAAGTGAAGTTTGGTTCTCAAATGCTTCGAAGTTCGGCTTTGATTTGGTGGAATGTCTACACTTCCACCATAGAGACTTCCGTTTTGACCAAGATGACTTGGACTACTTTTAAGAAGAAGATCTTAGAAGAATATTGCAACGAACAAGAGATGGATTTGATCGAGGAAGAGTTCCGGTCAATCAAGAAGGGAAATTTGTTGGTTAAAGAATATACCCGACTCTTCATGGAGAAACTGAATCTTGTGGGGCACGTGGCCCCGACTGAAAAGGACAAGGTGAAAGCATATTTGAAAGGATTGCTTGCTGATATGATGGCAATGGTCCGGAACTCCAAAGCTACGAATCTTCGAGAGACAATCGAAGAGGCTAAAGTTATGGAAAGAGTCTACGCGAGAGACAAAGAAGAGAAAACTAAGGTTTGGGAGAAGAGGAAGTGGGAGAGCCCACAAAATTCGTTTAAGAGGCCGAGAGTCCAGCAAAGCAATAGAGGAGGGGATTACCGTCGAGAGGCAAGGTGGTGCCCTAAGTGCAAGACCAAGCACTTCGGGTCTTGCAATTTGGGTCAAGTTACTTGTTTCAAGTGCGGGAAAATGGGGCACACTAGTCCGGAGTGCCACATCAAGGGAACGGTTTGTTTTTAGTGCAAAGAGATCGGGCACGTAAAGCAGGATTGCCCCAAGATGAAGGGAGATTCGAGGGGGACCGGTTCGGGAAGTCAACCGAGGCGGGAGGCCATCCCCAAACCGCAAGGGAGGGCTTTCCAAATGACGAAGGAAGAAGCAAAGGAGACCGCCGACGTGGTATCAGGTACGTTCTTACTCAACTCTTTACCCGCTAGAGTATTGTTTGATTCGGGTGCAAATTTTTCGTTTGTTTCGGACGTGTTTTGCAAGTCTTTAAACGTGCCTAGTAGTTCTCTACAAGATGCCTTAGTCATTGAGGTAGCAAATGGGGAAAGGGTGGTCTTGCGTGAAGTTTTAGAAAAGTGTCGTCTCGATATTAGTGGCGAAACTTTTGATGTGGATTTACTCCCTATGTCTATTGGGAGTTTTGACGTGGTGATTGGGATGGATTGGTTGGCCAAGCACAAAGCGGAGATTTTGTGCTCGAAAAAGATTATAAGGATACCTTTCTTGAGTGGAGACTTTGTCCTTGTGTATGGAGAAAAGCGTAAGGGCGAAGTGGCGATCATCTCTTCCATCAAGGCGAGGAAGTGCTTAATGAAGAAGTATCTGACGTTCTTGGCTTATGTGGTGTACACCAAATTGGAGAAGAAGAA
Organism: Saussurea involucrata; assembly: GCA_033807775.1. Lineage (NCBI taxonomy): Eukaryota > Viridiplantae > Streptophyta > Magnoliopsida > Asterales > Asteraceae > Saussurea > Saussurea involucrata. The sequence goes on along the minus strand of CM066322.1, from coordinate 71,099,862 downwards.
AGTAGAAGATGTAAAGGTTGTCAAGGAATATTCGGACGTATTCCCTGATGACTTGCCGGGTTTGCCACCCGACCGTCAAGTGGAATTCAAGATCGATTTGGTTCCGGAAGCGGCACCGATAGCACGTGCACCTTACCATCTCGCTCCGACAGAAATGCAAGAAATGATGACACAATTGCAAGAACTTCTAGATAAGGGATTCGTGAGGCCGAGCTCATCGCCTTGGGGAGCCCCGGTGCTTTTCTTTAAGAAGAAAGATGGGTCGATGCGGATGTGTATCGACTATCGGGAGTTAAACAAGGTGACCGTGAAGAACAAGTATCCACTCCCTCGAATTGATGACCTCTTTGATCAACTTCAAGGAGCCGGATGTTTCTCCAAGATTGATCTCCGATACGGATATCACCAAGTAAAAGTTAGGGAAGAAGACGTTCCAAAGACGACATTTAGGACTCGTTATGGGCACTACGAGTTCCTAGTCATGCCTTTCAGATTGACGAACGCGCCGGCAATTTTTATGGACTTGATGAATCGGGTATGTCGACCATTTTTGGATAAGTCGGTTATCGTGTTCATCGACGATATCTTAGTGTACTCCAAAGATGACGAAGAGCATGAGCAACATCTTCGGGAAGTGTTGGAAGTGTTAAGGAAGGAAAAGTTGTACGCTAAATTCTCTAAGTGAGAGTTTTGGTTGCGGGAGGTGCAATTCCTAGGGCATGTGGTGACACGGGAAGGTGTAAAAGTGGATCCCGCAAAGATTGAGGCAATGATGAATTGGGAGCCTCCGAAGAGTCCGACGGAAATTAGAAGCTTTTTGGGGCTAGCCGGGTACTACCGTAGATTCATACAAGACTTCTCCAAGATTGCTTCGTCACTCACCGCTTTGACTCGAAAGAACGTGAAGTTTGTGTGGACTAAGGTGCAAGAAGAAGCATTTCGGACCTTGCAACGAAAACTTTGTGAAGCTCCAATCTTATCCCTACCCGAAGGAACCGAATATTTCGTCGTATATAGTGATGCATCCAAGATGGGTTTGGGTTGTGTCTTGATGCAAAGGGGGAAGGTGATAGCATACGCATCGAGGCAATTGAAGGAGCACGAAAAGAATTACCCAACTCATGATCTCGAGTTGGCGGCGGTCGTGTTTTCCTTGAAGTTATGGCGACACTACATGTATGGCACGAAATGTACGCTCTACACCGATCATAAAAGTTTGAAGTACGTTTTCGATCAAAAGGAGTTGAATATGCGGCAACGAAGATGGCTATAATTGCTGAAAGATTATGACTGCGAACTATTATACCATCCGGGCAAGGCGAATGTGGTAGCGGACGCCTTGAGTCGGAAGGAATATAGTGGGAAAGTGAAAACATCGTTAGCAAGAATTGAAATCCTCTCGAGCTTTATGGATATGATCAAGACCGCTCAAGCTGAAGCACTACTTGAGGCGAACCTCAAGGATGAATCTATGGTGAAGTATCATCTTCTATTGACGGAGGATAGTAGAGGATTAAAACTCTTCCAAGGGCGGATTTGGGTGCCTAAAATTGGAGGGTGTCGGGAATTACTTATGGAAGAAGCTCACAAGTCAAAGTACTCAATACATCCCGGGAGTACCAAGATGTATATGGATTTGAAGTTGAATTATTGGTGGCCGGTCATGAAGCTTGACATAGCCGGTGTTGTGGAGAAGTGCACCACGTGTTCGCTAGTGAAAACCGAGCATCGACGACCTTATGGCAGTTTGATTTCGCTCGAAATACCGGAATGGAAATGGGATCACATCACGATGGATTTTGTGACAAAGCTACCAAAGACCTTGAAGGGTCACGACACCATTTGGGTAATTGTAGACCGGATGACCAAAACCGCTCACTTTTTGGCTATGCGGGAAACGTTATCGTTAGACAAATTGGCGAGGTTGTATATCAACGAGATAGTCTCGAGGCATGGGGTGCCAATGTCTATTGTATCAGATCGGGATAGCCGTTTCACCTCTCTCTTTTGGAATGCCTTCCAACGGGAATTGGGGACAAAGGTGAAATTAAGCACGGCTTACCACCCCCAAACTGACGGACAGAGCGAGCAGACAATCCAGACTTTGGAAGATATGTTGAGGGCGTGTGTAATTGACTTCAGGGGAAATTGGGACTCTCACCTCCCATTGGTGGAATTTTCTTATAACAACAGTTACCATTCGAGCCTCGGTGTGGCGCCATTTGAGGTTTTGTACCGGCGGAAATGTAGAACACCCATTTATTGGCTTGAAGCAGGTGAAAAACAATTTGTCGGTCCCGAACTTGTTCAAGAAACGGCCGACAAGGTGAAAAGTATCCAAAAGCGGTTGAAAGCCGCTCAAGACCGACAAAAGAGTTACGTCGATAAGAAAAGACGACCGATAGAGTTCCAAGTGGGGGATCATGTATTTTTAAAGGTTTCTCCTTGGAAAGGGATAATTAGGTTTGGAAAGCGTGGGAAGCTTAGTCCCCGTTTTCTTGGACCTTTTCCGATCGTTGAGCGTGTGGGACTCCAAGCCTACAAGTTGGATCTACCACCCGAGATGAGTGGGATTCACCCCCACATTCTATGTGTGCTACTCTATGTTGTTAAAATCGCGATATATCGGTGATATATCGCCCATATATCGGAAATCGGTCCTAGACAAAAAATCGGTGTAAAAAATCGGCCAAAAAATCGGCCAGCGATATATCGGCGATATTGACCGATATATCGGCCGATTTTGCCGATTTTTAGGTCCAAAAATCGGCCGAAATCGCGATTTTTTAAAAGGGTGTTTTTTTCTTCTTAGCTTCTTTTTGCTCCAGTTCCAGAAATGTCCAAAAATTTGAAACTGGGTCAAAAACGAAAATTAGCAAAACCAAGCCGCGCTAGCTCGAGATTTTGGAGCTGCATTCGTGTCCGCAGGTCGCGTCCACACACAAGTTCGGCGATTTTAGCTTACGAAATCCTCAATCGGCACCCCCCCTGCGCGCGGGTAGGTGTTGGAGTAAAACCATTCAAAGGAGCTTGTAAACCCCTCACACTTTCATGGTTATAAACCATTAAGGTTTTACTCTTTCTTCCTATGTGGGATACATTCCCACACCCACTTGGTTTTTGCTAATTTTATCTAAGTACTCAACTTTGAGTATCGATATCTGATTCACACATACTCGGTTTTGGACACATTATGCATCGTTTCGAAGCTCTCATATAGGAGAACACAAACCCACTAAGAGTTAATTATATATAATACATATATATGTACTTAAATGTGTCCAAAGTTAGTAAAAACATATATTTTTTACTAAATGTTCCAGCATATATATATATACTTCTAAAAAAATTATATAAACCGATATTCCAATATATCACCGATATTTCCGAGATATCGAATATCGGTCATTGACCGATATCGCACTGATATCTGATTTTAACAGCATAGGTGCTACTTACGAAAGTGCTTAGCGAAAGAACCAGACGTTATTCCCCTATCGGAGATCCGGGTAGACAACAACCGGTGTATAGAAGAGTCGGAGGCTATTTTGGATAGAGAAACGAGGAAACTTCGTCACAAAGAGGTAGCGAGGGTAAAAGTGCAATGGAAGCATCATCGAGGGGCAAATGTCACTTGGGAACCAGAAGAAGAGATGAAGAGGAAGTACCCTCACCTTTTCAGTTAGTGCCAAATTTCGAGGACGAAATCTTTTCCAAGGAGGGGAGGATTGTAACACTCCGATTTTTCCCAAGTAAGTAGAACCTCCCTCCCAAACGTGGTAATTTAGCGACTATGTACTTTTTCTGTCATCATGGCTTAAACAATCATATGTATATATATGTAAGCAATGTATATATATATTTAGTTTGTGAGAATCCTTCTTTTCCATGCATGCAAACCCCACGTCCATGCAGTTCCATATCGCGACCCATTAGTGAACCAAAGAAGTTGTTTCAGTCGAAAATCGGTTTTTGGACAGCACCTTGGTGGTCAGTCACGACAATGACCAGCGAGAATGACCGGGGCATTGTCGCCCTGGCAATGTCGCGACCTGCAGCTGGGTGATCGAAATCGAACAGAAAGGTATATATATATATTGATATGATTTGGCAATATACATGTATGAATATGTTCATAGACACCATAAGTAATTTGATAGACTTCATGCACCATTAAATAGCCTTAATGAAAGGAAATGTGTTATGGCCTTTATGTGTTGTGTGCGGATACGACCTTTCGTTCATAATCTTTTGTGGGGACAATTATCATACCTTAAATGTAGTAACGAAACTATATGCACACATGATCATGGTTTGGGATTGTCATAGTCTATTTCCTTGTGCACGAGGATTTAGACCTTTATGAAATATATGTATGTATTGGTTAAGCCATTGGTGGCTACTAGCGGGTATGCAATAAAGGACAATTGTCCTTGAGGTGTAACTCTTCTAGGATGGATATGCAATATGGTCCCCGTAAGTCCTTGAGGTGTAACTCTACGGGGTATGCAATAAAGGCAATATTTTTATGGTTTGAGGTTGTGATGTCTATATGGCATGGGAACTAAGACCGGGACTTAAGTTGTAATCCATCAACATCGCGGTGACTCCATTCACGTGTTCTTGTCACCAAGATGGTTACGGGTCTCCCCCGTTTGGAGCATTGTCTCTTTTATTTCATGACATGTGTGGATCACAATAACCTGTGGAGAATTGGTAGTGTGGAAATTAAGTGGAGACGGTATCTTTACTTTTGGCATTGTTATTATTTCCTTGCTATTGCTTGAATATTTAAATTCTAGATTTTTGGTCTAACACTTGAGTGTATGTTGTGGATGACAGGTTCCACTTAGTGGCGTCTAGTTCGTTGCGTTGCCGACCATGCTTAGGAGCTTGGGAAGGTCGGGCTTTTTGGGAATCGAGAAGAGAGACATTTTTGGAGACATAGTGACACCCGGATTAATCTAGTTAATTATAGTCTAGATTAATAGGTTGTTGTATGTTATGTCTTAATACTCCTTTTATTGTACATTGTCCAAACTACCCCCCATCACATTAAGGGTTTAGTTGGCTATTATTTTGAGGTTTAAATCTACCCACTTTCTGGAATTTTCCCTATATTAAATGTTTAAATTTTAGGGTGTTACAACATGAATGTTCTACGAGTTAGTGCCAAGGATGCAGCAAAAGTTATGGACGATGTTGGACCGGAGAGGTGGTCCACGACCCATTTTCCTGCACAACGTTATGACATTCTGACCTCCAATAGTGTTGAGTCGGTGAATGCACTCTCCCGTTTTGCGCGCAGATTACCAATTGTACAACTTATGGAGTACTTCTGGGCCTTTCAACAAGAGTGGTACCAACTTCGACGCCGAAAAGAAGGTGAGATGCGTAATACACTCACACCAAAGGGGGAGGAGATAATTCTTCTCAGGGCGGGAAAGGCGTCGGCATGGAGGGTAAGCGATATTGGGTATGGGAAGTACCAGGTTCGGGATAACCTACTTGACGCGATTGTCGATATGACCGACCATGTTTGTTCATGTTTTCAATGGCAAAAATCTAGGTTACCGTGCGGCCATGCCATCGCTGCTGCAAGACATATGGGTCGTAGAGATTGCAGCGACTTGGCTATAAATTTCTTCACGTCCGAAACTTACCGGGCAACATACCAGGAGGTAATAAATCCAACTGGACCCCCTGAAGCATGGGTGTCTCCACCCGACCCCCTTCCGCCATGCTATCCACCATTAAACACTAAGAACAGAGCCGGAAGACCAAGAAAGAACGATCGACGTCCATCACGTGGTGAAGGTCCGATACAACGAAAATGTACTCGGTGCCAATGCGTAGGACATACTCGTGGAGAGTGTCCAACTCCCGCCCCTTCAACCGTGCCAAACAGTAGACGTTCAGTCAGCCAACGAAGTAGCACGTAGGGCCCGTCGGAGCTTGAACCACATGAAAGTATAACATATGATAGCGTTGATCTGAACATTGATTTCCCTTGATTGGGACGATAAATCTTGTATGCTTAGTGCTCTTGTTTTATATATAACATGATTTTAATTAAATTCCCTAAATTAAATGTTAATACCCTCGTATTTGGATGGTGACGTGTGACGACAAGTCCTTGGGAGTTGGTTTACCCGTGCAATGTTGCGTTTTTGTTTTACGTTTCTCATCAATTTATTTAATTATTTTCAAAAATACTTTATTTTGTTATTTATTAAAAAAACAAACTGATTTTTTAAAAGTAGTATTTTGGTATTCCATTTTAAATAATAAAATTTTGTAATTAGTTGAAGAATTTTATTTTTCTTTTTATTGCTACGATGTCAACATTCATTTTCTCTTTTATATGAAAAATGTTCTAAGTTTTAATAAATACTTTTAGAAAATAGATTTCACATGATAACTAGAACCGAACAAAGTGAATCATATTTCATAGACAAATTGTGTTTTCACAAAAAGGTTGATTTTCATAAGATTGACATGTCCATCAAATCATTTTAATTCAGTGGTTTTAATTAACTTTCCATTAATCAAAGAAAAACATGGCAAATGAAATATCATTTTTTAAATGATATTTATCGAACATAAGGAACCGAAGTTGTAATTTAACAAACAAAAGAGACCCAAGTTGAAAAAAGGGACCAAAAAATGAAAATTTTGGCCCCAAATCGCGGCCCCCATCGACGGAGGGGCCAAAACTGTAAATTTTGGACCACCGAGGGACCAAATCGCGGGAGGGGCCAAAAGTGAAAAATTCGACCCCATCGCGGGCATGGTCCGCGATCGTGGACCCCATCATTGAAAAATGAGGTATTTCTGCAAAAGGGGGTGCCATTTTGGGTATTTCTGCAAGTCAAAGTCAAACTTTTGGTATTTTAATTAAATTCCCAAATTATAACAAGTTGTTAAAGCGAAGTTAAACAACTTAATTAACAAATTATATCCTTAGTTTTCAGACGAAGTTAACTATGTAACATAATATGACTCAATAAGAAACTTGTAATATTACTGTTTAGAGTTGGGTTCCGGTGAGAAGTTGAATTAACGTGATAAGTAGTTATCAAAATGCACCAGATCAATACCCGTATCAAAATGCGATTCATGGATATGGATAGGCTTAATATTAAAAATGATCAACGACTCAAATTCAATTTTCACGTTTCTCACATTAACTTAACTTCTCACACAATCATTAACCTTACTGTTTATATATAATATTTCTTGAAGAGAATATTATATGACTTTTTTAGTTTATAAAACATTTTAAAGCATGCCCTGTATATATTAATAGAATGATTTATTTCCTTAAACATACACGTTCAAAAGATTCCTAAATCCCAAGTCAACTCATCCTTTTGCATCTTATTCAGATTATTTTAAGTGCATTGACTTTTGATATATTCGGTTTTAGGTCAAGAATGGATCTTTTGTGAATGGACAAATTAATGATTATATTGATAAAAGAAAATTATAAAGTAACACAAGTTTGTGTAAAAATATCACTGTTCTAAAAGGCTTGTCGTGACAGTCGTCATGGTGTGTCGTGGCTCAAGGTTTGTGTCTCATGCCACGTTATGCCTATGGCACGCCATGACCTAATTTGCGGTCTTTTGTAACGCGATATTTGATTTTTTTTACGTTTTAATGTCTTATTTGCTGGTTTTTTCAATATATATAACCTAATTTAACTTATTTATTATCATTGAATCGTCGATTGATAGTACAAAACATATGTTGTTATATATTATATTATATATGATATAGAGATTTGCCGTCATAAGTCACGTCTTGATAAACTGTTGGAACCACCTTAAAAGTGACCGTCACTGATCGTTTATCATTCCTGATATGATAATTGACAATAACTGAAATCCCTATGTCTGGTAAATATATGATGGGCGTATTTACTATTATTGACATACTATAGGGTTTCCCATTAGGTGATTGGAACTATGGGGAATTATATGGCACATAATAAACACTAAGGGTTAAAAGTGTAAATACTCTTATTATATATAGAGTACCCTAATCATACATTTAACCCTAACCATTTTACTGCTAATCAACAATCATCCGTGTGCCTCCCCTGAGATCGTCTCTCTCGATCGATCATCATCCCATCATAATACGATCACCTCGTTCTGGGAACCCGACAATCAATGGCAAATATGTTTAATGCTTTCACTGGATCCTCAGGATCATCGGGTATGTTTTCTTGTCATCTTATTATCTATCAAATACAAATCATGATTATTCCAACATGTGGTATCAGAGCCCCAGGTTCAAAATTGATTCATGATTTGTATTAGTTTTGATGACTTTAATTTATCGGTTTACTTCGTGTTTATGTATGCCGCCGCAAACATCAAAACTGCATTGAATTGCAATTTTATCATCTGCGATTATAATGCTATTTTTCCATCGTATTAAACCCTAATTATGCCATGTTAATTGATCAATGTTATTTATCCCGAATTGATCAATGTATAGAATTGTTTTTGCGAAAACCTTACTTTTCGCTACTGTACATAGCGAAAACCTTACTTTTCGCTACTGTACATAGCGAAAACCTTACTTTTCGCTACTGTACATAGCGAAAACCTTACTTTTCGGTACTTTGGATACCGAATACTTTTCTTTTCGATACTGTACATACCGAATTCCTCAATTTTTTTTCGGTATGGATCATTCCTATTACTGCCATACCGAAAACCCTTGCACTAATATTTATGGTCTCATCATTTGTGCCCAAAGGTCAAATATGATTCTCATAATGCATTTTTTTTCCTTTTGCATAATGAACACTGAGTATACTAATTCTGCCCAAAGGTGATTTAATATACCTGTGTGTCAAAAGGACTTTCTACATGCATAATTCACACGATGCTCTATTTTGTGCCCAAAGGTCAAAAGATAAGCATTGCGTTGCATAACCCTAACGCTCATGTTTGCTTAGATATTAGTTATTTCTGCCCAAAGGTGATGTAACATCTAAGTAGAGCCTTACTTTGACTTATTGTTTTGGTGTTTACAATAGGTATACTCATCACTAGCTTCATCACTAAAATGGTCATAGTTTCATTACTCTAAGGAATATTACTGTTAGGCCTGCTTACTTTAACATTACTATAATTGCACTACTTTGTCCGCCTTTTATAGCTAACTACGTCACTATGATAGTCTTCTATAACTTATATCCTCCTCCTTTCCTAATCAGTACCTAACTTTGGCATTGAGCCACTTACTGGTGCGAACTTTGCGTCATGGAAGGATCAATTACTTCTTACTCTGGGGATGCTAGACCTTGACCATGCTATTCGCCATGATGAACCCACTGCTATTACTGTTGCGTCCACTGCAGCTCAGAAAGCGGATTTTGAAAAGTGGGAAAGGGCAAATCGCTTGTCACTAATGATGGTCAAGAACTCCATTAACCTCAGTATCCGAGGAGCTATCCCTGACTCTGATAAAGTCAAAACTTACCTCAAATCTGTTGAGGATCACTTTAAGGGATCGTCTAAGGCTCATGCAAGTAACTTAATGCTACAGATGCTCACTCTGAAATATGAAGGAAATAGCAGTGTCCGTGAACACATTATGAAAATGATTGATATGGCTCATAAGCTTAAGAGTCTTGAGATGGAAGTCTCTGATAATTTTCTTGTGCATTTCATAATGACCTCTTTGCCTGCTCGGTTCGACACCTTCAAAGTTAACTACAACGCTATGAAGGATAAATGGTCGATAAGTGAACTGATTGCAATGTGTGTGCAAGAGGAGGATCGCCTAAAGCTGGTACAACCTGAAGCTGTTCACCTGACAACCACTGGTAATTCTAAGAAAAGGAAGGGTAACCACAGTAATCAGACTGGAAATAAAGTCCAAAAGGATAATAATCATGGTGTCGTTGCCTCTGGCTCTAAATCCTTGTCTAACAAACCTAGCTGCAAATTCTGTCGTGCCAAAGGGCACGGACAGAAAGATTGCCCTAAGTTCAAGGAATGGCTAGCTAAGAAAGGTAACATCCTTTATGTAATATTTGATTCCTTTACTACTGATGTCCCAATTAATACATGGTGGGGTGATTCTGGTTCTATGGTCCATGTGACAAACTCAATGCAGGGATTCCTTACAATCCAGAAGCTACCAAAGGGCCAAAGAAAACTTAGAGTTGGAAGTGGTGATCTCTTAGATGTCGAA